>CM065388.1:14962500-15525000 GCA_033060915.1 Euryodendron excelsum | reverse complement strand
GTGAGAGAGACATGAATTGTGCTTCAACTTCCGTCATATGTCTTGAGCATCCACTATCGAAGAACCAATAATCTTTCTTGGATTTAGCTTGAAGGCACACTTACACAAGAGTTTATTTGACTTTAAATACCCAAATCATATTAGGTTCTTGGGGGTTAGTCCTCAATAGCCTTTTTGGAACCCATGCATTGTTAGGAGCAATAGACTTTTGCATAGCATAACACTTACTAGCAATGTGTCTTAGTTTATGACAATAAAAGCATGAAATTTGGGGTTTACTAGTGGAAGAAACAAATTTAGTTTTTGAAAATTTTCTCCTTTTGAAGGAATTGAAACCAAGTCCCGCTTTATCAAATGAACACTTTTGTTTTTCAAGAATAGCATCCAATTTTTTTTTTCCATTTACACATTTAAAAAGAGTTGATTCCAAGTGTTTAACTTCTTTTCTCAAAGATTGATTTTCCTTTGAAAGTGAGGAATCTTTTTTAAAAGAGTTTTCCTTGACTTTATCTTTCAAAACACAAATTTCATTCTTCAAATTTTCATTTTCTTTTTATAAGTTCTCATTCTCTTTAGTTAAAGTAAAAATCATCTTTTTGAGAAGACCATTTTTAATTTTCATCTTTTTTAATTCAATAATTAAATCATCAAAAGTATCTTGTAGTTCATTGAAAGTAAATTGAGAAGTTTTAGGAGATGATACCTCATTCTCTTTCTCATGAGCCATGAGACATAGATTGGGCACTTCTTTTCTTCTTCGGTGCCGGATTCTTTATCATCACTCCAAGTCATAGCAGTCATTGCCCTCTTCCTTTGATCTTTCTTTCCTTTCTTTTTAAGCATGGGGCATTTAGTCTTTATATGGTCGGGCTTCTTATATTCATAGCATATAATTGTTGATTCTTTGTTAGAATCTCCTTTGACTTTATGCTTCTTTCCACCTTTCCATTTTCTCTTCATGAATCTTTTGAATTTACGTGTGATAAGTAGAATTTCATCTTCATCATCCTCATCACTTGCTAATTTATCTTCTTAGCTGGTGGATTTGAATGCCACTGACCTCTTTTTCTTTTCTTCCTCATCTTGGACATGTTGCTTTTAAGTAAGTTCATATATCATAAGGGAGCCCAAGAGTTCTTCAAGAGGTAATGTGTTGAGGTCCTTTGCCTCTTGGATGGCAGTAACTTTAGCTTCCTAAGTGTTTGGCAATGACCTCAAGATCTTTCTAACCTGTTCATTATTAGGATAAACCTTTGCAAGAGACTTCAAGCCATTAATAATATCGCTAAACCTTGTGAACTTTTCAGTAATGGATTCATCTGGTTTCATCTTAAACAATTTATAATTATGAACTAAAATTTTGATTTTAGATTTCTTAACTTTAGTAGTACCTTCTTGGGTTACCTCAAGTCTATCCCATATTTCCTTGGCCGATTCACAAGTAAAAATAAGATTAAATTCGTTAGAATCAAGAGTACAATATAAAATATTCATGGCTTTAGCATTAGATTGCAACATTTTCAAATCATCCTCATCCTATTCAAATTCGGGCTTGGGGACATCAACTCTTTCAACTTTCTTAGTTGGAGTTTTAGGACCATTTACTATAATTCTCCACAATTCATAATCAACGGATAAAATATATATTCTCATTCTATTTTTTTAATAGTTGTAATTGGTCCCATTAAACATAGGTTATCTATTAGTAGATTGACCCTCACCAAGTGACCTTCCCAAGTTGGTTGTTATGGATCAATTCTTAGGATGTTAAGCCAAATGCAAGAATACTAGCTTTGATACCAATTATTGGTCCAAAAGGCAACCCAAGAGAGGGGGTGAATTGGGTTTTTCAAAAATAATTGTAATTAAGACTATTTAAAAATAAACTATGCAATGAAATAGTGATTCAAAATATATGTAATGCAACAAAGTCAAGTAAGTAATGAAAGCAAAGCACAAAAAGAGACACCAAGAATTACCGAGGTTCAACCACAACTTGTGGTCTACGCCCTCACCCTAAGATCCCCTTGAAGTCTTCTTCTACTATGCAATCTCTAATTATAAAGTAGAGGCTAGTTAAAGCGCCTAGCTCACTCTCCTTGAAGCTTACACTAAAGCTTCAATGCTACAAGAGTTTTGTCCAAGCTCTCTCAAACTTACAAGTGTTTTTCTTTTACAAGAAAACACTCAAACTCTCACTCACAAATATATAAAGGATTTACAATTGAAGTATACACTTTCTATCAAGAGTAGATAAGAAAATGAATAGCTCACTAAATACCAAGTATTGAAGACAAAGAGAATTTTCAGTAAGTGTAAGAATTATCAACTCTTGATGATCAAAGAGTGAAATAATCTTGTATCTCTTCACCATAAATGCATTTGGAGGCTTATATATAAGGTCCTGAATTGATTTCAACCCTTGGAGGTAGTTGGAGCTTCATTAAATGGGTGCCCAGTTCAATATAACGTTTAAAAATATAGTCGTTAGTCCTCAAGCGTCGACACATGACTTCATGTGTTGACACATTAAACCTGCATTATCTAGTAGTTGCTCTTTGTCTCCGCGTGTCGATACATCAAACTCATATGTTGACACTTAAGCATCCATTCTTCAAGCAATAGCCTCTATACTCATGTGTCGACATATCAAATCTATGTGTCGACACATCACCCATAAATTTTCTTTCATGCTTTCCTTGATCAAGCTTAGTTTCAAAAATACTTCAAATATTTCAAGAAATCTTCTTTTTGGGGTATAGTGATTTTTCAAAACTTTCAATCTAGTGAGGTTATTCAATAAAGTCTTCAATTCAATTTGGATTGAGTTCATTTTTATTTTTTCAAAAACTTTTCTTGGATTCTTCATAGAGTCTTTGTAAACATGATGAATTCTCCTTTTGAACACCTTCAATCTCTTTGAATTCATATCTACTTCATTGAGTCTTTATAGGCTTAATGAATTCTCCTTTTGTGCACCTTTAATCTCTTCGAATTCACATCATTGGTTTGACATTTGAATAGGTGTCATTGCTCTATTTTGGTGCATTACTCTGTTTTGATGCATTGCTCGATTCTTGAATTGTTGTGCATCCATTTGACATTCATTATACTTTAGATATAAAATAGATTTACTCATTGAACTGCACATTAATTAAAATCATTAATAAACTAATATAAAGTTTAGTTATCATTAAAATCAAGGCATGGAGTCAACAGTCAAGTACAATCAGGCTAATTGTCCCCACTCATCCCTTACTAGGTCTGCCCATGCATATATGCGCACATCAGGCTCATTTTTAATTTTGGCAAAAAATGAAGATCTCAACTTCAATATATTACTTGTAACACATTGTCAAAATTCAATATTAATGACCAATAAGCTGAAGTATAATATAATATATTCTAAGTTATTTTAAATTTCATTTAAAATTTTGCGGATGTAACTCTTTCGTGTGAAATAATCTTGAACTGAAAGATTGTCACCAGAATTGGAGAGGAGCGGAATCCTATGCATGCATTGGATCTTAAATCGCAGTGCTATGCCTTTTATATTGAGGCCTGGGTAATTCACAAATTCTATAGGGGTGCTTACAAAATTTCTACAACCGCCATAACAGAACATTCAACTTCGTTCAGAATAAGCGAATACGAAGCATCCACGTGTCCATCCATTCCCGCGGAAACCTTCCCTCAACCAAACTCCAAAGCCATATATAACCACTCTGTTTCATCAACTGAAGAGCACTAACAAACTGAGACATTAGAAGCTCCCAAACTCCAGTCCTCCATCAATGGCGAAACTGATTCTGAGAAATGACAAAGGGAAAATTATCGAAACGCCGACATTCTCACCAACTCTGGCTTTGTCTCCATGGTGCTAGACCTCGACCTCCTGTTGGCCACCCTGAGTCCGCCACCGCTGTCCGCTACCATCTTCTCTCCCTCCGACGGCCCATTCGCGGAGTCCGGCCAGCCGCCGCTCTCTCTTCTCCAGTTCCATGTCTCTCCGCTTGCATTCTCCCTCGAAACGCTCCGCTCGCTTCCCTACGTCACCAATATCCCCACTATGTGCTCGGGCAGGTTGCTGGTCGTCACTACATCGGCTTCGAACCAACAAGTTTCGCTCAACAATGTGACAATCAATGGACTGCCGATATACGACGACGGATCGTTGATTGTATACGGCATTGACAGGTTTTTCGATCTGAATTTCGAGGTTTCGTTGCCGATTCAAAGCCTTAGCTCCGATCTCCGATGCGTAGTTTCAAACACCACTACTCCAAGCTCGTCGTCAGGTGCTTATTCGTTTGATGAAGCTTCTGGATTTCTGAGATCCAGAGGATACTTTGTTATGGCTTCGTTTCTTGATCTGCAATTGCTAGGGTTTCTTGATCGACCTAAGCTGACAGTGTTCGCCCCTTTCGACGATGTGATACTTGAATTTGTCGGTAATTTTAGCGAATACTAGTCACTGTTTCTTCGACATGTTGTTCCTTGCAAGCTCACATGGACTGATCTGACTAATTTTGAAGACGGAACAGTGTTGAGGACATTCGTCGATGGATTTACTATCAAAGTTACAAAATCCAATGGTCTATTGATGCTAAATGAAGTTCCTGTGACATTTCTGGAGATGTACTATAGCGATTGGCTTGTTGTTCACGGTCTTCACGAAGTCCTTGAGCTGCCGAAAATGCCAGAGCCAGGGGCAGAATCTTCATCTGAATTTGGCGACGAGGAGGAGTGGATCGCACCCGAACGCAGTGAATTTTGAAAATAATGATATGTGATGTGGTCTGTAAGTTCTCTCGCTTAGAACACCCTGCAAATTTTACTTAACTTTTGCGTTTCACCATCTCACAACTTACTGAAATTTGAAGGTAGAGTAGAAGAATGCATATCAAAACTTTCACTTGGATGGGGATTTTCTGTTTGAGGTACTTGTGATTGTGTATAGGCACCCTTGTGGCTGTATATCGGATGTATTCTGAGAAAAAAAGTGATGGATCAGTAATTCAAAAAAAATCTATTGCACATCTCACAAATTTCCAGTACTTCTTATGATTCTTCAAGACCCCTACCTTTTTCACAGTGCTTAGGGTCTAAACTTCTCTTGCTTTATTGGTCTCTTACCATTCTAGATCTGTATTTTCAAGTTTAAATTAGGAATCTATGGGTGGGATCGAATGCCTGCATGTCCTTAATCCTTTTGTTTTCTGGTTCGTTGTTGTCGAATTGTCAATATTACTGGGATATCCTTCATATCAGAGATTGTCTGCCAATAAGAATTTTGTGTAAATTGGTGAAGTAATGACCGGAAATCCTATGATATTTTCACCGAAAACAGTAAAACAGAATCTGCAAATAATATATATATATATATTTCTTCTTTTGGCTGTCGTGTTGATCAGGACAAAGGCATCATACAGCTTACTCTCACGGCCACAAGCATTCCGTTTTGTTTAGAGAGTAGTTACTCCGAGAAACAGCCTCCATATGGAAAGGAGTTTCTTGGGTTTATCCTGCATTAGATTCTCCAGAAGAATGGAGTAAATCGTTCATGAGCTTGGGCATTGCCAAACAAAGGGGAAGAACATTCACTTTCTAGCTGATTTAGTGGAGTAGTTACTCAGATATGATTGGGATTATGTACCACGTAATACTAGCTGATTTAGTAGCAAGGGATTTGCCTACTCTTTCCATCCAAGATCACTCGTGTTATCAATGAAATTGAGGACTCTCTCTGGCAAGATGCCAAGAGCTAGGAGAACACATGGGATAAATCTGAATTTAAACAAATGACAAAAAGCAAACATCAGTTAGCAGATCTGGTATAGTCTTTTCTGGCTCTACAGCTACAACAATTAACAGTTTTGATAGAGGAGGTTCTAACCTCTATTGCTCCGGTGGCTGCTTCAGATCTGGTGTAGTCTTTTCTGTTTTGAGATGCTCTTTTTGTTTGATATATTTTTGTTGTGTTAGTCTTGGATATGTATCCAACCATAAAAAAGAAATAAAATAAAATAAAATAAAAAGTTAGCAGAGGTAAAGCAGAACATTTCAATTGTATAAATCAATAATTTAAGAATTTCAATTACAAAAAAAAAAAAAAAAACAATGATCAAGGGCAGCAGAGAAAGCTCATAAAATTAGAACATTAAAGATATATCAATAAATCTGTGCACTTGACTTCTCTTTTAAGGGTTGTTAAGTGATTGGGTCTATTAAAAAAAAAAACACAAATCCTAGTGATTAAACTAAAGTAATAATAAAAGTATACTAGTTTCCCCGCATATTAAGAGTTTTGGTGACCTAGAGAGCTCACGATTGGCACGTTATCTGATTTATAACTGTTATAATATGTGTATGGTCCGGTTATTTTAATTTTCTATTATATATTTTAATATATAAAAGAAGAATTCCATTATTTGAAATTGGGTAGCACGTGACTTTTTTTTCTCCAAAATATTATATTAAACCCATTTTATTACTTGTTTCAATTAGTTTAATTATTAATAACTGTAAGGACAAACGAGTAAGACAAAAAAATTACCAAACTATCCTCATGTAATTATCTTGATAACATCTAATTTAGTTATAAATTCTAAATTCTGCATCACATTATTCATTTGCCGATATTGATAAAATCATCATATCTAACAATTCAATAGACCACAATGGCTTAAAAATTACACATGTATCACGTGTGAACACTCTAAGTAGAGAATTAAGGCTCCACTTTCGTTTCCTATGGTAGGCTTGTAGAGCGCTAGAAACCGGAGTAACTGGGTTTTAATCTTGAGCTAGTAACTGGTTTAGGAAGAAAAAACCCAAAGTACATAAACGCGTACATACAAATATATAATTACAAAAATGCTCTTGTAATATTAATTATTAGGCTGGAAAAATTCACATGAACAAGGATATTTATTGCATTCAAATTTTCAGTACTATTTATTTATATGGCAAATACTAACTGTTGACTCAATACCCTAATTTTGATGATAACAAAATATGGTTTAATGATCTAATAATTTTACTTAGTATGCAGATTAATTATTAATTAAATCTTGACTTGAAGTTTATAATAATGGAGGATTTGTGATGCAAAGTCTAGAATGAAGAATGAAAAGCTTGATAAGATGACATATCCAACAACGGTAATCTTATAGAGAATGAGGATATTTCAAGATGATGGATATCAAGGAAGAAGAATGAAAATGCTAAAAGTCTTGATTGAAAATATTGAAGACTTTAAGGACTTGAAGATATCTTGTAAGAATGGAAGAAGAAGAGAGCGACTCAAAGATATGGAAGCTTTCTTAGAAGATTTGAAGATATCTTGAAAGTATGGAAGAAATCACAAGACTTAGAAAGCTTTCTTGGAAGAATTGTTGAAGTCTATGAAGAAGTTATATTGATTGAAGAATTCTAGAAGAAATCTAGAAATGAAGATGTTCAAAGAAGAATAGAAAATCAATTGAAGAAATGAAGATCTTAAGTCTTGGAAGCTTTCTTGAAGATTTTGAAGAAGACTTGGATCAATGGATGAAGCAATGATGATGAAAGAGCTTTACAAGTGATTAAAATGGAGAAAATTCATCTAGAAAGAATTAAAGATGTTCTTGGAGTCCTCTAACCTTGAAAAAGTATTTGCAAGTTTTAAAAAGCTTATTTGGATGATCATTGAAAAGATTGGAGACTTTGGAGAAATTGGATAAATGCCGCAAAAACATGTATTCTGGTAAAAAGAGTTGACTCCTCAAGTTTCATGAGTCAACTCTTTCGAATAGAGCCTTGGAAATCTACTGGAGACTCAAAAAAGTCGACTCCCGCTATAAAAAGACTCGACTCATTTCAACAGAGAGCAAAAATTTTGGAGACTGCTTAAAAGAGTCGACTCATTTGGACAGAGCCTTGAAAATCTGCTGAAATGCAAAAAGAGTCGACTCATTGCTAAAAAGAGTCGACCCCCAGCAGTAACGGCTATATTTCTGACAGACGGTATGGGGCAATATGCTACCAAAACTTCTCCCATACTTCTCCAACGGCAAAAATCGATCCATATCTTTAAATACAAGATATTTACAACTTCTATGAGTATAAACAGAGCAATTACATCATTGGTATTAAGAGTTTGAAGCTGAAAATCTCCTGTGCCATAGCTGCCACATATTTTTGCTGAGTGTTTAAGGTTATTTATTGAGTTGTATTTGTTTATATACTCTTTATGAGAGTTACCCATTGTATAACCTTTATTCATTTCACTTGGGTGGGTTTGTAAACCTGTAAGTTTGAGTGTTCTTGGGTAAAAATACTTATAAGTTTGAGTGAAACTTGGACAAAATAACTTGTAAGTTTAAGAGAAGCTTGGACAAAATCTCTTGGGTTTTGAAAGCTTGGGAAGAAGCTTTTGTAAGAGTGAACTGGGCACTTGTAGCAAAACCAGCAGCTGTGTAAAGAGTATTACATAGTGGAATACCTTCGAAAGGATCGAAGAAGAGAGGACGTAGGCAAGGTTGGCCGAACCTCTATAAATCTAGTGCACTTCTCCTCTACCTCTGTTTTGCTTATTTGCTCACTATACATACTTGCATAAATATATACATTGATATATACTTCACCTGCTTCATATATATACTTTGATTAATTGTTGTTGAAATACATAAACTGTTTTTAGTTGCAATTCTTGATATAAATTCTATAAAACTCAATTCACCCCCCTCTTGGGTTGCCTTCTTAGGCCAACAATTAGTATCAGAGCTAGTACTCTAGTTTAAAGGCTTAACATCCTTAGAGTTGATCCATGGCAATCATGTTTGGAAGCTCTCTAGGTGAGAGTCAATTCACCAACAGACCTTCTATGTTTAATGGTACAAACTACAACTATTGGAAGAATAGAATGAGAATTTATATTCAATCTGTTGACTATAAGTTATGGATGATTATTGTTAATGGTCCTAAAACTCCCAGCAAGTTTATTGAAAGAGAAGTTATCCCTAAACCTGAAAATGAATGGGATGAGAATGGCATGAAACTTATGCAATCTAATGCTAAAGCTATGAACATTTTATATTATGCATTAGACCAAAATGAGTTCAATAGAATTTCTACTTGTGAATCTGCCAAAGAAATTTGGGACAGACTTGAAGTGACTCATGAAGGGACCAATCAGGTCAAGGAGTCAAAAATTAACATTCTTGTGCATAATTATGAATTATTTAGAATGAAATCTGATGAGTCCATAACCAAAATGTTCACTAGATTCACTGACATTGTTAATGGTTTAAAGTCTCTTGGAAAAGTGTATCCTAACAATAAACAGGTGAGAAAAATCTTAAGATCACTGCCAAAGACATGGGAAGTAAAGGTGACAGTCATTCAAAAAGCTAAAGACCTCAACACTCTACCTCTTGAAGAACTTCTTGGCTCTCTCATGACCTATGACCTATGAGCTAACCTGAAAATAGAATGCTCAAGAAGAAGAGGACAAGAGAAAGAAGTTTATTGCATTTAAGTCCACCACATAAGAAAATGAATCTGGAAGTGAAGAAGAAGATGAGGAAGATCTTGCTCTCATCACAAGAAACTTCAAGAAATTCATGAAAAGAAGGTGGAAGGGAGGAAAGAAGATTGAAGCAAAGGGTGAATCCAACAACAAGGATTCAACCATTATATGCTACGAATACAAAAAGCCAGGACACATGAGAAATGAGTATTCCCAGCTGAAAAAGAAAGGAAAGAAAGAAAGAGGGAAGAGGGCACTAGCTGCAACATGGAGTGATCGTGAAGATTCAAGCTTAGATGAATCTGAAACTCATGAAGTAGCCAACTTATGTCTTATGGCACATGAAGAAGAAACAGAGGTAACTAGTCCTGAGTTTTCATTTGATGAATTACAAAATGCTTTCGATGATTTGATTGTTGAATTTAAAAAGTTAGGCATCAAAAACAATCTTCTCAAGAATATGGTATCTACTCTCACAGAAGAAAGTGAAGAGTTACAAAATGAAAATGAGATTTTGAAAAAGGAAAACTTTGTTTTGAAAGAAAAGGTCACTGATTTAGAAAAATTTCTCTCTAAATGTGTCAATGGAAGAGATAAACTTGATATTATGCTTGGTAAACGAAGTTGCTCTCTTGACAAGGCTGGAATAGGTTACAATGTTTTTAAACATAAAAAGTTTTCAAAAGCTACAATCACATGTTTTTATTGTCATAAGAGAGGTCACTTTGCAAACCAATGTTTCCTTATACAAAAATCTTATGCTATCAAGAAAGCTTGGGTTCTAAAAGGAACATTGAAGACTAACCCCACTGGATCTAAGATGATTTGGGTACCAAAGGTCAAAGGTTGAGTTGCTTGTTTTGTAGGTATGTCTTCAAGCTAACTCTAAAAAGGATCAATGATACTTGGACAGTGGCTGTTTGAGACATATGACTGAAGATGAAATTCAATTCACTTCTCTCACACCAAAAGATGGAGGATTGGTTACTTTTGGAGATAATAGCAAAGGCAAAATCATCGGTATAGGTAGTATTGGTAAAAATTCTTCAACCTCTATTGAGAATGTTTTGCTTGTTAAAGGACTTAAACACAACCTGTTAAGCATTAGTCAATTGTGTGACAAAGGTTGCAAAGTAGTGTTTGAATCATCTAAATGTAATGTAGTAAACATAAATGATAACAAGATCATATTGACTGGCCATAAACAAGGCAATATTTACACTTTCAACTTAAATGAATTATCTTCTTGTAAAATCAAATGCCTTGCTGCTATGAATAAAGAGGATAGTTGGTTTTGGCATAGAAGGCTTGGTCATATTAGTATGAGCATTCTTTCAAAAATTTCAAAAGATGAGTTAGTAAATGGTCTTCCCAAACTCAATTTTAAAAAAGACAAAACTTGTGATGCATGTCAAATGGGAAAGCAAACCAGAGTTTCTTTTAAATCTACAAACATGCTCTCTACTTCTAGACCACTTCAACTATTGCATATGGATTTGTTTGGACTAACTAGAACTCTAAGTTTAGTTGGTAAACAATATGCTATTGTCATTGTTGATGATTACTTAAGGTTTACATGAACATTCTTTCTAGCTCACAAAGATGAAACAATTACTTTCTTCACCAAGTTTTATAAAAAGGTTCAAAACGAAAAAGGATTTACAATCACAGCAATTAGGACTGACCATGGTGGTGAGTTTGATTGCAAATCGTTTGAAATATACTGTGATGAAAATGGTTTTGAACACAATTTTTCAGCACCTAGAACTCCTCAACAAAATGGAGTTGTTAAGAGAAAAAACAGAACTTTGGAAGAAATGGGGAGAACAATGCTTTGTGAAAACAATTCGCCAAAATATTTTTGAGCTGAAGCCGTTAACACAGTTTGCTATGTTTTAAACAGAGTTTTGATAAGAAAATTTTTGAATAAAACCCCATAAGAGCTTTGGAAAAACAAGAAACCAAATGTTTCATATTTTAGAGGTTTTGGATGCAAATGCTTTGTGTTGAATAACAATAAGGACAACCTTGGTAAATTCGATGCAAAATCTGATGAAGCTGTCTTTCTAGGATATTCCTCACATAACAAGGCCTATAGAATTTACAATAAGAAAACCTTAATTGTTGAAGAATCAATTCATGTTACCTTCGATGAACTAAACTCTTTGTCTAGAAAGGCTGTGAATGATAATGTAGATGACGTGGAGAAGAACTTGGATATGTTGAACATCAATTCAACTCAAAGTAAAGCTCCACCACATGAAAAAGGAAATTAAGATGACTCTTCAAGCCAACAAAATGAGAATAAAGGATTGCCAAAGGAATGAAAATTTGTCCACAACCATCCAACAGAGCAAATACTAGGTAATCCATCACAAGGGGTAAGAATAAAATCATCTCTTAGAAATGTATGTAATCATCTTGCTTTTCTTTCACAAATAGAACCAAAATGTTTTCAAGATGTTGAAAATGATGAGTCATGGATTATGGTCATGCAAGAAGAGTTAAACTAATTTGAAAGGAATGAGGTTTGGAATCTTGTTCCTAGACCTAAACATCATTCTGTAATTGGAACCAAATGGGTGTTTAGAAACAAGATGGATGAATCTGGAACTGTTATTAGAAACAAGGCAAGACTTGTAGCTCAAGGCTATAGTCAAGAAGAAGGAATTGATTTTGATGAAACCTATGCACCTGTAGCTAGATTAGAAGCTATTAGAATGTTGCTTGCATTTTCATATTTCAAAAATTTCAAACTTTATCAAATGGATGTGAAAAGTGCATTTTTGAATGGTTTTATATCTGAAGAGGTGTATGTTGAACAACCTCCTAGTTTCGAAAATCCTTCATTTTTAAATCATGTTTTCAAACTTACTAAAGCTTTATATGGTTTAAAGCAAGCCCCAAGAGCCTGGTATGAAAGGCTAAGCAAATTTTTGACCGAAAAAGGTTTTACAAGAGGAAAAGTTGATATAACTCTTTTTATAAAGGTTAAAAATCATGACATGTTACTTGTGCAAATTTATATTGATGATATTATATTTGGCTCCACTAATGAAAAGCTTTGCAAGGAATTCGCTAAGTGTATGCAGGGTGAGTTTGAGATGAGTATGATGGGTGAGCTCAATTACTTCCTTGGATTTCAAATCAAACAATCAACGGAAGAAATTTTCATTAACCAAGCTAAATACATCAAAGATCTACTCAAGAAATTTGGACTGGAAGATGCAAAACCATTGAGCACCCCTATGAATACTTCAACAAATCTTGATAGTGATGAGAAAGGTATTTCGGTAGATACTAAGTTATATAGAAGTATGATAGACTCATTGCTTTACTTGACTGTTAGGAGGCCTGATATTATGTTTAGTGTATGATTGTGTGCTCGCTTTCAATCTAATCCTACAAAATCACATGTTGTTACTGTTAAACGAATATTTAGATACTTTAAGCACACACCTAATCTTGGATTGTGGTATCCTAAAGGCACATCTTTGAACTTAATTGGTTATGCATATGCTGATTATGCTGGTAGTAAGGTTGATAGAAAGAGCACTAGTAGCTTTTGTCAATTTCTTGGAAATATGCTTGTTTCATGGTTTAGTAAGAAACAAAACTCAGTTGCCCTTTCTACAGCTGACGCTGAGTATATTGCAGCCGAAAGTTGTTGTGCACAAGTGCTTTGGAAAAAACATCAACTAGAGGATTTTGGTTTAACATTTGAACATATTCCGATTAGATGTGATAACACAAGTGCCATCAATCTAACCAAAAATCCTATCCAACACTCTCGCACAAAGCACATTGAGATTAGACATCATTTAATACATGATCATGTACAAAAATGTGATATCTTGCTTGATTTTGTGAGTACTAAACATCAACTTGCTGATATATTCACAAAACCTTTAAATGAAGATAGATTTTGTATGATTAGAAGAGAATTAGGGATGAGCAATCCTTTATCTTGAATGCTTAGATGTTTATATATGTTTGATAAATGTATATGAATCTTTGAAATTAATTATAAACTTATTTGATGCATTTCATAGCTTTTAAAATCACATCTTTGTATTTCTGGATAAAAAGAGTCGACTTATGCCTAAAAATAGTCGACCCCTAGACTCTGGAATTAGCCTCAAATGTCCTCTGTTGAAAAGAGTCGACTCCTCTTGCTAAAAAGAGTCGACTCATTTGAACAGAGAGCTCAGAAAGCTTTCTTCGCTTAAAAGAATCGACCCTTTTTAGCCCTGAGTCGACTCATTTAAGTCAAAATTGCTTTAAAATTGTAAGACCCCTGTTTTATTCAAATCATTTCAAAATTCCTGTTTTCTCTCTTTTCTTTCAAGATCAACCGCCATCTCCACTTCCAACCACTGAAAAACTGCCTCAATCATTACCCAACCTATATTTGATCATCCTAGAGCCTTCCTAACCTCCTTCAACCACCATTTTCAACCTTCCATGGCTCCCAAATCTGCTCCATCGAAGAAGGGCAAGAAAACCCTAAAAGAGCAGACTCCTAGATCCAAAAGAGGAACGAAGAGAATGACAAAAGGGGACTCTTCCAGGCTTTCAAAAAGGAGAAAAGGGAAGCAAATTGAAGAGGAGGAAAATGAATTTCTCGATAACACCATCTACTTTGGGAAGAAATCCAACCGAGATAAGTATGAGAAAATCTTCTCTTCTAGAGTTATTTTAAATGGAAGATGGATAGATTATGCATTCTTTGCCAAAGAGAAATTTGCATTTGAACCGAAATTTGAAGCCCTTGGTTGGAAATCCATCACCCTGTTAAAGGATGATGTATACCCTGAAATTGTGGGACAATTCTATGCCCATATAGAAAAGGAAGCTGGGGATGTCAATGTGATTAGTTATGTGAAGGGTGAAACCATTACACTCACTAAAGGAGTGATTTGTCAGATTTTAAAAATTGGTAGTGGTGAGCAAATGGACAAGAAAGATGTTAGTAGAAAAACTACACTGTCTGCCTTATTGGGAAGGGAGATTACTGATGATTCATTCCAACCCATGGCTAATGAGTTGCCTTTAGAACTGAGATTGGTGCATCACTTTATCTGTCACATTCTCATTTCTAAAGGTGACAAGTTTGACTACATCATTGAAAGGGAATTGTTTTTCCTTTGGGCTTATTTGACAAACGCCAAGATTTATTTGCCTAATTTATCCTAGAGCACATTGTCAAGGCTTCAAAAACCAAAGTTAGCCTATCCTATGGGATTCTCTTGACCAAAGTTTTCAAACACTTTAAGATAGACTTAAGGGGTGAAAAGTAGAGAACCCCTTATCCAAATTCTGATGAGATTAATAAAAAAATTTTGTCAAGAATGAGCTATCACTACAACCCACAGAGTAAATATTGGACCCTTAGAAAAGAGAAACACATTGACAGTGGGATTCCTAAAATTGAATCCACTGAAAGAGGTGAACCTTCCAGTGCTATACCAGAGAGTGGCGAACCCTCTAGACCTGCCCCTTCTAGTGTTCCAAGGGAACTCTTCCCAATGAGCATTATTCCAAGTGGCCACTCTGTGGATGTGTCTATTTTGATGAGCATGGTAAGAGATTGAAGAGGCATCAAGAAGAGATGTTCACCAAGTTAGACAAGAAAATTGATAATGGGGCTACCAGGTTATTCTTTGTTGAGAAGAAGATGAGGGAATTAAGCAAGGCCCTTGTGTCTGAAGGAAACAAAATAAGGGAGAAATTTGCCAATGACATTGCTCTTTCCACCGAGCATATTGGCAAATATATGAAGAACTGGTTGGAGACCAATATCAGCCTCTCTTCCCTTCAGCAGCAGAATTTGCAGCAAAGGATTCCAGCACAGATGAGTTGGAAGGATCTAGTGGAAGGGAGCATACCTCTTCTCAGCCATCACCTGCAAACCCCTCTGATCCATCTGACCAAACTCCTTCTAAGCCCTTTGTTGCATCTCACAAATATGGCCTAAGACAAAGACCTTCAAGTAGCAAATTTTCAAACACTGCTGATGATCCAGTTGATCTCTCTCAGACCCCTTCTCCCAAAAGAAAATGAAGACTTCTGCCTCTAAACTTCCTATCTTCTGTTTTTGAACAAGTCATTTTCTAAGCAACTTGTAAAATTTTATGGATGGTTCACTTTGTTAAACTCACTCAATATTTCTTCATGAATTAATGATGTGTTTTGGATCTCATTGTCTTAAAATTGGTATTTTATTTGTGAATGTTGAATGAGTAATTGCTTTAACAATGTTGAATGAGTGATTGCTTTAACTACCTTAATCAATGTCCTCCTCATCAACATCATTTTATTCTATTTTTGCTATTGTACCTATCTGCTTTTCTCCATCTATTACTCCCTATTATGATTTGACAAAAAAGGGAGAAATCTCTCCTCAATGCATTACCAGGTATAAGAAACACATTTCTCTTTAACCTTCATTTCATTGTCTGGTATTAGTTGACTGCAATGAATTATTCTCTATTACTAAATGAGTGCAAAGGAATTATATTATAAGGCATCAACTGCAAAAGAAAGGGGGAGCATTGGTTCGATGAAGTTGAAGCATTAAGAAGTATCCAATGCAATGAATGCAGTATGAATTTTCTACATCTCCAGATGCCTACATGCCCTGCACATCTGAGTTAGAATTTGTTTGCCTTGAATCTGAAACCTCATTTGGAGCATATGTTTGGTAAGAAAGGGGCAGCAAGAGCATGACTATTATGTATTTCTACGTACTTACCTACTCTGAAACTTTTGAGTTAGTTGAAAGCTTTGATTGAACCTACAAACTACTCTAAAGCACAACGTACAAAAGTAAGGGTGAGCAAATGCTTGGTATGAAACTCTCACTTTCTCTACATTCTTTTTATATATTGCAGATTATTGATCTTCTTAGAAGGTTGAGCATATTGTCTATACTCGTAAAGATTTCTTTGTATGACATATCACAGAAAACTCCTTCATTAAGGGGGAGAAATTTGTTTATCTAGACTATGACTCCACTTTTTCATTCCAAATTTGCATTCCTTTTTGATTGATTAACAAAAAGGGGAAGAAGTACTTTATGAAAAATATATTTAAAAAAAAAGAAGCAATTTAGGAATTTGAAGCTCCATGCTTCTCATACATATTAATTCCTATACTTTATATTGAGCTTAATTGCATATATTTTTAAAATTTTGTCATCATCAAAAAGGGAGAGATTGTTGACTCAATGCCTTGATTTTGATGATAGCAAAGCATGATTTAATGATCTAATAATTTTACTTAGTGTGCAGATTAATTATTAATTAGATCTTGACTTGAAGTTTATAATAATGGAAGATTTGTGATGCAAAAACTAGAATGAAGAATGAAAAGCTTGATAAGATGACATATCCAACAATGGTAATCTTATAGAGAATAAAGATGTTTCAACATGATGGATATCAAGGAAAAAGAATGAAAATGCTAAAAGTCTTGATTGAAAATATTGAAGACTTTAAGGACTTGAAGATATCTTGTAAGAATGGAAGAAGAAAAGACCGACTCAAAGATATGGAAGCTTTCTTAGAAGATTTGAAGATGTCTTGAAAGTATGGAAGAAATCACAAGATTTAGAAAGCTTTCTTGGAAGAATTGTTGAAGTCTATGAAGAAGTTATATTGATTGAAGAATTCTAGAAGAAATCTAGAAATGAAGATGTTCAAAGAAGAATAGAAAATCAGTTGAAGAAATGAAGATCTTAAGTCTTGGAAGCTTTCTTGAAGATTTTGAAGAAGACTTGGATCAATGAATGAAGCAATAATGATAGAAGAGCTTTACAAGTGATTAAAATGGAGAAAATTCATCTAGAAAGAATTAAAGATGTTCTTGGAGTCATCTAACCTTGAAGAAGTATTTGCAAGTTTTAAAAAGCTTATTTGGATGATCCTTGAAAAGATTGGAGACTTTGGAGAAGATTGGATAAATGCTGCAAAAACATGTATTCTGGTAAAAAGAGTCGACTCCTCGAGTTTCATAAGTCAACTCTTTCGAACAGAGCCTTGGAAATCTGCTGGAGACTCAAAAGAGTCGACTCCTGCTGTAAAAAGTGTCGACTCATTTCAACAGAGAACTAAAACTTTGGAGACTGCTTAAAAGAGTCGACTCCTGCTGTAAAAAGATTCGACTCATTTGGACAGAGTCTTGAAAAATCTGCTGAAATGCAAAAAGAGTCGACTCATTGCTAAAAAGAGTCGACCCCCGACAGTAACGGTTATATTTCTAACAGACGGTAGGGAGCAATATGCTACCAAAACTTCTCCCATACTTTTCCAACGGCTAGAATCGATCCATATCTTTAAATACAAGAAACTTACAGCTTCTATGAGTATAAACAGAACAATTACATCATTGGTATCAAGAGCTTGAAGCTGAAAATCTCTTGTGCCATAACTGCCACATATTTTTGCTGAGTGTTTAAGGTTATTCATTGAGTTGTATTTGTTCATATACTCATTATGAGAGTTACCCATTGTATAACATTTATTCATTTCACTTGGGTGGGTTTGTAAATCTATAAGTTTGAGTGTTCTTGGGTAAAACCACTTGTAAGTTTGAGTGAAGTTTGGACAAAATCACTTGTAAGTTTGAGAGAAGCTTGGACAAAATCTCTTGAGTTTTGAAAGCTTGGGAAGAAGCTTTTGTAAGAGTGAACTTGGCACTTGTGGCAAAACCAGCAGCTGTGTAAGGAGTATTACATAGTGGAATACCTTCGAAAGGATCGAAGAAGAGAGGACGTAGGCAAGGTTGGCCGAACCTCTATAAATCTGGTGCACTTCTCTTCTGCCTCTGTTTTTTTTATTTACTCACTATACATGCTTGCATAAATATATACATTGATATATAATTCACCTGCTTGATATATATACTTTGATTAATTGTTGTTGAAATACATAAACTGTTTTTAGTTGTAATTCTTGATATAAATTCAATAAAACCCAATTCACCCTCTTCTTGGGTTGCCTTCTTGAGCCAACACTAACATGTGCTTTTATTGTGCATTTTAAACATGTTTTGTCTGTTGTACATAGTGTTGGTAACTGTGTTTTCAGTATTAATTGTGAAAACACAAGTTTCAACACTTTATATAACCAAATAAAACATGCTTAAAATATGCTCTAAGGACATATGTCAGCAAGACTCATTTATTATTAGTGATGCTAAGGAATTAGGACCTTTCATAATTAGGATTCAATATATTTTTGTGATAAAAGTTCATCTCCTTCAAAATATGCTTATACATGTCCTATTTTTTTAATAGGTTTGGTAAGATTTTTTGGCAAGTTTTTTCAGATTAGCTTTTTTGGCTTTCAAGCCAAAAAGTATTTTTTTTTTTTTTTTTTAACTTTTATGCTTATCTTAGCTTATAAAAGCAAAAGAAGAAAAAAAATTTACTTTTTTACTTATAAACTCAAAAAAACTAAAAGTAAACCCCACTCTCTAAATTAACTGTTGTTAGAGAGTGGAATGCTCTAACCATAGATATGGAGATGGAGATAGTTGAATAGTATTTATATAATAATATATATATATTTAATAATGCTTTTAATTAATAACTTATTATTTTACCAAGATTACTAATTATTGGAGATTGAGCCTATCATAACTAGAATAGAAGACTGTACACCCAATTAGGATTAATCCAGTTGTTTAGAGTTTTTGGCCTCTTTTAGGAGTTTAGGAGTCAAACTCTCCTACCTCATATCTTCTTCTCATCTTCGACTCTCCTTTTAATCTCTTTCGATTAATCAAAAAAAAAAAAAAAAAGGAATAGAAGACTGTACTACATTAGTTCAAAATTTGTACTGAGATAATCTACAATTCCGAGTTCCATTTATGAAAGCAAGTTGTCCTAGATTTGATGAGGCCGAAAAAACAACACTATATTGAGAAGTTAATCAATAACAAACAACATTTATATGAATTATTCGTAGGACGTTCATGCCATTTTTTTTCTAAAATTATTGATAGATCGTTAGCAAGATCAAATTGCAAACTCTATACTAAGCCCATGTCAAATCTTATATTACTCCCAGTCCCAGTAAAAATCGAGTGCCATCTCTCTCGAGTCCAAACATAATTGAGTTTTAATTTTGCAATTAAAATTACAAATATAGAACAAAACAGGATTGTAATAGTTTTTTAGCTTTGCCAATTTCTTTCTCCATTGCCAATTAAAGTTCCAACTGTGACGGCCCGAAGTTCAGCAGGAAATTAGTGGCTCTTGGGATGTGGTGCCCTGGGGTTGGGGCAGCATGTGCCTAGAGTGGCAAGTGCTCCCTCAAATTTCAAAAATAACACTTTTATCTATAGTTTTGTAAAGTCATTTCAATTTAGCCTCTAAAAATTTAGAAATGTCCCTCCTCAAATTTTCAGATGCATTATTTTTGTCTACATTTTTAAGAAATAATTTTAATTTTTTCCTTTAAAATTTTATAAATGCCCCCTAAAATTCTCAAACTATTTTTTCCTACAATTTTAAGAATAGTTTTTAATTTGTACTCACTAAAACTTGATAAATGCTCTTTTAAATATTTATTTTGCCCTAAAGACCTATATATATATATATATATATGTATACATTATACACGTATGGATACTTAGTGTTCTATTGTTGATTACACCCAAAAAACAAAAAAGTATGATTAATGATTGATCCCCTCAATTGATTTTCTGACTCTGCCACTAGTGGTGCCACAAGTTAGCCAATTCACGTGTAAATTTGTTGAGCCAAGGGGAACAATTATCTAACTTAATGTAGAACCAGAGCCACGCTTGCGCTTGTATGAGAGCAATCACTTTATACAAATAATAATAAATAAAATTAGGTCTATCTCCAGTCTTATCTTCTCCCCCAACTCTTTCGATTAGCATGGTGTAATGTCTTTTCTTACTCTGGGATGTGGTGCCACAAATTACCCAATGCACATGTAAATTTGTTTAGTGCATTATTATGTTTGCCGATAGTTTGCATGTGGTTGGTCGTTTATTTATTATTTATTTTTATTTTAGTAGTGTGATACAAATTTAAAAGTTACATAAAATTGTGATATAAAATGATGTGACTTACCGTGAATCCATCATTTAAAAACATAAGACTTGTAATTATGAGTCTCAATTACAAGAATGACACGCCACATCATTCTAAACAAAAATTCTATCTAAAAATTCAGATAGTTTAGAATTTTCTCCCTTTTTTTCCCTACCTTCAAAGTTTAGGGTTGGATTGAGCTTCTGTACTTGTAAAAAAATGAGATCAGTTACTCAACCTGACTCTTGCATGAACAACTGTTTCTATGTTTCAAACTATGGCACTCAGGTTATAATCGAGTAACGTTATTGCTTTGCAAGGCCTACCCCATATGGTATGCTCTTTGGTATTGTTATCTTTTGTGAATGGACTTCTTACAATTCTGGCCAGCCTTGTAAAATCTAGCAGAATATGTTATAATTCCATTCCTTCACTTCACTTCACTTCTATGCAATATGCTTCAAATTACAAGCAGCCATAATTCACAACATACTTCCACCCTATGCGGTCATCATTCTTTAGTATAATTTGGCCTGATAGTATTTTCACCATACTAGGTCAGAGAGAGAGAGAGAGAGAGAGAGAGAGAGAGAGAGAGAGAGAGAGAGAGAGAGAGAGAGAGAGAATTGCTCCAAGAATGTCAACATGAAGATTTCACCATAGTGAACTTCCGCAAGAGGTTACAACTTACTGATCAAAAAGGTAAAATTGCAGCTTTGAAGAGGTTCTATAATCATCTCAAAAAAGAAAGGAAAAAACTGCAAGGAACGAAGAACTCAAGTGAGACAGCTACTGTAGAAATGGCCATGTAATGCCACAACAATATCATATGGTCAAACACTTGAAGACGACACAAAAGTTGCTTCCGTATCCAATGCCCCAATTTAGCTCCATCTTCTTCGATCCTCTTCCTCATCTACTGGAGTATACCATGATGGCCGCTTCTTTGAGTTGCTTAACCTGTAGTTCAAGAGCACCTCTTCATCACAAAGTGCCCTAGTGGCCACAAGGACAAGAGTCTTCAGAACAGGAACATCTGATTCACTGCTGCGGGATCCCCAGGATTTAAACCAAAAACTGCCAAACCTCTTCATCTTTGCTTCCTCCCCATTTCCAAATTGTATATTTGGTATATAGGTTCTCATATCTTTTTCAGTTAACGGAAAATCATAAGGGCAAACCATGACATTTGGGACCGTGTCTTTTGCAGGGTGGTTGGCAAAATGGGCTGAGGCTAGTGGGTTTCTCCGCTCCAACACATCACCGCTGCTCACCACTCGTGTGGCTTGCAAAGGTTTACTGAGCATCTTCCAAATTCGGTCAGAACCTTTGTCAGGATCTTGCACATTAGGCCTAGATTCAACAACACTCGAGACATCCCACACTTCACGGGTTTCACCCCCGGAACCCCAGGGCTGTGCATTGATCACGGTTCCGTCATACCTTGTGATTAAATAAGGGTTGTGTGTATCAACTTTTGGGTATCCAGGAATATAACGGTAGTAAGCTGGAGAGTAAATTATGCCAGGGTAGAATGCTATTACAGTACCAACATCAGCTTGACCATCTATGAATAAACCTTGGCCAGCTTCCACATGCGGAATTTGAGATGGTTTGAGCTCAGGGGTGTAGCCTATGAGATTCTTCAGACTCTGTGACACCTCAGCAGGTTTTAATGGTTTTGTATCAGGTATAGCTGTGCTGAAAATTGACACTAATCAGATTCCAGCAGTAAAAGTTACCCATAATAATTGGGAGTCTCATGCCATTCAATGCATACATACACACACACACACACACACACATAAATTATCAGTAATCGTCTGCTCTTTGTATTGTATGCAACAGAAATTATTTCAGAGAACTAAGTGGCACTATAATTGTTTTAGTACTAGAACACCTAGTCCACAGATGAGATTTTGTCAGCCAAAATTTTTTTTTTTGAAATGCATTGGTCAGCCAAATTTAGTGAAAAAGAAAAAGGAAAAACACTGGCTAGTCATCAACAGATTTGGGATCAACTAAATCACTATGAATGCTCAAGAGGTCCAGAAACCTCACTAAGAAAAGCAATATAAGGACAGTTTCTATGAACGGTTAATCATCCTCTTAGCCTTAAAGTGAATAACATGACACATAAAAGGTGGACAACATCACTATCATTAATTGAGGAAGAGTCCGATATAGCATAACAATGATAAAGCACAATATAAAGAAATTAGCATACAATAAGACAACCAAGACATGCATAATCATAGTTCATTTAAAAGGCAAATTCTTATGATCTTATAATATTAACATCCCAACTATTTATTTCACATGCACACACATGTACATGTACTCTCACACACACAAGCACACAAAGGGTCCCATCAAATCATAAAAAGGAGTTTTGAATTGCCTTATGAGGCCCTTTTATACGGTTATCCTTGTTTCCTAATTCCTACATTCCTCTAATCATTTTTCATAATCAGGTAACTGCTTTTTTCTTTTTCTTTATTTTTTGGGCCCCCTGAAAACAGTAGATGATTGGTAGTCAGAATATAAAATAAAAGTGAAGATATGTTATCAGAGATTTGTGATTGTTATAGTGGGAGCAGAGGTGAAAGCAGCACTGGAGGCCCCGGTGGTACCTCTGATAACATCTATGTCACGATAATGGGAAGTGAAATGGTATTGGCAGTGGTTCTGTAGTTGGGAGATGGTTGATTGTGGCGGCAAGTGTGCATGCAGGGAGATTTGGAAATGGTATCAGTGAAGTTGATAGCATAGAGGTAATTGAGTGGGTAAGGAAGGTGAATGATGATTGGCGGTAGCAGCGCCAGTGTTGCAATCATAGAGGTGGTCATGGGACAGAGGCAATAAAAGGAGAGGGGGGAAAAAGACCAAGATCAGAAATTACATTGCCTGTTTGCCATTACCAAATCAGCTGTCCTGTTTCAAAGATCCCTCAAAACCACACTTCAGTCAGTTGGAAGCACACATTTATATTGTAAAACCACTGAGCCAGTCACTAGTTCACAGACCTGACCAAATTCAGACCTCAGAAATCAAGACTGTAAAATCTTTTACTAGCCATCTTTTCATTCAGTGTGGTTTTTCTGTCACGGATTCCTTCCAGTGAAGGAAAAGGTACTATGATTTTGTTTCAATGTTCCATCCATAAGCGAAATCAATTGCAATATTTTCCTTTTTGCTAGTTGAACTAGTGACCTTCTCATAAATCTAAATCTAATGCCTTTGTTCTAGTATAAAAAATATTTACTTACAAAACAATAATGGCTTTGCATTTTCTTTTTTCTCTATAGGGGATATTTTGCCTCAGATTTGAGTGAATCTAAAGGTCTACAAGGAGACCACAAGGATTTGCTACTTGAGGAAGTATAGAGCTATCACAAAACTCAGCTATACTTCTCATTTACCCAAAATGTTCCAGAATTTTGCTGGAATTTATGATCACCCTCTGGCATGAGAAGGAAACTAGTCAGTAGAACAATGCACTTGAAAATTGTTCTAGGGCAGTAAATGTTGTGTTACATTCAAGACACCATGCTGATTTCACAAGTCAACGTGGTACCCTTAAACCTAGTCTCTTTCCTATTTCTTGAACAATTTGGGCTTCAAAACATTTTATAGAAATGGTGCCAGAAGTGGTATAAACCCCAAGTTGCAGCTCACTGCCCAATTATTTTTCCTGTCTCTAACTTTTAAAAGGCCTTTTCTTTTCCCTTCCTTTACCAACTTTTCGATTCTCTTGCACCAAAGTATCTGGCCCAACAGCTTTATGTAATGTTTAAGGGTGGTACATGTTTACCCAGAGGAAATGGAACAGCAATTACTGTCCTTCAGGTGATGCAGTTACCTTTTCTTCTGTTATATTAATTAGGAGGTCACCTTGGTTAAATTGTCATGTGCTTCCTTATTTGCCGATCTATCATCTTCTAGGAACAATTGGTCTTTGGGATATATGACTTCTTGAATTTGAAGCATGGATGTGGACATGAGACAAGAAATGGCAGAGATGCACCTACTTGGCAAATCTTAGAAGAGGACACGTGGCAAAGGAATGCATTATTCAATGATATATAAAATTATGTTAAAAACAACAAGCATTACACTTTTTTTCTTGTCGTGGGTGTGGGAGGGCGTGTATGTGTGTTGGGAACTTGGGATAGGGGGGCACCTAAATAGATATTACTATGTGACAATGGATTTTAAACATTATTTAGTTATAGGATAACACATATAATTTCTGAATAATCAACAATTGTCGAGCATAGTCACAAACAAAGCCCCACCTACCCCGCATCTCCCGTAAAACCTTCATTAATTTTACTCTGTTCCTAAAAGTGCTAAATTTTCTTAGGAAATTTTAAGTAATACATCAATTTGGTTTTTTCTTACATTTACATTTCTTTCTTAGCTGTGATACAAGAAATTCATGTCCACATTCAAGATTTTCACGTCACATGTCAGTGATTTCCCAAGAAATGTTTGCGAAGTCTCCAAGAGTGACCAAGAAGGTGCTAGTTTCAACACATGTTCAACATAGACACATCTCTTTCTTAGAAGTGCAGGCACTTCTTAGGTTACTGTAAAGTGAGAAGGAGATGATAGCAAAATGCTAACTTTCCATATGCATAACTTGGTCTAGTGGTAGTGGCACCCCCACCCATTCTTGTGGTCATGGGCAAACGTGGTCCAGTTTACTGGCTAGTTCAAGTAAACTGGGACTCCAACCAAGAAACAAAGTGACTTGGGTCAATTCTTCAAATTTTGGAATGGACCAATTCAATATCCTTGCAAACCAGACAAAACCAAACAATGAAGTTCAGGTTCCTTCAGTTCACAGGTCAGTCAGTTTATGAACCCCTTCTTTTTTTTTTTCCCAAACTAGAACTACCTCATCAAATGCATCTAGAATGGGCCCATAGAAGTCAAACAATATGGAAATGAGGAGTTTTAGTCATCTATCTAGTTGATTAAAAGCATGATGAAGGCAGGAAGTTTAGGGGGGAGGTCTCTTCCAGTTTTTCTTCTTTTGTTGACTTTTTGGATCATTTGTACATGCCTGTAGATATATAGGCATTTCTCCTTTTGTAAAGGGTTGCGCCCCTCTCGGCGCTCCTTTTATATATACTTTACCTATCAACAAAAAAAAAAAAAAAAAATTCTTGTTCAAGGCTTGTAAGCATATAGGAAGTGATGGGATGTGCAATCATTAATGAACTTAACCAATAAAATCCTTAAGATTGAGAAAATAACAGATTTAAGGTGGAAGAGCTTTTTTTTATTTTTTATTATTATTAGTATAAAAGGTGGAAGAGCATGTTAACACGTCTTTAATCAACTGAAGGAGATATGTAGAGTTACATAACGTAATGATCCAAACTTTCACTATGAGACATTGGTAAGTGTTATGAACAAATAATACATAGTGAAATAGAAATAACAAAATGAAAGCTCTGATATTACGTGAAAATATTTTTAAAACTTTTAGAATTACAATACACATATTGTGTATCTACTTTAGTTTCTCTTGGAGTTAAATCTACCCTTCTATTATAGGTAAAAGATTTCAATGAAAATGCCGCTCAGAGGACTTGGGAGGGCAGAAACCGATGCACATGGGACGCATAAAAAAGCAGCACAAAGCTAAAAAAAGAAATCAAAGAATTAATAAAATTTCCTCGACACCTAAACTGAAATGAACTGAGCATGACCTGTTTTAACCTATGCAGAGATGATGCAGAGATGGCTTTATTGTTATCTTATATGAAAGAACCTTGTGTCTAATAACATCAGTATGGAAGCTCCCTTCCTATTTCATCAACCAACAGAAAAGTTCAAGAGTTCAAAAGATATATACCAACACAAGGAAAGCAATCATAAAATTTCTACAAATATAACATGGTACGTTCTAAGAAAGCAAGCAGTACTAAGCAGATATTTAATAGGATTAGGGATGTATAATGGAGCTGTGACTAGTGTGACCACTACAAAGGATTACGCAAGTGACTTTTGGAACACATTATAGTTGCAACATGGGAAAGCACTAAGCACCCATGTTTTTCCTTCATTATTAGTGAGTTAACATTATAATGGGCAAGCACTAAACACGTAATTTTGCCATCATAGTCAATGAACGGTGAATAAACATATTAAAGAATAGATGTTCCAAGAGTCATGTTATCACGTATCGTAACAGTTTTAATTAATAAAATTTGAGTTGGCTCTAAATTCCTAACTGTGCAGATATGAAAGGGTAAAGGACTATGATTGAAATCATGTTACATTAGTAAAACATAAAAGGAATTGACTATATAGCTAAAACTAGTGCAAAGATATACCAGAGAGTGACCATCTTTTATTCTCTAGATTCCACAAGAAGGAAAATGACCAGTGACCACAACGTTAAAAACAAAATTAGATTAAATGGATGTAATGGAAATACTACTCAAATATTGTGATCTAGGCATTACCCATTAAATTTAGTGCGAGTTTTATACGGTAATGAGAAGGTCAACGGAAACCAACAGCAATCTGAAAGTTCATCACACCATAGTTATTGACCATAATAACTATGCTATTATGCACTGAGTATGGCCTTTAGTTATTGCCCATACTATGATCATGTTTCCAAGACTGCCCCTACACAGTTTTGGCAAGGAGCACTTGGAGGAATCAACTTGTTCTCAGTTTGCTCACTTTTCCCGGATTTCGTATATACTCAATCTAAATCAGTAACGCAAAGCTCAGGGAATAAAGAAAAGAAAAATAAGCCAATCTCAGTAAAACTATCTACTTGTTTTATAAGATAAACAAAATTATTCTAAGCTAAATAAATTTACAAATCAGGAGGTGGATAAATTTATCAAACTCGTTGTCAGCTCAAATAGAAGAAAAAGTTGTAGTAATTGCAAACATTAATAAAGTGAAATTTAAAACGTCCCAGAGCTGATAAAACAAATTTTTTGACAACTTGAAATGAAGATGCAGATAAATACCTACCAGGACTATTATTAGGCGGGCTCATCCTGCCAACAGCAAGGCTAAGGCCACTACGGCTTGGAGCAGTATTCCTTTGCGAAGTTGATTCTGGTGATTCATTAATGCCCTTTGAATCAGGAAGAAGAATTTCATCCATCCATGCACAGAGGGTTTTAATTTGAGAATGGATGTTTTCTTGAACCTGTTTCTGTTGATCAGCAAGGGGGGCCTTACCAGCCATGTCAATGATCTCCTCTGCATCTTTTTCATCAGCATCCCTTCCTAAACGATTATAGCTGGATATTCAAGGGTTTCATAAGGAATTAAGACTGGCATGACAACCAGAAAAAAGCATCCATACGGCAACAAAGGCTGCATTGTATTCACATGAAGGCACAGGGTAGACTTGGGCACAAATACATCACATGCAGTATATAATCATGGTTTTACATCTAGTTTGACCAAGGAACAAAATTTCCTTTTGTTTCCATTGACACGACTGAAATGTTTCTGATTCTTAGGAAACCGACACGAAACATTAGTGGAGTACCAAAATTCCAATGTTTCTACGAAAACATACTGAAACACTACAAAACATATCGAAGGAATGAGTTGTTAGACATGTATTAGACAATTTTGATTCTTGCTTGTGGCTCGCTTCTTTCTTATTATTACCATTATAATTGTCATAATTAATGTTAAATTCATTCATTATAATTAATTCAGGCCAAACTTTTCAGATATTAGTTTAAAGACTAATGCATTAAAGAAACGCATAAACTTCAAATTATCTTCTAATAAAATAATATCAACATTAAGTTAGTATTATTTTATAAGAATAATACTTAAGAATAGTACTTAACTCTCAAACTCAATTACTTTTAATAATTAATGAAATTACTATAATTAATACTCTTAACTACTTTTTCTACATATATACTATTCAATACTATTATGGTTTTCTCCAATGTAAATGACTATATAGCCTTCTAACATGTTTAATTATTAATTTATTAGTTTTAGAAATACAAATGGATGCTCTTTAATTCCTGTATCCAATTTTTTTCTCTATTTCCATCATGTTTCTGAAACGCTTCCATTTCCAAATCGATTGAAATGATGAATCGAAACAAAGTTTTGATCCTTTGGTTTGACTCAATCTTCCAACACAATGAAGTAGAATTACTTTATTGAAGCTCAAGAATCATAAAGAGTTATACACTTATGCCAAGTATTCATACTCTGCCATGTTTCACACATCATCACTAGAAGTCAAACTAATTCCTGCAAGTTGAATAAGGAAAAAAATAATGACAATGTAGAAAAAAAGATGTTAATGGTCAACTAGACCTCTTCACTCTTGGCTCCTGCTAGTCAAGATCTTTTTGTAATTTAAGTAAAGCCAAGTTCATCAAATTTTTAATAAGTTAACACTGTCACACTGGGTAGTCTTTATCTTGAAAGGCATAATGTGTAGAATTTACAAAGGTCATACCCTAATTACAAACCCAGAGAGTTGCTACTTGGTTTCTAGAAAGAAACAAAATTATATATTGCTCAAAGACCATAGGATTATTGTTAATACTATATACTTCAGGAATTCGAGATGAAGCTTTTCATCTTATTGAGACCTTTCCAGACCATATCATACCATTTTCAACATTTTTGTTTTTTTGATAAGTAAATAACTTTATAAAAGAGAACGCCTAATCGTTAAAGGCTACAAAACTCACTTCAATCAATCATGAATAACAATAACGCATTTATTATAACTTTAAAGCATGAAACAGAGGTGTTGTGAAAGGCAGAAGCAGGCTCGGGACAGGAGTGGCATGAACATGCTTGGCCCTGAGCTAAACATGGTTAACATTAACAATGACATCTCAGAGAACAAGGTTAAATCAATAACCAAATGTACTGACCTGGTGTAAAGGAAGAGGCGATTTATATCAGCCTCAAATTGAAGTTGCCTCGGATGTCTAGCAAATGTGGGACTTTTTGCAAGAGTTCTCACACCCTGACAGCAAAATGAACAAAAAGAAAAACCTAAGATACGGGAATGATGAAACAGCAATATTTAGGACCAAAGTAGGGGGACCATATTTGATATATGGGGGAATCTGTCAACTACTAAATTCTGCAATATTGTAACAAGATAAATTATCCCAAGCAGGCATGTAGATGTCATATTGCAAGTTTGTGGCCAAAGCAACGATAGGGTCATTCACATTGTAAATACATATTGGGAATAAGGAGGTGAAACCTGTTAGCTGGTAGAAAATTCTCAAAATATGCCTAAATAGTAGCATGAGTATTCAGGATTTTGACGTGAAATATCTATAAAAAAAAGTTGGGTTCAGAATACTCCAGCAAGCTCTTTTTTTTTCTTCCTTTTTGTTTGATAGGTAACTCTAGCAAACTCTTTGTCCCACATGTATCCATAAATTTAAGAAAAATATTGGAGATAAACATGCAACAATGAGTAAGGTTACTTCAAGTGACAGGAAGTCAATAACAGGTAGTGACAAATTAAACATACAGGACATTACAAGTTTGAATCCCATAAAATAAAAAAATATGCATCATATATGCTAAAGCTAGAAGCACATTTTTCTCCACAATGGAAGCTTTTCAAAAACGGTCTAGCCATGTAGTACCTCTATACGTCTCCAAGCATTTGTCTAACCAACCAACTAAATGGCCACTATGCAAATTTTCAAATCAAAAAATAAAAGATTCTTTGGGAGCTCCACCATTTATGTAGTATATATGATCTCAAAATATGGATTCTTTAAAAATCACCCCCTTCTAATGAGTATAATCCCCTTGAATGTAACAAAGACAATAGATTCAAGTTAACAATTGAGTGGGTAATGTGGTCTGCTTCCACAAAAGAACCATTTGTAAAAGGGTGCATATGTAGAGTAAAAAATATATACTCATTGTCTTAAGAGTCTTTTGGGGAAAAATGTCACATTAGAAACCACGTCAATAATCAGACCACCAAACAATCACTCATATGCATATGTCAATCTTACATGTCTACATCAATCATGCTGTTCATTATTTTTCTCCCTTGACCAACAATAAGCAATGATTATTCTTCAAAAGCAAATAAAAATCTTCATTTTCTACCATAAATTTATAAAAAAAATTTCCAAGATAATCATGACTATATTTAGAGGACATCATATCTGGTATGTGTCATTGACTATATATCAAGTCTCCCTGAAAGAGCCCTTGTAGTAGAATCTTATCCTAAAGTTTTATACTTTTTTTGAGTAACAACAGTTCGACCAACTTACATGGGTTCTAGTTTCTCCCAAAACAAAACCCATTTCCATCGACTTGCACAAATAAATTATATCATCTCAGTTTTCCATTCAATAAACACCATAGTCACATATGAAAAGCAAGGCCCCTCGACCCACAAGAGATCAAAAACCATGAGATGCAGCTTAATAACATTAGTTACTCTTTCGACTGTACTTAAATAAAGAAAAAACCTAGAAATTAGCTTCAAATGCTGGCGAAATTATCGCTTTATGCAGATAAAGTTGTAATTTTTGTAAGTAGATTCGTTCATTTGCCAGGCCCCAAGTCCAATCGTTGATTTCAATGTTCGGACTTATGTGTGGTCTTCCAATTAAATTACTTATGAATGCAGATGAGTAGTTCAACCAAAAGCTGAAAACAAACGGAAGAGAAAGATAAATGACTCCAGTCAACTGCAAGCATTGTTCAGAAAGAATCACAGAGCCCAATAATCAAATCAAATTAACAAGAAATTGTTAAATATTTCACTTGATTTTCATGATAGAGATATATATTTATACGCATAGAAAAAGAGTACCTCTTGAAATTTCTGGAAAAGAAAAGCCATGGGAGGGAGAAGCAGCTGGGAGTCCTGTGTTTGTTTTCGGCTCTCTCTCCTCGAAACTGAAGTTAAGAGGGTTTGGGGTTTAGCAGCACCAATCCCTACTTTCGGAGCGCCTATCCAACGCGCGAAGCGGATCCGGTTTAATCCGAGAGGTTCGAGTATTAGTCACACAAAATGGGAGAGGAGAGTTTGAGAGTCTTTCTTAAAAGGATTGAGAATGTATATATATATATATATATTTAAAAAATATTATATTTTATATTTTTATAATGCATTGTGTTGTTTGTAACTACTAATTACGCAATAAGTAAAAAAAAATTGTAAGGTTCTTTGCACAATGCTATTGAGGTTTCACTGTTAGTTAGGATGCTTCCTCCTTAAGAACTCCGTTTAAAATCTTCTCAGCTACATTTTTACTAGTGTTTGACCTTAGAGGGGATGGTGGTTTGCTCCTGTGTGGCAGCCCTCATGAATGTGTTTACGTGGCAGCATGTTATTGGTTGTAGACCCAATTCTACTAGTGTTTGCTCCTGTGTGGTAGCCCTCATTAATGTGTTTCACGTGGCAGCATGTTCTGTGTGGCAGCCCTCATGAATATATTCCACATGGCAGCATGTTATTGGCTGTAGACCAAATTTGCGAATTTGTCCGGATTTCATCGCAAATCCGCGAACCATGTGTGACCTAGGGTTCGACCCTTCGGGGCACATGAAGCAATAAAAATTAAATATGAAAGAAGGAAAAAAAAAATACATTATTTTCCATCAAGAAACGTTACATCTCCGTATTTTTTGTAATCTGTAATTTTGATTTTCAATAAAAGAAAAACCAGAAATCTATACTAAGAGCTGATTAAAAAAAGTTTAAAAAATTTAATGTCAATTGAAAAAACTTTAAAAACTAAAAATTAAATTTTAAAAGCTAGTAAAAAAGTTAATCAAAACAATGTTCCAGAAGAAAGAAGTGAAGGGATGATCTTGTTTAAAATTTGAACAGTATATTACTGAAAAAAAAAATTATTTATCAATATAGTTTAAGTTATTGTACATGCATGCACGTAGGCAAAGACAGAACCTGAAATAAGTCTTTCTTTTTTTTTTTTTTTGTGGTGGGCGGAAGGGGAGGGGCATGGAAGGCTAAGATAAATATTTTTTTATTTTATTGAGAAGGTAAGATAAAAATTCTCTTCAAAATTGAAAGGCCAGGATAAATATTTTTGAATTTTGTTAAGGGATAAGATAAAAATTCTCTTGAATTGTGAAAGTTCAAAGTGAAACTCTTTGAATTTTGTTGGCATTAAAGTTAAAATTCTTAAATTTTAAGGGGGCATATATATTTTGTTACCCTGAATATTCAAAATTCATAAAGTCTCTAACTGAAATTTTGTCAAAGGAAGTCATGCTCACTGTCACGATTTCACATCGAATAGGATGAGAGAGATCTTGGGCCATATAAAGAGAGGAAGGCAGCACCACCTAATAGCTTAAGCTTTTAGGTCGAATTGCAAGTGTCAAGCCCATGAGCAGCCCAACTCCTAATTCAATTCTACGCCAAGCACTCAGGTGAAATAAGTAGGGTAATCCGACTAGCGACGAGGACGTTGTTGATTTGGGTAGGGGAGTATGTCACTATCCCACATCGGACAAGAGGAGAGAAATCTTGGGTTATATAAGGGAGAGGTAGGCAGCACTACCTAATAACTTAAGTTTTTGAATCGAATGGCAATTATTTGGCCTGTGACACCACACAGTCGAAATGTAATTTTGTCTCTGCGTAGGTGATACTGGTATTATTCCTTATTCTTGTAGTGAGTAATAGGTAACTTTATTATTGTTAGTCAGTAAGATTTAATATAGTAAAATCACTTCCAAATGTGTTTTTGGAGGGTGGAGGGGGATTGGGTCTCTCATTTTCTCTTTTTATTGTCATTGTTGTTGTTTTATTAAGTAATGGCATTCTCATTTGTAATAAATGTTGACTCAAGGGTGGTCTCCATGATGATTTTGATGATAACTAAACCTTGTGTTATTTTACTAATGCACTTACTTTGTGTGTAGATTAATAAAATTTATAATTTAGACTTAAAATTCAATTTTAAGTCTAATACATGTCAAAGTGAATGCACAGCAAGCTCAGAATCATATAATGAACTCTAAGAGCTATGCAATGAACCAAACAGAGCATTAACGCCTATTCTACTTCAAACAGATGTTTTGCATTCGAAGAGATTGAAGGTGTTCAAATAAGGTTATCATCAAGTATGCATAGACTCAGTGAAGTTGTATTGCACTCAAAGGGATTGAAGACTTTATCAGAGTGTGCAAAAGTCAGTTGAAAATAATTTGATTATGAAGAGATTGAAAAAACTCAATTGAAGACTTCATCAAGTATGCAAAAGGTCGATCTAAGATAATGTGATTAGAAGTTACCTAAGAAGAAAATTCATCTTGATTACCTGATCTCTACATGAAATCCAAGTAAAGAATTCTTCTGAGATATAAAAAATCAATGAAGACAATATGTATGAAGATATTTCATCAAGCTTACAAAAGTCTCATTGAGGTGATTCTAAAGAAGAAAGAAGAATTGCTAGCAAAGAAAAGAAATCGACAATGATAGCCATAGCTCGGCAATGAAAACAATAGCTCGACAATGAAAGAAAGAGCTTGGCAATAAAAGAGAAAGATCGGCAAAAGAACTTAGCATTGATAAAGTAAAGCCCTGACAGATTGACAGTTAAGAAAAGATAAATATCATATGATTGATTCAATCCAAGTTGAATAGAAGTTATCTTTGATAAGTTAAAAAAATTTTATTGATCATCATACCCCAAAGAGAAGACTCCTTGAAGATCTTACAATATTGCTGAAGATGAGCTTAGTTATTGAAAGAAAGAATGAAGATTTTTGGGCAATGAGCCGCCTCATGTAAATAAAGAGTCGCCTCATGAAGATAGAAGCCAAAAACGTGAAGACAAAATAAGCAACGAGCCGACTCATGGAGATGAAGAGCTGACTCATGAAGACAGAAGCAAAAACTTGAAGACCAAATGATCAATGAGCTGACCCTTGAACATAAAGAGTTGAATGATCAAAGAGTCGAAGACTAAAGCAAGATTTCTGTGCAAAGAGCTGACTCATGGAATTAAAGAGTCGCCTTTTGAAGACAGAAGCAAATAACTTGAAGACAGAATGATCAATGAACCGACTCATGGATATGAAGAGCCAACTCATGGAGACAGTGGACAACATCTAGAAAATGCAGACCAGAAGAGTCGACCCTTTAAGGTAAAGAGTTGACCCTTGGGATATAACGGCTAGTTTTTATAACGTTATAACGGACTGGATGTGCATTAAATGAACCCCAACAACCTCTAACAGATGAATTCAATACAGGGGTTTATATACAAGCTTCCAAATGCATTTATACAAAAAAGAGAGACAAGAAACAAATATCCACTAACTGATCAAGCTGAATATTCTGAACATTCTCTTTGTCTTCACTGTGTGAGCTTTGATTGTTTTAATCCACTCTTGTTAGAGAGTTTGTACATCATTTGTATATATTTATACCCTTGTAAGTGAGAGTTTGAGAGTTCTCTTGTGGAAGAAAAACTCTTGTAAGTTTGAGTAGAGCTTGGACAAAACCCCTTGGTGGCTGAAGAACTTGGGAAGAAGTTCTTGTGTGTATAGTGAGCTGAGCACTTGGTCAATCAGCACCCATTTGTAATTGGAGATTACATAGTGGAGGAAGATTTCAAGGGATCTTGGGTTGAGGATGTAGACCAATGATTGTGGTTGAACCTCGATAACTCTTTGTGTTCTTTCTATTGCTCTGTTTTCTTTTCTTCCTCTGATTACATTGCATTGCATATAGATTGATCATTGTTATATTGTTTAGATTAATTGTAATTAATCTTAATTGTTTATTAATCTTTGAAAAACCCAATTCACCCTCCTCTTGGGTTGCCTTTTGGGCCAACAATTGGTATCAGAGCCCGTATTCCTGTTTTAAGGCTTAACATCTTAGGAATAGATCCATGGCAACCAATTTTGGAAGCTCTCTCAGTGAGGGTCAATCCACAAATAGACCACCTATATTCAATGACACCAATTACAATTATTGAAAAAATAGAATGAGAATCTATATCCAATCGGTAGATTATGAATTATGGAGACTTATTGTAAATGGTCTCAAAACACCTATAACTAGAGTAGATAGAACTGATATCCCTAAACCAGAATCTAAATGGGATAAAGATGATTTGAAAATGCTACAATCTAATGCCAAAGCCATGAATATTTTATATTGTGCACTTAATCCCAATGAATTTAATCATATCTCCACTTGTGAATTTACCAAAAAAATATAGAATAGATTAGAAGTTACACATGAAGATACCAATCATGTTAAGGAATCTAAAATTAATATTTTGGTACATAATTATGAGTTGTTTAAAATGAAACCTGATGAGTCCATCACAGAAATGTTCACAAGGTTCACTGATATTATTAGTGGCTTAAAATCTCTTGGAAAGGTGTGTCTTAATAGTGAGCAGGTGAAGAAGATTCTAAGGTCTTTGCCAAAAGCTTGGGAAGCTAAGGTCACAGTAATTCAAAAAGCAAAAAACCTCAACACCCTACCTCTTGAAGAACTCCTGGGCTCCTTAATGACTTGTGAGCTTACTCAAAAGCAACATGCCTAAGAGAATGAAGAGAAGAAGAAAAGGATAGTTGCATTCAAATCTACCAGTCAAGATGATGAATTAGCAAGTGATGAGAATAAAGATGAAATTGCTCTCATCACTTGAAAATTCAGAAGATTCATGAAGAGGAAATGGAAAGGTGGAAAGAAGCATAAAGCCAAAAGAGAACTGAGTAAGGAATCTAACATTACATGCTATGAATGCAAGAAGCCTGAACATATAAAGGTAGATTGTCCTCTGCTCAGAAAAAGAGAAAAGAAATATCAAGGGAAAAAGGCCATAGCAGCCATGACATGGAGTGATGACGACGAATCAAACTCCGAAGAAAAAATCAAACTACAAGAAGTGGCTAATCTATATCTCATGGCTCATGAGGATGATAGTGAGGTATCAGACTCTTCCCAATTTACTTTTAATGAATTACAAGATGCATTTGATGATTTGCTTTGTGAATTCAGAAAAATGGGAATTCAAAATAAACTTCTTAAAAGGATGGTTTCTACCCTTACTGATGAAAATGAAAATTTACAAAAAGAAAACGAAGTTTTGAAAAATGAAGTTTGTATCTTGAAGGATAAGATCAAGGAAAACTCTTTTAAAAAATATTCTTCAAAAGAAAATCAGATATTACTTGATAAGGTTAAAGGCTTGGAAACAACACTATTTAAATGTGTAAATGGAAAAGGAAAACTGGATGCAATTCTAGGAAAACAAAAATGGTCATTAGACAAAGCTAGTCTTGGCTTTGATCCTTTTAAAAGAAAGAAAATTTCAAAAGGCAGATTTATTACTTCAACTGGAAAACCACAAGTCTCATGCTTTTATTGTCATAAAATAGGACATATTACTAATAGGTGTTGTGCCCTACAAAAATCAAATGTTCCTAAAAATGCAAGGGTCCTTAGAAGACCATTAAAGGACTGTGGGGCCATAGCATACGACCCAACCCATATGGTTAGGCCCAATCTACATGAATTAAAAATGGGTTGCTTGGAGGCCCAAATTGAGCACTAAAGAGCAGCTCGACCCAATCCGCCGACCTCATGCAGACCTTGGCCTAAACCGCGACAAGAGAGCCGAAACTGCTAGTGGTCTCAGAGCATTAAATGCGGAGTTGACCAGCATTAAATGCGCCAGCGACTTCCCATGCGACGTCGACCTGAATGTCCGATCAACTAGATTCTTTAGTGACGATAAGGCAGGCTCTGCATGCGGTCAGTCAGCGCCAAATGATGATACCTATCCAACAGGCCATGATGACCTGCTGGTAGGCCAAGGGCAAAACACTCCATCGATCACACTATAAATAGCCAAGCCATTAAGAGCCAAATATGGATAATTAACCCCAAGTATACACAACTCTTATTCGTTCTACTCTTGATTAAGCTTGCTAACTTAATCATCCGAGTGAGATCGGCCCAACAAGGGTCGACCCATTCTAACTTCTTTTTCCTGCAGAGAGTTTGGACTCATCAACGTGGGCTTGAGTGTTTGGCCCGGGCTTCCCGAAAAATTTCACCTACAATTGGCGCCGTATGTGGGAAGGCCTAGATAACCATGAGTTTGAACGATCGAAGCGGAAGAGGAGAGAACCACGATGAGCGAGGTAACATAGCTTCCTCTAGTAAAGATCAGACTAATTCGGCACACTGCCAATCTACCCTAATAGATCGGCACCAAGGCAGAACATTAAGATCGGAGATACAAACCCCTACTGAAAGCCACCAGGAAGCACCAGACGGGTTGCAGAAGAACCCGGACTATATCAGGGAGCGAAACTTTCGAAGAAACCACCACTGGGACCTTGCCCCCTTGCCTTCCAATGGATGAGTCCCAAGTGAAGATACGCTCCATTTGGCTGAAAGAGAAATTTGGCGGCGCGGCGAAGAGATTGCCTACCTCACCTCTCAGGTCCGAGCAATGAGGGAGGCAATCTCCGAAAGGAACGGGCGTGGGAGAGAAAGGTCCCCAAACCGTGAAAGAATTACACGAAGCAGGGACCTTCCGGCATCGCAAGTAAGAGGGAGCTACATCTCTAGCACCGGGCGCTGTGACAATAGGCGAGCAGATCGGTAGAGAGAGAGGGGCAAGACTCTGCCAAACGAAGAACATGCAGACGATGGTTGGCAATGGAAGGACTGGGACAAATGGTATAATGAAAAATTGGAGGATAAAAAGCAGCAAACTAAGGAACGCACAGCCCATGACCTGGTCAAAAAGGCCTTGGACCAAATCACATCCTCACCATTCACAGAGGAAATTGAGTCCCACCTAATTCCTCAAAAGTTCACCCCACCAAAGTTCACTCTACAAGCCAGAAAGGCTGACTTAGTTAACCATGTCCGGCATTACAAGCAACTGATGGTGGTATGGTGCGGAGACCAAACATTGATGTGCCAAATCTTCCCCTCCAGTATGGGGGACGTAGCCTTACGATGGTTCGACAAGTTGCTGTCTAGATCCATGTCAAACTGGAGGCAACTTACCAAGCTGTTCATCGCTCGATTTATAGATAACAGCCTGTAGCCCAAAGAGGTCGATTTCTTATTGACCTTGCGGAAAGAAGAAAGGAAAGGATTATGAGCATACGCACGAAGCTATTAGGAGGCTTACAACGAAATTGATGAGTGCAGTGAACAACTGGCTGTGACTCAATTCAAAATCGGCCTTCCTAGATAGCATCATTTGCGGTAGTCCTTGATGAAGAAGTCGGCCCTCACCATACAAAAATTGATGCTGAGAATCGAGCGTTACGTAAGATTGGATGAAGATATGCCCCAGCCAAATACACCGAAGGTCGGCATTGTCGCCGATAAGACAAACAAGAAGGAAGGCAAGAAACCCCAACAAGAAGACAGCAACCGAGGAAGAAAGGTAAATGAGGGGGTCTATACAGTTTTTAAGGACCCCATCTATAAAATCTTGCCCCAAATCTGTGACAAACCATTTTTCAAGTGGCCACCAAAGCTAGGAGCGGACCCAGCGTCTCGAGACTAGAAAAGGTTCTGTTCCTACCACCACGAGAAAGGGTACAAGATGGAGCAATGTCGGCATCTTAAGACCCACCTGGAGGATTTGGCCAAAGCTGGCCATCTTGACCAATTTATTGATCGAGACAAGACGAAAAACGAGGCCGAGCAACCAAGTGGAAGAAGCACCCCAGAAGGCAGTCGAAGCAAGACCGATCTGAGTAATCAACGTGTTACATGGTTCGGCTGAATCAGGAGCCATCGACCCACATAGATACTGGGCCGAAATACAAAAGGCTGCACACTTGATGGAAGTCATGCAAATACAACCACCGAGCAAGAAAGTTAAGGTCGGCGATGGCCCTGCGTCTATTACCTTCACTGACGATGACCTCGTGGGGGTGCAAACCCCCCATAATGATGTCTTGGTTGTAACATTAAGAATGGCGGACTGTGACATGAAAAGATTGCTCATCGACCAAGGAAGTTCTTTTGAAGTCATGTATTACAGCCTGTTCAAGAAATTGGAGCTCAAGGAGTTCGACCTCCAGCCATCACTTAACCCATTAATCGGATTTAGCTTAGATCCGGTTTGGCCCATGGGGAAGGTGACGGTTCCAGTGACTGCTGGAGGAATTACATTGCAGACAGAATTCCTAGTAGTCAATGTGCCTTCCCTCTACAATATTATCATGGGATGAACCTGGCTACACCTTATAAAAGCTATCCCCTCATCCTACCATCAGCTGATCAGATTCCCCATCCTCGGTGGAGTGGGAGAAATAAGGGGAAACCAAGTGGCTGCCAAACAGTGTTTCCTGACGGCATGCACAATGAAGACGAAGGCTAAAAATGTGCAGATGATGGAACTGCACGAGGATACCCCCATTATCGACGATGTGGGACAAACGCTTGAGAACAAGGCCATGGAAGACCTAAAGAAAATACACATAGATCGGCAGGATGATAAGTACTTCGTCATCGGCACCTTTTTGTCCAAAATGGAGGAACGTTCTTTGATCGAGTTATTGACAAGTTACTTGAAAGTGTTCACCTGGACCCTTTATGATATACTGGGAATTGATGCCAATGTTGCCTGCCATAGGCTGAATGTTGACCCAAAATGCCGACTTATGGTCCAAAATGGGAGAAGGGCTATGACACAACATGTGGACGCTGTTATTGAAGAAACTGAGAAGCTTTTGGAAGCTGGGGCAATTCGGAAAATCAACTACCTGAGTTGGCTTTCAATTGCAGTGGTAGTGAAAAAGAAGGACGGCAAATGGAGGGTCTGTGTGGACTTCACTGATCTGAACAAAGCATGCCCCAAGGACCCTTTCCCCCTTCCCAAAATTGACCAGCTCGTGGACGCAACAATTGGCTTTGGGAGGATGAGTTTCTTTGATGCGTATCGGGGGTACCCCAGATTCCCCTTCATCTGGACGATCAAGAGAAGACGACCTTCATCACTCCAAGGGGTATATTTTGCTATAAGGTTATGCCCTTTGGTCTGAAGAACGTCGGGGCTACGTATCAGCGGTTGGTCACTAAGATGTTCAAAAAGCAGATCGGCAGCACCGTGGAAGTCTACATCGATGATATGGTGGTGAAAAGCAAAGTCAACAGGTCCCATTTGGAAGATTTAAAAGAGGTACTCAGCATCCTAAAGCAGTATAAGATGAGACTGAATGCTTTGAAATGCATCTTCGGAGCCGGCTCGGGCAAATTCCTGGGGTTCTTCGTCACACATCAGGGTATAAAGGTGGATCCGCATCAGATTAGTGCGATCCAGAGCGTTCAAGCCCCAAAGAATGCTAAGAAAATGTAGAGCTAACCGGAATAGCAGCAGTACTTAACAGGTTCATCAGCCAATCATCAGATAAGTGTCGACCATTCTTCCAGCTTCTCAAACGAAAGGAACAATTCAAATGAACCCCAAAATGTGACCAAGCCCTTAAAGATCTGAAGAAATACTTGACCCAACCACCTTTACTTTCCACCCCACTCAAGCATGATGAACTCTTCCTCTACCTCGCGATGTCGGAACATGCAATCAGCGCCGTATTACTAAGGCAACAAGATCGGTAACAGTTGCCTGTTTACTATGATAGCAAAACTCTTCTCGGGGCGAAAAGTAGTTACTTACCCCTAAAGAAGTTAGCACTCGCACTGGTAGTGGTATCCCGCAAATTGGTGCATTACTTCAGAGCTCATGCCATCAACGTCCTCACAGACCACCAACTCAAACCTCTCCTCAGAAGGGCTGACTTCTCTGACAGATTGGCAAAATAGGCTGTGAAACTAGGGGAGTTTGATATCAAATTCCATCTAAGATCGGTTGTGAAAGGGCAGGTCCTTACAGATTTCATTGCCGAATTCTTCGTTGAATTGCCACCCATAGCCGACCAAGCACCCCCGCCTGTTCAACCGCACGACGACCTCCCCCTAAATCTTTGGGAGAAAACTGATCATTGGCAACTCTACGTCGACGGAGCCTCTAATGACCGGGGGGTAGGATCGGGCATAGTGCTCATTACACCAGACGGTTTGACCATCGAACAAGCTATCAAGCTCGAGTTCACTGCCTCCAACAACGAATCTAAATATGAGGCCTTGCTCGTCAAGCTACGCCGAGCCATTGAACTCAAAATTCCTGAGATTGTCATCTATTCGGACTCCCTGCTTGTCATTAACCAGATTATGGGAGAATAAGCAGCAAAAAATGACAGAATGACGCAGCACCCAGCTAAAGCAAATGAGCTACTCAGCAAATTCAGCAGTTACAAACTTCGCCAGATCAGCCGGGACAATAACTCTCATGTCGATGCTCTGGCGACATTAGCAACAACCCTGAAGTCAGGATAAAAAAGAACGATTAACATGGAGACTTTAGCCAGACCAAGCATATTTCAAGAAGAAGAGTACGCTCTGGCCGTAGAACAGTTGGGACCATCCTAGATGGACCCAATTATCTCCTACCTCAACAAAAACGAGCTACTAGAGGACAAAAATGAAGCCAGATGAATCAAACATGCAGCTCTCAGATACTGGTTGTCACCAAGCAAGGAACTTTACTAGCATTCCTTCACAGGTCCATACTTGCACTATATCCACCCGGATAAGGTGCAAGGGGTCCTATTTGAAATCCACAAAGGAATATGTGGGAGTCATGTCGGCGGCAGATCGGTAGCACACTGAGCTATCTTACAAGGATATTGGTGGCCTAATATGCAAAAAGAGGCAGCCCAGTACGTCCTAAAGTGTGAAAAGTGTCAAAGGTACTCTCCCATCATACATCAGCCTGCTGAGGATCTCGCAACCATTACCAGTCCTTGGCCCTTCGCTCAGTGGGGACTAGACATAGTCGAGCCTTTGCCCCAAGCTCCGGGTAATAAAAGGTTCCTCATTGTGGCAACTGACTATTTCACTAAATGGATCGAGGCGGAGCCCTTGTCAAAAATCAGGGAGATCAATGCTAAAAGGTTCGTGTGGAAGAGTATAGTGACAAGGTTCAGCATCCCTAATGCAATTGTCTCAGATAACGGCACCCGATTTGATGGCAACATGTTCAGATCGTTCTGTGAGGAGCTCGGGATCAGGAACTACTATTCAACACTAGCCTATCCACAGTGCAATGGGCAAGCCGAGATCTCAAACAAAACTATGCTCAATGGGATCAAAAAGCAACTAGAGAGAGCTAAAGAAAAATGCATGGATGAGCTACCCAGCATTCTCTGGTCTTATAGGATGACCCTAAGAAGATCAACTGGCCAAACCCCCTTCTCTTTGGCCTACGGGGTGGAAGCAATCATAGCTTTAGAGGTAGGGCTACCAACAACTCAACAAGTGTGTAAAGCTTTTTTTAGATCAATAGAAAATGAAGTTGTTTAACCAAATCTACTCTGAGCACTGTAGGACTACAAAAAAAAAAAAAAAGAACCAAGTGTAAAAACTTGGTCCTATCCAAGTTGGGCAGGTCGGCCAAAGAAGGCCACAAAAAAATCAAGTGTAAAAACTTGGTCCTATCCAAGTTGGACAGGTTAGCCAAAGAAGGCCACAAAAAACCAAGTGTAAAAACTTGGTCCTGTCCAAGTTGGGCAGGTTGGCCATAGAAGGCCACAAAAAAACCAAGTGTAAAAACTTGGTCTTGTCCAAGTTGGACAGATCGGCCAAAGAAGACCACAAAAACTAAGTGTAAAAACTTGATCTTGTCTAAGTTGGAAAGGTCGGCCAAAGAAGGCCACAAAAAACCAAGTGTAAAAGCTTGGTTCTGTCCAAATTGGGTAGGTCGGCCAATGAAGACAGCAAAGATCAAAGCATCAAAGATTAGCCCTACTGGACAGATCGGCCAATAAAGATATATGAGTCATATGAACTTAAAGCAAAGTGAATTTCAGCAATCACACATAATCGAATAGCTGTTTAAACATTTACCAAAAGAAAGTAACGAAAAAATAAAGGCAAAACGAAAATTTCATTACAAATACGAAGGTTGATTACAAAAGATCCAAGAAAAACTACAATTGATCAAACTGCCGACCTTTCCCCTGGCTCCACAGATTTCTTTGCTGAGCTATCTGCGGTCTCTTCTGCAACCTTAGATGATTCGGCAGCAGCTTTCTCCTTCTCAGCCTTCTCCTTTTCAATCGTAGCCTCCAAAGCAAGCTTCCTTTGATGTTCGGCGTTGGCTACCACCTTTTGTGGTTTGACTACACCATCCTTAGTGGTGTCAAAATAGTCAGGGCACAAACGCCAAACGTTAGAGGACTTGTTCACCCCAGCGACAAGAAGGGCGCCTTTCCAGCCATGGCGAAACATGACACGGCTAAGATCCATCATCTCAAGGGCCAATATATCAACCGCCCTCTCTTCACCCCTCTTTATCACTGCCTCTTCCTCCGCCGTGAACTTGGCCACCTTAACTCGAAGTGCCTCAATCTCCGAATTGGCCTTGTACAGATCTACGGACGGCACATCAAATTTCTTTTGTAGGTCGGTCACCTCCTTGTCTCTCTTTTCGTAGTCCGGCTGCACCATCTTGAGTTCGGCAAAAGCTTGTTCGGCCTGTTTCTTGAAGGTGATCCAATCTTTGTTAGCGTCGATCCACTCCTTCTTTAAACAACCATGTTCTTCTATAAGTTGGTGGTGCTCCTCGATAAGTTTTTGGTAGCGGGTCATCGCCTCTAGAGAATTCAGGTAACCCTACACCAAAAAGAAAAAGTTTTTCTTAAAACAAGCACGGAGGGAATCTTTAAACAAATTGAAGGGCGATGCCGACTTACAAGCAAAGAGTCATGGAATGCCCCCATGAAGATGCATGTGTCGCTCACCGCTCCCATCTTGGCAACGTCTTTCCCCGGAAGAACACTCTTCATGAAGCCGAAAGCAACCTTGGCCTAGTCGATCATTAAATCATCTGTCATCATAGGGCAGCCCAAAATATCTGGTGTGACTGTAACAACCTCGCCGACTTCCTCCACCGCCCCTTTCCCCCTTGGTTTCTTGGGTGCCGGGGGTGGTGCGACAACTTCAGGCGCCCTTTTCTTTTACTGCCAAGTTTCCAACTTCTTTTGAACGGGAGCGGCTTCCACCACAGGGGCGGTCTCCAGTTTGGTAGACGGAGGATCGACAGAAGTTGTAGCAGCGGTCTTCAGTGGCTTGCCAGCTACAACAAACATCCTCTCCCTCAAATTCATAGTGTCTTCCTCGTCGGGGGATGGGGTGGACTCTTGTGTTATGGTTGGAACTCTAACTCGGCGATCCGGGATCGTAAGTGGCGACGAACTTGAGGCCGAACTGTTCGACCTTAAGCAGGCTTCACGTAGTTCTTTAGCGACGGACTCTAACGGAGAAGTAACTGCAACTGTTACTCCGGTGGGGGCACGGGCTCTTTCAATAGCGACATCGATGGGGATCTCTTTGAAATCTTCTTCAGCACCTTCCTTCGCCAATTTCATGAGAACGCTTTGTGGGACACCCATATTGGCGGTGAAAGTTGAATACCGAAGGGGGTAGTTGAGTAAAATGTGTGCGGTCCGAGCAACGTGCCTCAGTCTGCCCTCACCAAGAAAGTCTAAAACCTTGTTTAGGTCGGCAAAGTTGACAAGCCAGTCACGTGCTTTCGACCGCTGCTTCTTTTCTGCAAAATGCCACAATCTGATTCAGATCCGCATCAGAAATAAGTCACACGCAGGATAAGAGATCAGCATCAAACCTATATTAAGGGGAACTCTAGAGCATCGGAACGCTAGTCTTTCTCCCTTAAGAATGTTGCCGAACTCCCAAGGCCCGGTTACCCAAACCTTAACATCGTCAACGTCCTTCCCGGAGGAAGGTAGACACTTCACTAACTCTCTAGCGTTCTTTACAGCCCGGAGGTAGACTTTGGAACTCCCCCCTACCTTACAGAGTGTATAGCAATAGTCCAATTTGGCGAGCCCCAGGTTCACACCCAAGCGCCGATTAATCTCAAGCATGCCAAATATGATCCTATAAACATTTGACGACAACTAGGAGGGCAACACATTACTTTTTATTATAAACTTATGGAGAAGAGGATGAAGGGGAAACCTATGGCCCCCTTCCACAATAAGAATGATTGGGAACGGCACTCCCTTCTCGGTCTCACCCATATGGTGATCATTGGGATCAACTAGCTCTAAGCCGATCTTGTCTGGGATCTCGAACCTAGCTCTAAAAGCGGCAATGGCCGCCGGACCATTTAGCATTTTTCTAAAACGAGATGCCATTAGGGGACAACCATCGAAGAATAAGAAGAAACACAAAGAGAAAAGCGAGAGATGTGTGGGCTTAAAAAGACTTACAATGGTAGGAGTCAAGACAGGCAGCGCATACACTAGACAGAAAGATGAGGAAAAAACAAGTGCTTATCACCAGACAAGGCATCCCCCTTTTGATATACATCCAAGCTGTCGGTTCATGTGTGGGAAAATGGCAGCAATCATGTCGCTCGGTCGAACCGTCACATCGGCTGTGGATTTGATGGCGCCCCATCAATGGAGCTTTTAAATCCCCACCATCCGCGTGGCTAGGAAACCATTGAAACAGTCACACACTTGAAAGGATGCCATCATTACCCATTACAGCCCTTGGCCATTTGGGAATTCAAAATGACTCAAAGGCTGGGGGGCAATTGTAGGGCCATAACATACGGCCCAACCCATATGGTTAGGCCCAATCTACATGAATTAAAACTGGGCTGCTTGGAGGCCTAAATTCAGCACTAAAGAGCAGCCCCGCCCAAGTCGCTGACCTCATGTCGACCTTGGCTCAAACCGCGACAAGAGAGCCCAAACCACTAGCGGTCTCAGAGCATTAAATGCGGAGTTGACCCGCATTAAATGCGCTAGCGACTCCCCACGCGACGTCGACCTGAACGTCCGATTAGTCGAATTCTTCAACGACGGTAAGGCAGGCTCTGCATGCGGTCAGTTGGCACCAAATGATGATGCCTATCCAACAGGCCATGATGACCTGCTGGTAGGCCAAGGGCAAAACACTCCATCGATCACACTATAAATAGCCAAGCCATCAAGAGCCAGGTATGGACAATTAACCCCAAGTATACACAACTCTTATTCGTTTTACTCTTGATTAAGCTTGCTAACTTAATCATCCGAGTGTGATCGGCCCAACAAGGGTCGACCCATTCTAACTTTTTTTTTCTGCAGAGAGTTTGGACTTATCAACGTGGGCTTGAGTGTTTGGCCGGGCCTTCCCAGAAAATCCCACCTACAAGGACTAACCCCCAAGGATCCAAGATGGTTTGGGTAACTAAGGTCAAATAAATCTTTTTACAGGTATGCCTTCAAGTAAAATCCAGGAAAGACCATTAGTATTTGGATAGTGGATGCTCAAGGCATATGACAAGAGATGAAGCACAATTCACATCTCTCTCACCAAAGGATGGAGGTCTTGTCACATTTGGTGACAATAGCAAAGGGAAGATCATCGGTATAGGTAGTATTGGTGAGAATTCCTCTACCTCTATCGAAAATGTACTACTTGTTAAAGGACTCAAACACAATCTTTTAAGCATTAGTTAACTTTGTGATAAAGGATACAAGGTTGTATTTGAATCCTCTAAATGTGATGTAATTGACATTAATGATAACAAGACAATTCTCATTAGACATAGACAAGGCAATATTTATATTTTCAATCTCAATGATTTATCTTCTTGCAAACTGGAATGCCTTACTACTATGAGCAGTGATGAAAGTTGGTTGTGGCATAGAAGACTTGATCACATTAGTATGAGCATACTTTCAAAAGTTTCTAAAAATGATTTGGTCAAAAGTTTTTTCAAAAATAAAATTTGACAAAGATAGAGTTTGTGATGCTTGTCAATTAGGTAAGCAAACTCGAATTTCTTTCAAATCCTTAAATATGCTCTCTACCTCTAGGCCACTTCAACTATTGCATATAGACTTATTTGGACCAACTAGGATTTTGAGTCTTGGTGGAAAACAATATGCACTTGTTATTGTTGATGACTATTCTAGATTTACATGGATATTTTTCTTAGCTAATAAGGATGAGACAATTGTTTTCTTTACAAAATTTTGTAGAAAGGTCCAAAATGAAAAGGGCTTTTCAATCACCTCTATTAGGACTAATCATGGAGGGGAATTCGATTGCAAACCCTTTGAAATGTTTTGTGATGAAAATGGTTTTGATCATAACTTTTCAGCCCCCAGAACACCTCAACAAAATGGGATTGTTGAGAGGAAAAACAAAGTTTTAGAAGAAATGGCTGATAGAACCATGTTTTGCGAAAATGGTTTACCAAAATACTTTTAGGCTGAAGCTGTTAACACAACCTGTTATGTTTTGAATCGAATTTTATTTAAAAAGTTTTTAAACAAAACCCTCTATGAATTTTGGAAAGATAAGAAATGAAATGTCTCATATTTTAAAGCTTTTGGATGTAAGTGTTTTATATTGAATAACAATAAAGACAACTTCGGCAAGTTTGATGCAAAATCTGACGAGGGTGTATTTCTTGGCCATTCAACACATAGCATGGCTTATAGATTCTTTAATAAGAGGACTCTAGTGGTTGAAGAATCAGTCCATGTCACTTTTGATGAACTTAACCCTTCTTCGAAGAATATTGCAAGTGATGATGTAGATGAGCTAGAACCTGAAATGGAAAGGATAGACATTCAACCAAGCTCAAATGAAGAACCACACAAGGAAAGAAAAGTATAAGAAGCTCCTACCAGACAACAAGAAATCAATGAAGGTCCACCTAAGGAGTGGAAGTTTGTGCATAAGTATCCTATGGAACAAATCCTAGGTGATCCTTTACAAGGAGTAAGAACTCGATCCTCTATAAAAAAAAACGTATATAATCATCTTACATTTTTATCACAAATAGAGCCTAAATGTTTTAATGATGCTGAAAATGATGAATTTTGGATAAATGCAATGCAAGAAGAATTAAACCAATTTAAAAGGAATGAGGTATGACACCTTGTTCCTAGACCTAGTGATCATCCAGTCATTGGAACTAAATGGGTATCTAGAAATAAAATGGATGAGTCTGGAGTTATTATGAAGAATAAGGCAAGACTTATTGCTCAAGGTTATAACCAAAAAGAAGGCATTGATTTTGATGAAACCTATGCTCCGGTAGCTAGATTAGAAGCCATTAGATTATTATTTGCATTTGCCTATTTTAAAGATTTTAAATTGTATCAAATGGATGTTAAAAGTGCTTTCCTAAATGGTTTTATCACTGAAGAAGTTTTCATTGAACAACTACCTGGATTTGAAGATCCAAAATTTTCTGACCACGTTTTCAAACTCACAAAAGTTTTGTATGGTTTGAAGCAAGCCCCAAGGGCTTGGTATGAAAGATTAAGTAAGTTTTTTATTGCAAAAGGTTTTTCTAGAGGAAAAATAAAAACCACTCTTTTTATCAAAATAAAAAATGGTGATATACTTGTAGTACAAATTTATGTGGATGATATTATATTCGGTGCTACTAACGAGTCGCTTTGCGTAGAATTTGCTAAGTGTATGTAGGGAGAATTCGAGATGAGTATGATAGGCGAGCTCAACTACTTTCTCGAACTTCAAATCAAGCAATCGAAGGAAGATATCTTCATCAATCAAGCCAAATATAACAAGGACATGATCAAAAAGTTTGGCATGGAAGATGCAAAGCCTATAAGTACTCCAATGAGTACTACAACAAAATTGGATAGCGATAAGAAAGGTAAGCCAGTAGATACTAAACTCTATAGAAGCATGATATTTTCCTTATTGTATCTAACTGCTAGTAGACTAAATATGATGTTTAGTGTTTGCTTATGTACTCATTTTCAATCCAATCCTAAAGAATCTCATGTGATTGCAGTAAAGAAAAATTTTCGTTATCTTAAGCACACACCAAACCTTGGATTATGGTATCCAAAGGGTACTTGCTTTAATTTAAATGCTTACACTAACGCTAACTATGCGGGGATTAGAGTTGATAAGAAAAGCATAAGTGGCTCTTGCCAACTCCTAGGCAATATGATTGTATCTTGGTATAGCAAAAAGCAAAATTCAATTGCTCTCTCCACAGCTGAGGCTGAATATGTAGCAGCTAGCAGTTGTTGTGCTCAAGTGTTATGAATTAAGCAACAATTAGAAGATTATGGAATCTTGTTTGATCACATTCCTATTAAGTGTGATGATACTAGTGTTATAAACTTGACTAAAAATCCTGTTCAACACTCTCGCACAAAACACATTGAAATTAGATATCACTTTATACAAAACCATGTACAAAAAGGTGATATTGAACTTGATTTTGTGTGCACTAACATGCAATTGGCTGATATCTTTACTAAACCATTAAGTGAAGATCGTTTTTGTATAATAAGAAGAGAATTAGGGATGAGTGATCCTATGCCTTAAAATTTGTTTAATTCGAGTGAAATTTGTGTTTAGAATGTTTTTAAATGTGATTGTCTTTCATATAATTTGCATTTCTTGAATTCATGATGCATTACATGATCATATTAAGATATCTATTATCTCAAAACTTGAAAAAGGTCATATTCTGAATTTCTTATAATTGACATGCCCAGTCTGGATGCATGAGTCGACACTCCAATTCATAGGATTGACTCATCACGACAGTAAACTCATATTATATCATTAACAAGTATGTGTCGGCTCATTAAGTTCATGAGTCGCCTCATGAGTTGGGCCTATATACTTTCACGAAGCCCACTTTTACAAACATTCGAAATTTTTCTCTCTCTCTCTTGCTCTCACTCTTTTTCTCTCTCGCTCCCCTGTTCGCACCAAAGCCCAACCGTCACCACCGAACCATCACATTTCTTTATCTCAATCTCTTTATAAACCCTAATTGACTCCATTCCATTCTCTCTCAATATTCCTAATTCTACAATAGCTCCCAAAACCTATAAACCGAAAAAGATGTCTAAAGCCCTAGTCGTAGCAACCGCTCCCATTTTGAAAGAACCAAAGAGGAAATCAAAAGGGGAGTCTAGCACGGACAAAAAGAAGCGAAAGAAGCGTAAGACTGGAAAAACCACATCCTCACCGGTTCTAGAATGTAATGAACTATATTTCAGTGAGGGCAAAGCTCAAGAAAGGTACAATTCAAGTTTTTCTCTTAAAAAAGTATTCAATGGAAGATGGATAGATTATAAATTCTTTGATCATCATAAGTTCGAATTTGGAGCAAAATTTAGAAACCTAGGGTGGAAATATATGACAACACTCAGAAATGATGTATACCCTGATCTAGTTGCTCACTTATACTCTAATGTTGAAAGGGAACCTGGAGCAGTGACCATCAATAGTTATGTTAAGGGTATTACCATCACTTTAGATAGAGAAGTGATTCGACATATTCTTGGAATCAAGATTGGTGGAGAAGTTTATAGAGATAAGGTCTCTAGGAAAGATCAACTGAAAACTCTCTATGGAAAGGATGTGGATGAAAATGTACAACCCTTTGCTGCTAATTTGCCTCTTGAATTGAGGCTAGTTCATCACTTTACTTGTACTATATTTACTCCTAAAACTGGAAAGTATGATTATGTTTCGGAAAAGGAGTTGTTTTTCTTGTGGGCATATATAACTGATTCAAGGATTGACTTGCTTCTGTTTATTTTGGATCATATATACAAGGCTACCATCTTTAAAATCAGTTTGCCTTATGGAATTTTCTTGACAAAAGTTTTCAAGTATTTTGATATTGATCTGAAGAATGAGAAGAAAAGAATTCCCAAGGCCATTAATGATGAATACAATGAGAGAACACTCAAAAGAATGGGATATGCTCTACAGAATAACAAGTGAACTCCAAAGAAAACTGGAGGAGAAAGTACTTCAAAAGGAAAGGCTCCATCTGGGAGCACCTCCAAATAGAGAAGCACAAGACGAATTTTGAATTCTGAACTAAAAGAGAGTACAGGGGATTTGAATACCTTTATGACTCAAGTTATGGAATCTCTGGACAAATTGAATCACAAGGTAGATATTACAACTACAAGAATGATGATTATCGAAAGAAAGATAAGAGAACTCAAAAAGGAAGTACAAATGTTGAGCAATGACAAAGAAAAAATTACAGAAGAAGAAGTTAATGAAGAAGAGGAGGAAGCACAGGAAGGGGAAGAAGCTAGAGAAGAGGACTCTTCGGCAACTAAATCTGATACTCACTAGACTCCCTTTTCTTCATTCTGCATAACCTTACCTCCCTTACTTCTCTTCACCTCATTTTCCCCTATTGCCCCATCATCCTGCATACTCATGGCCTTGTTATAACGTTTTTTTTTTATTGCATAATTCTTGTGAATATTAACTGTACAACATTTTGTAATTTTATTTTGGTTGAATGAATGAAATATGATCCTTGTTCTAGTGCCCAATTGATCTTCTTTGTGTTCTTGACTGTTTGATTGCTTTCCTGACTACACACTTTATCTTGTTATTGTACCTATCTATGTTTTCTATTTTCTTTCTCTTTTTGATGGATTGACAAAAAGGGGGAGAAGAATTGGAGAAGAACTGGACAAGATTGCTTGTAATCTTAGTTAAGAATGTTTGGGGGAGATGAATTGAACAATGTGTGTTTATTCAAAGTAATTTGCACTTATTTTCGAACTGGGAATGAATTGGACAAGAAATATAGTATATCTGATTGATGAATGGAAGTGAAATGAACTGTTTATTAACTAATAAATATTGACCATATTCTCAAGGGGAGTAACATGAATCATTTCCTTCCTTTTTTTTTAATTAACTGATAAAAACTCCCCGAAAGTTGTTTTTGAAAAGTCTTTTGTTTTCTAAGCATGACTTGCTTAATTACGAAACAAAGGGGGAGTTCTCTACTGGTATGCCATTCAACTTTATTCATTTTATCATATATCAACTTATTTTGCAAAGGTTTTGTCATCATCAAAAAGGGGGAGATTGTTGGCTCAAGGTTGGTCTCCATGATGATTTTGATGATAACTAAACCTTATGTTATTTTACTAATGCATTACTTAGTGTGCAGATTAATAAAATTTATAATTTAGACTTAATATTCAACTTTAAGTCTAATACATGTCAAAGTGAATGCACAGCAAGCTCAGGATCAAACAATGAACTCTAAGAGCTATGCAATGAATCAAATAGAGCATTGACGCCTACTTCTACTTTAAACAGATGTTTTGCATTTGAAGAGATTGAAGGTGTTCAAATAAGGCTGTCATCAAGTATGCATAGACTCAGTGAAGTTGTATTGCACTCAAAGGAATTGAAGACTTTATCAGAGTGTGTAAAAGTCAGTTGAAGATGATTTAATTATGAAGAGATTGAAAAAGCTCAATTGAAGACTTCATGAAGTATGCAAAAAGTCGATCCAAGATAATGTGATTAGAAGTTGCCTAAGAAGAAGATTCATCTTGATTGCCTGATCTCTACATGAAATCCAAGTGAAGAATTCTTCTAAGATATAAAGAATCAATGAAGACAAAATATATGAAGAGATTTCATCAAGCTTACAAAACTCTCATTGAGGTGATTCCAAAGAAGAAAGAAGAATTGCTAGCAAAGAGAAGAAATCGGCAATGAAAACAATAGCTCGACAACGAAAGAAAGAGCTCGGCAATAAAAGAGAAAGATCGGCAAAAGAACTCAGCATTGAGAAAGTGAAGCCCTGACAGATTGAAAGTCAAGAAAAGATGAATATCATATAATTGATTCAATCCAAGTTGAATAGAAGTTATCTTTGACGAGTTAAAGATTTTTGATTGATCATCATACCCCAAAGAGAAGACTCGTTGAAGATCTTATAATATTGCTGAAGATGAACTTAGTCATTGAAAGACAGAATGAAGATTTCTGAGCAATGAGCTAACTTATGGAAATGAAGAGTCGCTTCATGAAGATAGAAGCAAAAAATTTGAAGACAAAATAAGTAACAAGCCAACCCTTGAACATAAAGAATCGACTCATGAAGACTGAAGTAAGATTTCTGTGTAAAGAGCTGACTCATGGAATTAAAGAGTTGTCTCGTGAAGACAGAAGCAAATAACTCAAAGACAGAATGATCAATGAGCCGACTTATGGATATGAAGAGCCAACTCATGGAGACAGTGGATAACATCTGGAAAATGCAGACCAGAAGAGTTGACCCTTTAAGGTAAAAAGTCAACCCCTAGGATATAACAGCTAGTTTTTCTAACGTTATAACGGACTGGACATGCAATAAATGAACCCCAACAACCTCCAACGGATGAATTCAATACAGGGGTTTATATACAAGCTTCCAAATGCATTTATACAAAAAAAAGAGACAAGAAACAAATATCCACTAACTGATCAAGCTGAATATTCTGAACATTCTCTTTGTCTTCACTGTGTGAGCTTTGATTGTTTTAATCCACTCTTGTTAGAGAGTTTGTACATCATTTGTATATATTTATACCCTTGTAAGTGAGAGTTTGAGAGTTCTCTTGTGGAAGAAAAACTCTTGTAAGTTTGAGTAGAGCTTGGACAAAACCCCTTGGTGGCTGAAGAACTTGGGAAGAAGTTCTTGTGTGTATAGTGAGCTGAGCACTTGGTCAATCAGCACCCATTTGTAATTGGAGATTACATAGTGGAGGAAGATTTCAAGGAGATCTTAGGGTGAGGATGTAGACCACGGATTATGGTTGAACCTCGGTAACTCTTTGTGTTCTTTCTATTACTCTGTTTTCTTTTCTTACTCTGATTACATTGCATTGCATATAGATTGATCATTGTTACATTGTTTAGATTAATTTTAATTAATTCTCGAAAAACCCAATTCACCTCCTCTTGGGTTGTCTTTTGGGCCAATAATAAAGTCTTACTAAGGTTAAAAAAATAAGAAAAAAAGAAAGAAAAGTAGCATGAAATAAGCCTTTTTTTTAGGTATGGGCATTCTCATTGATAATAATTTTCTAAACAAAAATAATCAATATTTGTTTGCAAGGAAATACAATTATCAATTACTAATAAATAAAAACAATCAAGACTCTAAAACAAGAGCTGAACACGATGCAACATGTGTCACTTCTTGGCAAAAGTGAAGAAAGAAAGAAAAAATATTGTACAATTTATCATATTATGTCTTTCAAGTGTCTAGAATCTAGCAAAATTTTTTAAAAAAAATCAACTCAATTAGAAGAATTTCAATCGTTCAATATAAAAACTTTCTAAAGATTGTTAGAACCATAGCTTAAAAAATCACATTTATAATGTTCCCTCTTATATGGGTGGACCTGATGTTATGACTTATGAGAGAGAGGGTTCTGTATACTTACCACTATAATAAATAGGAATTCAGCAATTTTTTCTATGCTATTCGAAAATAGTTGTAAAAACTTTTCAAAAATCCAAATACGTTATATGTTTTTAAGTAAGGTTGATTTTTATGAAGAAAAAAAATGAATGGCTCATGTGTCACTCTGAATCCCTCACTTAGAGAAGCTTCAAGTCTTGAAAGTTATGTTTACAACTGGAATTTATTAAGAGAAAGAAAATAATAAATTAATTAAATTAAAAAAAATACATTCTTTAGGTAACCCCTATTCATTTTCTCTACCAATCAAATCAGTTTCTTTTCCTTGACACTATTTTTCCTTCCTTTTCTTTTCCCTCGACATAATTGACCTTAACCTCCCCTGCATTTTCTATCACATTCACTCGATACATGTGGTGTTGGCTTTTATTTTTTTTTTCAATACTCCACAGTTATCACAGACCAGACAGGGTCTCACTCTTGGTTGAGAGTGCATTGTCAACGTCAACTGCCACTCTTTAAGGCATAGTATCTACCCCCCAATGCATTGACCAAAAGATTATAAACCCCACAAAGCAGAACAGAGCTTCAACTGAGCAGGAATTCCAACTTCTTAATGATAATAACAACAGAAAGAGAAGCCAAGTTCCCTGTATAAGTCAGCTATTAGGCCACCCTTTGATTTTTATGGCATTGAAAGGGGAGCTATGTAGATCTTAAGCAGCAATTGATAATTTCATTGATCATTCTGCTATGCTTTATATGTGGTTCAACACCTATCCATGCACAAAGACCACAAAGAGCCACCTTTATCCATCGCACTGCCTGATGCTTTCTATGGTCTTTCAGACTTTCACCCGCCAACAAGAATGGCCTTTGTTAAAGCTGATATACCCAAAAGCTAAAGCTTGCTATGTTGACTCCATTTCTCGCACATGTAATACTCTATGACTAAATTTGGATGAGATTGATGTCATACCTTCAAGAATCTTCACAGCTTAAAGGACTATTAGATCATCGCTTTTAAGGGGCACACAATAGACTAAAATCTTCTTCAATTTAAGCCTACCCATTTCTTGAAGGTCAATGCTGCTTCTCTCTTTCTCAATTGAGCTTCCGTCCGGAATTTTGGAGACTTGCCCTTAATAGAGTGTTTTGTGGTACTTCAAGAAGAGGGTGTTGTACTTATACTTGTCAATGAGCATGTTCCCTCTCTCCATCATCTCCACAACTTCATTGGCGCGACTAAAGAATCAATCCACCTCTGACAAAGTGTAAAGTACAAAATCCAACAGTTCCTGATCAAACTTCAATGCAGTTGAAGAAGCAAATCTCACCCCAAAGTTCTGTTAATTCTGTATATTTGCTCCCTATAGCAACATACCCAGTGACCGTAGAGTGGTAAGTTTGAGCATTTGGGGCTTGTCCAAAGCTCCTCTTCTTCTTGAGAGCCTTCTCAGAGCCTTGCATCAGTCTCTTCTTACAGAAAAAATGGATTACATTATTCCAATCATGAACTCCACAATCCACTCTTTGCCCTTCTTCAATTTCCTGCAAGAGCTTTCCCATCAAACCTGCTTCACCACTTTCTGCACATCCCCTCACCAACACTTCAAATTCTTGATGACCAGCTTTTGGTATTTTAGCTTCTTTCATTTCTTTGAACAGATTGAGGGCCCACTGAGTATCTTTCTAAAGCACCTGGGACTGAATCAGTGCCTGGTAAGAGCTTGAACCAAACTGGATCCCAGCCTTACGAGCACCGCGTAGAAGTGATGACGCCTCTCCTGCTCGATTTCCTTTACAATATGCTTTTAGGAGGGAGGTATACACAAAAGATCCAGTTTTGACACCAGCCAAAAGCATATCATCAAGAAGGTCATATGTCTGATCTAACCGTCCGAGTGAAATGCACGCATTAATCACATGAACCAAGACTGAATCGTCAGTGGATTCAAGGTACATATGTGCATATAATTGAATAAATAAACAGAGAATTTAACGACCTAACACTCTTGCAGCGAAGTGGATCCAAGAAACCAAAAGGTGTTGTGGTTTGAATCATACAAGAGTCCTTCAGGACAAAGGAAATCACAGTAATAATTATGAAATAATGAAGAAATATAAAAAAAAATTACACTTGAGGTAATTAGAATGGAACTGCAGGCAAACGGATTTGGTTTGATGAATTCAATGCCCATTTGATTTTGTGTTTGGCATGGTCCGTGTTATTGGTTGGACCTGGGCCCCCAGAAAAACTAAATTCCAAATGGGCCAGGACACACGCCAAACTCAGGAGCGGGCGTGGGTGTAAGAGCGCGAGAATGTTAATTTTTAGAATTCGCTAGATTAAGAGTGCCTTTATTTTTATTTTTTAATAAAATTAAATATTGTATTATTAACATTTTTTATTTTAATACAACAGTATTTGTAATGTTAAATATTCATAGGATTTTTATACAATAAGGTTTTGTCTTTTATGAGTTTTATAACCAGTATTTATCATAGTGGTTATAAAATGCTTGACCGAAACTTATTGGTAAGTGCCTTTTCAAATGTCTTCTTAGTCTGTGTTTCAAGGCGCATGAAAAGCAATCAACATTTTGAATCAACCCAGGTGCACAAGGAAATGATCCAATGTGTGCTGCTCCTTCGTAACATCAACACATGTCATCAATTAAATGGTTTAATAGCAAATCCGCAAACATAGTCCGCGAGTTTGACCAAGAAAATTCATGGATTTGACCGAATTTTGCTATCAATTCATCAATCTGCGAACTCGTCACCTAGTTTGGACGAACTAGGTTCGCTCTCAATTCGTAAATCCACGAACTACGTGACCTAGGTGCTGCATCTCTAAGCCCCTATTTGAATTAAGGGCTTTGGGAGGGAGAGTGAAGGATTTGAAATAGAATGATTCTATCCAGTTTGGATTATTTTTAAAGGGGTAGACGTGTGTGGAAGAATTATGAAGGGATGGAGGATTGACATAGTGAGATTCGATTAGATTAAAAGAGTTTGTTTAGTTCTGATGAACTTTTCGTAAAAGCAATTGTTTTGTTGAGCTTTGGTACCATTAGTTGCGATTGATGGTTAGTCGTCGACTGATACAAGTCAGCTCAATCTAGGCCCACCAGCAGACCCACATGGTGGGGTTTGATTGAACTTGAAGAGCCCATTTGGTTCTAATGAACTTTCTGTAAAAGCAATTGTTTTGTGGAGCCCTGCTAGCATCAGCGACGACTGATGGAAGCCAGCTCAACTTAAACCCCCAGCAGAACCACATGGTGGAGTTCAATTGGACTTAAAGAGCTCGTTTGATTCGGATGAACTTTTTGTAAAATCAATTATTTTGTTGAGCCTTGCTACGATTAACCGCGACTGATGGAAGCCAGGACTTAAAGAGCTTGTTTGGTTTTGAAAAACTTTTTGTAAAAGCAATTGTTTTGTTAAGCCCTTTGCTACTATTAACCGCGACTGATGGAAGTTAGCTCAATGTAGGCCTACCGGTAGAATCACATTGTGGGATTCAATTGGACTTAAAGAGCCCATTTGATATTGATGAACTTTTTGTAAAATCAATTATTTTGTTGAGCCTTACTACGATTAGCCGCGACTGATGAAAATCAACTGAACCCATGCCTATCAACAAACCCACGTGGTGGGATTTGATTGGACTTAAAGAGCCCGTTTGGTTCTGATGAACTTTTTGTAAAAGCAATTGTTTTGTTAAGCCCTCCGTTACCACCAACCGCGACTGATGGAAGTTAGCTCAATCTAGGCTTGTTGGCACTGATGGAAGTTAGCTCAATCTAGGCTTGTTGTCAGAATCACATGGTGGGATTCAATTGGACTTAAAGAGCCTATTTGATATTGATGAACTTTTTGTAAAATCAATTATTTTGTTAGCCTTACTACGATTAGCTGCAACTGATGGAAACCAATTGAACCCATGCCTATCAACAAACCCACATTGTGAGATTTAATAGGACTTCAAGAGCCCGTTTGGTTCTGATGAACTTTTTGTAAAAGCAATTGTTTTGTTAAGCCTTGCTCCACCAGTCGTAATTGATGAAAATTAACTCAATTTGGGCCCACCAACAGAGTCACGTGGTGGGATTCGATTGGACTTCAAGAGCCTATTTGGTTTTTATGAACCTTTTTATAAAAGCAATTGTTTTGTTGAGCCCTGCAACTTGATGCCAATTGACCATCAGTCACGATGGTAGCATTTTTCTTATTTTTCTTTTTGTATTGAGAGAGAGGGAGAATTAAAATTCGATGAAATTAACAAAATATAATAAATTTTGAAATAACACTAACATCTCACTGATCCCACATCACTTTCAGAGCCGGTGGTAGAATAGGGCTGGTTCACAATATTTGCCACATGGCCATTTAATTTAGTCATTCGATATCCATCAAATCTTGGCAGTAATGAAATGCATAACAAAGTTCTTGGGCACTATCTAAGAACCTGTTAATTAGTCTGAAGTTTGGGAGAAGGAATTGATGATTTTGTGATTATAGTGCAAGCCTATTGGCACTCTACTAGGCACACTGTGTGCTGAATAGTTTTCACCATGGACCATTAGCAATTTAAGTGCAACAACCATGTCACATAAACATTTCAGTTCTATGCTTAAACAATCAATGACCGAATTGAGTTATAATCTCTTTAATGCTTGTCTTTTAATTCGCAGCATATATGCATGTACATGCATGTGGATCAGACTTACCAATCTGTTTTGAATTTAATTTAAATTAAAAAAAAAAAAGCAACTCTTTTACATGCATTTTTCTTGAACTGAAAATTTTCAATTCTCACCAAAGTTGGAGAAGAGCCGAATCCATGCATGTGTACTACAGGTGCACAAAAGAACCAAAAAACTGAAAATCAAATCAACTTGGTCTCTATAGACCGGTTTGGTTCTGGCCGGTCAAAAGTTCAATTTGGTTCAAAATCTAAAAACATTAACCTGATCATTTTGGTTTGATTCTCGGGTTCATATTCTTTTAAACCCAAATCAAACTGATTCGACCGAACCCAACCCAACCCAAGAACCAAACCTAGAACTAGATCCTATATGTCATTAAACTCTACATATATATGCATATATATCTTTAAATTGTTGTTATTTGAACTTAATTATTGTTAATTTGTATTTGTATATATTCAATATTTTTTCAATGGAGGATGCAAAATTAATCCTAATTTTTAAATTTTCAATAAACAAACTATGCTTCATACAATAAAAATTAATCAATTTAACCTAACCCGATCTTGGCCCTATCCAACCCGAGACATAGAATTAAATCGATCCAACCTGAATCAACTCAGGTTAGTTCAATAGGGTTTCACGGTAAGATCAGTATAATTCTGAGTCCAAAGATCTAAAACCAATTAAAATCAAGTGAGTTCTGAATTTAGCACGCCTCCACCCATCCACACCCATAATGTTTACAATCTTAAATCTTAGTGCCCTTCATTCTGAGGAGTGGGTAAATCATAAGTTTTATAGGGGTGCTTTAGTAAATTAATTTAGGACCGCCATAACAGAATGTTCGACTACGTTATGAATCTGCGAATACGAAGCATCCACGTATCTATCCTTTCCCGCCGAAACTTTTCCTCATGCAAACACCAGCGCCATAAATAACTGCTCTCTGCCTGCAACTAAAGAGTACCAACAAACTGAGAAATTAGAAGCTCTCAGACTCCAGTCCTCCATCAATGGCGAAACTGATTCTGATTCTTCTCTCTCTTATCGTTTTCTCTCTCTTCTCTCTCTCCTCTCCGCTGCCCTCCGACGCCGTCTTGAACGCAGCCGACATCCTCACCAACTCTGGCTTCGTCTCCATGGCGCTAACCCTCGAGCTCCTCTCAGCCACCCTGACTTCGCAACCACTATCCGCTACCATCTTCTCTCCCTCCGACGGTGCATTCGCGAAGTCCGGCCAGCCGCCGCTCTCTCTCCTCCAGTTCCATGTCTCTCCGCTTGCATTCTCCGTCGAAACCCTCCGATCGATTCCCTACGGCACCAATATACCTACTATGTCCTCGGGCAGGTCGTTGTTCGTCACCACATCGGCTTCGAACCAACAAGTTTCTCTCAACAATGTGACAATCAATGGATCGCCGATATTCGATGACGGATCGTTGATTGTATACGGCATTGACAGGTTTTTCGATCCAAATTTCGAGGCTTCATTGCCGATTCAAAGCCTTAGCACCGATCTCCGATGCGTAGTTTCAAACACCACTCCAAGCTCTTCGTCCAGTGCTTATTCGTTTGATGAAGCTTCTGGATTTCTAAGATCCAGAGGATACTCTGTTATGGCTTCATTTCTTGATCTGCAATTGCTAGGGTTTCTTGATCGACCAAAGCTGACAGTGTTCGCTCCTTTCGATGATGTGATACTTGCATTTGTCGGTAATTTTAACGAATACTCATCACTGTTTCTTCGACATGTTGTTCCTTGCAAGCTCACATGGAGTGATCTGATTGGCTTCGAAGACGGAACAGTGTTGAGGACATTTGTCGAGGGATTTACTATCAAAATTACAAAATCCAATGATCTATTGATGCTAAATGAAGTTCCGGTGACATTTCTGGAGATCTACTACAGCGATTGGCTTGTTATTCATGGTCTTCACGAAGTCCTTGAGCAGCCGAAAATGCCAGAGCCAGGGGCAGAATCTTCATCTGAATTTGGCAACGAGGAGGAATGGATCGCACCCGAACGCAGTGAATTTTGAGCTCAAATGATATTATGATGTTGTCTGCAAGTTGTCTCTTTCAGGAGTTAATTCAACTTCTCTGTTTCACCGTCTCACAACTCACGGAAATTCGAACGTAGTGTAGAAACGCACATATCAAAACTTTCGCTTAGATGGGGATTTACTGTTTTGAGGTGCTTGTGACTGTGTATAGGCACCCTTTTTGCTGCATATCAGATGTATTCTGAGAAAAAAGCGGTGGATCAGTAAATCAAAATCTATTGCACTTCTCACATTTCTTCTGGGTCTTATGATTCTTTTAAAATTGCTATTTACTTTTTTAGTTAAAAGAAGGATTACGAACTGACAACGAAGGAAAACTAAGATCATGATTCCAAAGCTTTGGTTGAAGGCTTACAACAGATGTGGTGTCCAGTATCACAACAGAATTATTTTGATTTATTTCAGACTTCCAATTTTGCTCCATCATCTAACATAACTATGAATTGGTCTCTTACCATTCTAGATCGGTACTTTTTCCAGTTTCAATTAGGAATCAATGAGTGGAATCGAATGCCTCTATGCTTTTGTTTTCAGGTTATTTTGTTGTCGAATTGTCAATATCACCGGCATCCTTCAAATCAGAGATTGCCTGCCAACAAGATTTTTGTGTAAATTGTTAAGTAATGACAGGAAATCCGATTACATTTTCACAACAGAAACCCAATGAAGAATAAAACGGAATCTGCAAAATAACGTATTTATTTTTCGTGTGGCTGTCATGTTGATCAGATCAAAGGCAACAATATTGCGTCTGATGCCCAATACAAATCTTGGTTGTTCCATAATGAGTCCCCATATCCTCCCTATGCTCTAATACCTGTGGTGGAGCTTTGTTCTCAGTTTCTCAATTAATCTTCTGACCCAACATAAGAACAGTATCCTTCTTGCCCTCATCAAGGAGAGCTTGTTTCAGACTACTAAACATCTGGGCAGGAGGCCTAATACCAATATCCACCAGATCCTGAAAATATTTGCAGGCATCATACAGCTTACTCTCACAGCACAAGCTGTTAATCAATGTCGAGAAACACACGCATTCTGTCTTGTTTAGAGAGTAGTTAGTCCCGAGACTCCGTGAAATAGCCTCCAGACAAAAGGAGTTTCTCGGGTTTCTCCTGCATTTCTGCATAATAAGCTCCGGGAGAACGCAGTAAAACGTTACTGCCCTTTGGGTCTTGCCAAACAAATGGTAAGAACATGCAGAATCCATCAGCCCATTGCGGGCATAACTTAATGTGAGTTTTGAGGAAAAATTGCGTAGCACCTGTAATATTATGACCTTTACCTTCCATGTATTTGGTGCTAAAAATTTGAGAGACAGAGGAGACCAGCTGAGGTAGCTCTGAATCCTATTAAGAATAAAACAATTTCTGCAATAGTTCCCCTTTTTTTTATTTTTTATTTTTTATCTTCCCCCAGTGAACTCTTCATCACAAATAAATGCCACCATCTGCCATCCGTTTATGCAGGTACAGAGACAGGGAGGAAGGGAATGAAACCAACACAAAACAGATTGAAATTTAAAGAATGAACTAATCCTCTCAACATCTAAAACCGTGTCAACTGGTAAAAGCTACGAGGTAGAAAATACAACAGTACTCTTATTGAGTGATAGGCTGTCGATAGTGGTGGTGGTGGTGGTGGCTTTTGTCATAAACCCCAGCCCCCAACAATACACAGCCCAAACACCTCTTAAAGAATTCAAGCTGGCCCTCCAATTCTACACCTCTCATTATACACACGGACGAAGCCTGTGACCAGAATTCCACAAAAAACGGGTGTGAAGACCAATGCATGTGTGTCAACTGAAGACATGGTCTTTCTAACTGGTCAATCCATCAGATGCAAATACAATTTGCCAATTCTCGAATGTTCCTCCTTTAATTCATACACTTTCACTCGCATTGGTTTGAGTGAGTGGTCCAGTCGTCAAGAAGACTGGTCATGGACTCCTCAAACTTCTTGGCTTGAGGCCCTGGCTTCAAGACATTGACATCACCCCATTGCGAGCATGGATCCATCCACCAGCTCCTCCGGCCGGTGCACCAGGCCCCCGGGGCAGCTCGGTTACGGCCACGCTTGAGGATCTTCTCATCAACCATGTCCAGCACTGGATCATCTTTATCAAATTGCCTTGCAAAAGCAGCTCCACTTTGAACCATCTGATTATAATCTGACGTATTGAGAAAGTGGGGCTCCATCTTCGGGGGATTGTCCCACATCATGTATCTCAGATCATTGTTAACAGTCGTGTTCTTAAACTCTGGTGAATTGCAAAGGACAGATTGGAAATAGACTTCTTGGGGCAAAATTGCATTATTACAATACATTAGAAGGGTGCGAGGGAGGTTATCCCATCCGAGAAGACAAAATTCAAGAAACCCTCGGCTTAAGACAACCCATGGAGAACCTAAAAAACCAGTGAGGTTTATTTATCAGTAGAGCATTCCTTGAGTGACTTCATTTTTTTAATACATAACATTTAGTGTAATTTTAAGTAGCAAAATGAGTAAAATACAGAGGAGAGGATTTGCCTGTGAAAACTGTAAAAGCATCAGGTGTTGGCCGCTTTTGTGTGGCATGGAAGATTTGGGTCCTCCTCGCCAAGTAAAGCCCAGGATCAACCACAATTGGGTGAACCCTTTGATCCCTGCAATGACACCAAACAAAACAACATTACTCAGATATGGTTGGGATTATGTGCCACGTAATCATAGCTGATTTAGTAGCAAGGGTTTGCCTACTCTTTCCATCCAAGATCACTTGTGTGATCAATGAAATTGAGGTCTCGCTGGCAAGAGGAGAACACATGGGATAAATCTGAAAATAAACAGATGACAAAAGCAAACATCAGTTAGCAAAGGTAAAGCAGAACATTCCAATGTTATAAATCAACAATTAAGCATTTAAATTACAAAAAGCAATGACCAAGAGCAGCAGAGAAAGCTCATAAAATTAGATCTATCAACAAATCCTAGAGATTGAACTAAAGTAATATCAAATATGCTAGTTTTGTGACATATAAGTTTGCCAACATAACAATCAAATGCCAAATAAAGCCACCTACATATGCCATAGGATCCCTAGTTCTAGGGTGATGTCATGATGCTGCAGTACCCAAGCTCCACATAAGTGCTAAAGCCTTAAACATGAAAATGGTGACATGATAATTAATGATCGGCATATGCATGTCATTCGTAAAATCCCAAATCCATGTCCACAATGGCAACAAACGTCATTGATGATAAGTTATAACGGATAAAGATTTTTGATCGCCTCAGAGAGCTCACTCTTTATCTCATCTATTACTGTTAAATCAGTTATACATGCTCCGGTTATCTTCATTTTCTATTTTAGAGAATTAAGGCTCCACTTTTGTTTCCTATCATAAGACTTATGGACCGCTAGAAACAGCAGACCAATACAAGCAGCAAGCTAGGATTGCAGCCTCAAGCCATCGACAACACAATCTCATTTAAGGACAACTATGTGCAAGTGTGCACAAATAATCTTGAGCTAGTAACTGGTACAACAAGAAATACCCAAAAAAGATAAGTACATAAACCATGGTTATCAAAATCGCCATCCGGATAGTAGGATCGTACGATTCTACGACTCAATTTTGTTGGATCGATCCGGATCATATGTAAAGTCGTTTTAGGCTAGGATCGTGCTAGGATCGTTTGGGATCATAGGATCGCGAACCTATGCGATCCAATTTTTGTCTCTTTTAGTGTTTAAATATGGGCTTTCAAATCTATTTGGCTGCAGTGGCCCAACTTTCGAAGCCAACAAATGCACAAAACAATTAATCAACAGAGAAAATCAAATCGTCGAAGCCTCAAAAGGCACAAGTTCTGTGTAGAAAATCAAATTTCTCTCCAGGTCTCCATCTCCATTGCCAACCTTTCCACTGTCCAGGTATTTGTCTCTTCTTCTCTCCTCTTTTTCTTCTTCTTCTTCTTCTTCTTCTGCGCCGTTCTGTTCAGTGATGTCCTTTTTTTTTTTTTTTTTCCTTCTCTTCTCTTTTCTTCTTCTTCTTCTTCTCTTCTTCTTCTGTTGTTGCTTTACTGCATTGTTTCTGTTCTCTTTCTTCTTCTTCCTTTTTTTTTTTTTAATTTCTTTTTCTTCTTCTTCTGCTACTGCTCTATTTTGTTGCTATTGGTCTATTTTGCTGCATTTTTTCTCTGCTGTTCCTCCTCCTTTTCCTTCTTTGTTGCTTCTTTTCTTTATTTTTTTTAGCATATTCTGAAAGTTATGTGTTGACATTTGACAATTTTGAACCTTTGCTACTGCAGTCTGTAGACTTGCAGAGTACAGACTTTATTTTGGGCATTGCATTGCAAGTTATCATCAATGTCAACCACTGGTTCATGTGATTCGTTTGTTCTTCATGATATTTTTAATTCTTTTTATATAATATAGACTTATTCTCTATACATTTTGAAGTAATCATCATAAAATATAAAAAAAAATTAGCTTTTTATTCCTTTTTGGTAGGATCTTACGATCCTCGATCCGATCCTACAATTCGATCTGGAAGACCCCCAAAACGATCCAAGGTAAGATCTTGATTTTGACAACCTTGACATCAACGCTGACATACAAATATATAATAATGAATTGGGTTTTGAATAGAAGGGACGAACTTAACCAGAGGTAAGAATTACAATACTTTTGAAGGTATTCATCCTAATGAAGAGGTTCTTCAAGAGAGGATTCAATCATCCTGTGTCTTCAGCCCATGCATGGAATCACGTTATCCTAGATATATGGAGGAAGCTAAACAACTTTTGTGGTCAGTCTCTTGCCAGTCCAGGGTTGTTGGTAATAGGAAAAACTCTCAAAACATGTTGTAAAGTACATTTCTTTTGTCCTCAAAAGAGGTAGGCATAAGATTCAACACCACCACCAAGAAATTCTTTTGAGTTAGGGTATGGAATATGTGTCGAACATGTCAAGTTGGGCATGCACCCAAGAAATATGTTTTAAGTAATAGAGTTTAACGCATACGACTCTCATTCTATACATAAAAAGCTCTATATTAGTTTGTGAACACCATTTGACCCTAAATAAATTAATGAAATACTAAAAAAAATAAAATTTAGCAGTATCCTTGTGCCCTTAGGCATGATAATTTGATGCAGCGAGTGGTGATCGAAAACTACAAGATTGAACACCTTCCACGATGTGTTGAACTTCACCACGAAGATACTATAAAATAGGCAACTATTGAATGTGATTCTTCACCAAGAATACGAGAACAATAGGAATAAAAGAGAAATCTCTCACTAACTATTATTAATCTCAAAAAGCTACGTAGGACGAAGGTCCTTACATTGTATTTAAAGAGCAAACACAAACCCTAACCCTAATTACTGAAATTAAGGCAAAATAAAGAAAATAAAAAAATTACCAAAAATAGATCCTATAGAACATTTAAATAAATCAAATAACGATGCGAATATGCAATATAATGATAGTTCAATCATCAAATTTTCAAATATTTTTCCAACTACAACAAATATTTACAACCCTAAACATGTAAAATAAAAAATTAAAAAATAGGTTTGATTGAAACAAAAAAAACTAAGAGGGAGACAAAATAGAGAGTGTAGTTGGAAAAGAGAGAAAGGGGGAGGGGGAGGGGGAGGGCTTAGACATGGGAGACAGTTAAGAAAACAAAGGAGAAATAAGATCAAAAAGAGAAGATAAAAAAAGAAGAATAGAGGGTCAAAGGAAATAGTCAAGAAGAAGAAGAGGATTTGATATATATATATATATTTGGAAGAGGAGGGGAAGCATCTCACACATGGCAAAGGTGAGGAAGAACAACGAGCTAGAGTTAGGTAGCTGTTATCTACGCTTCTGGCATGTTTTATCTATCTAATAGAAAGATCCAAAGACATAAAAGCTCTTAGCAAGTGTGCCTTTAGGATTTGTTAAACGTCGTTGCCATCAAGTGCTTCGTGAAGCACCATATATCATCATGTATCACAACTAAAATAAGGGTTTACAAAGACCACATTGGTAAACAACATAGTGAGATAGAAGTTAAAAGAAGCATGCTTCTTTTTGACCTTATGCTTGAGCTTACACCTAATAGAAGGCACCTCGCTAGGGCCATAAGCTTGTGCCTCACTACACCCTGGACTTTTTAGGTGCTTAGGTGCACATTTATTTTATTTTTGAAAAGTTCTTTCGTGTGCCTTTATCAACTATGTCATATCCTCCATTGTGGCAATCACATTTGATGTTAGTCTTGTCCCATTTACGAGAAAAGATTCATAAAAACATAGTTGAAAGGCATTATATCCTCCTTGACAGCTATGTTGTTGTATAAAGGATGAACCCTAGGGGCCAACGGCCCTTAAATTTCAATAGATATTGAGTATCAAGTCATATAATGTTTGCTTTAATAGTATGAGACTAAAATCTATGGTCAGTGTGGAAGTGTGGAGAGATAGATGCCCTACAAATTTGCTTTAGATTAAACTATAATTCCAGGATAAAGGGAACCTACCACAAGCTAAGCTCATTAAACATGACTACTATTAAAAACAAGAAATCTTCTGTCACAAAGACATAAACAGTTCACAAGGTTGTATGGCCTTTTCTTGGGGCTTTTGGCATTGTTTTAAAAGGGTTTTTTTTTTTGTCTTTAATGACTTTTTTCAACCAAAATCTTACCTTTTGGAGAGCGTTGAGAAATAGTATTTGTTTGTCAATAACCTCCACTTGAAGATTGACTTTTGGTTAAAAAAAAAAAAGCTGAAAAGGACCAAAAAAAAAAAAAAGCTCTTTTATAAAAGCCAAAAACAGCCATATAAGCATATGAATCAGGTTCCAAACCAACTTATTTAACTAACTTTTTTCATCTTTGGTGGCTTTTCTTCAACTAAAATTTAATTTTCGTTTTTTTTTTTTTTAATGAATTTTTAGTTTATGCTTACCCTTTAAATAAAAAAAAGTTAATTGAATTTTTTTGAAGCCACTAAAGATGAAAAAAATCTAGTTAAATAAGCTAGACTATAAGCTGACCCAATTAGTTTAGATCATGACTTGTAATGCTCTAGGTTTTAATTGTTGATCAAATCATCACCCCAAACATAATGTTACTATTCAATCAAAATAAATATATGAAGAAGTAGAAAACTACCAATCCAATACACACACACATATATACTCATATCAATCAAATAATAGGTAAAGATCTTGATTACAAGTCTACTTACAGACATTGAAAATACCTTCAGAGAAAGGTTTTCTTCATCAAATGGTCTGAACAGAAGCCCATCATATGATCTTCTTCTTATTATTCTTTTCGGTTTCTTCTTTTTCTTTCTTTTCTTTTTTTCTTGTGTTGTGGGAACCCCTCGTGGCTTGCACGACCTAGAGGGAGGTCGAATCGGGCCATTTTAGGCCAATAGCATGGGTGTATGGCCTTTTTTAGGGGTCTTTCATTAGTTTTGACTGGTAGAAGGGTCTACGGGTCACGCAATGGAGCAGGATTAGTCTTGAAACGACCCACCAAGGCTGTAATACTTGAATTCGCGACCACTCTGGCTTGTGCAACCCAGAGGGAGGTTGAATCAGGCCATTTTAGGCAAATAGCATGGGTGTGTGGCCTTTTTGAGAGGTCTTTTGTCCGTTTTAACTGATAGAAGGGTCTACGGGTAGCGCAATGGAGCGGGATTGGTCTTGAAATGACCCTAGAAAGCTGTAGTACTTGAATTCGGGACCACTCATTGCTTGAAACGACCCTATAAGGCCGTAGCATTTGAATTTGGGACCCCTCGTGGCTTGCGCGACCCAGAGGGAGGTCGAATTGCGCCATTTTGGGCCAATAGCATTGTTGTGTACGAGCTCTTTTAGACGCATCATACAAGCTTCAATATCCCACTATTGTATCCAGTTATATAGCGGGCTAGGCACAAAGGCCATTATGTTCCATTATTGCATTGAGTCCATCCGTAATTGTGCCTGACCAGGGGAGGTGGTACAGGTGAATGAATTTAAAAACATTTTCTGTTTCCTAGCACCTCACAGATTTCCCATTATGGTTCTTCACTTTAGAATCTCACGATTGGATGAATTTCTAACAAAGCACCTTGAAACTCATTGTATATTGTGTCAAATTCATCCTTTTTTGTTCCTCACCAGGGAAGCTAGTTTGGTGAGATGTACTCATAAACCTATGTGATTCCTAGTTCATAGAGATCTCCAATTTTTACCTCTTGAGCATAGAATCTCACTATTGAATGAATTTCTGCACTAGTGATTAAAAGGCCCCTCCCTCCATCATTAAGTCAGCGCAAAGGAAAATCTATATCATTAACAAAAATATTCTCAAGAGGCTAAGACAATTTTCATAACTTGACGTGCAAGGTAGGTAGTTATAATTAGCATCAATATCAACATACCACAACAAGGTTGAGAGAGAGAGAGAGAGGAAGAGAGAGGGGGGGGGGGGGGGGGGGGGGGGGGGGGGGGGGGGGGGGGGGGGGGGGGGGGGGGGGGGGGGTGGGGGGGGGGGGGGGGGGGGGGGGGGGGGGGGGGGGGGGGGTGGGGGGGGGGGGGGGGTGGGGGGGGGGGGGGGGGGGGGGGAGGGGGGGGTGGAAACAAAAGATTGGTGACATATATAATTTAGAAGGAAAATCCCCCCCCCCCCCCCCCCCCCCCCCCCCCCAACAACCAAAAAAAAAAAACCCAACAATAAAACAAAAGAAAAGTGATGGACGTTAAAATTATGTGGAAGAAAGATACAATATCACTAAAACAAGCCTGAGATGCATGAAATAATATTGAAAAGTAGCTGCAATATTCAATGTTAACCACATACAAGGAAAATGAGCAAATGGCCACAAGCTTAGCTTCCTCAAGAATAACTGACCACTATTACAATCACCAAACATAGTCCTTAAGCTATATGCCATTCACAGACAATTCCAAGAGCTCTTTGTTACACCAACATAATGCAACACAAATAGAGGGAAAGGAATACTGAAAAATCATACTATAACCAAAAACACATATTTAACAAAATGGCAGAGATTCCACGAGCAATTTTTCAATGATAGATATATTGACATTGTTGATGGCCTCCTACATAACTAATACATAGTATGTAACCAATAATAATCCTCTTACAAATAATTCACCTCTAAATGCAAACTACTCAGAGACTTATAATTTCTTGTCTATAAAAGTTATGAATTCGCATACTGCATAGTTTTTCTTACAAGTAGATAATCATACTACATAGTTGTATAAAGAAAACAAATTCAACCCCAATGAGTTGACGAATTATACTCCTAATTAAACCAAAAACTAAATGTTCTCACATGGACATAGGTTGGACCCTCTAGGCATTATAACATTTGCTACTCTTATCCGAAAAATATGTATAACAAATATAGTAATTTGAAGAATAACATACCAATCACATTAATCCAAAACCAACATAGAAATTCAATAACGCAAAATTTATTAGAAAATGGCATACCATCTTGAGTAAGTAAAGGATAATCCATTGCACTTAAAGTAATGAACCAATCCCAACCACCATCAACCTTCAACAGTATCGCCGCAGCATGCAGCACCGCAGCAATGTTCGTCGACCCCATGTAGGTCACCGGATCAGGCTTTCCCACCACATCCACATTACCAAAAGCCCGAATCGCCGGCACAGACCTAACCAAACCAGCCAATTTTCGCCTCTCGTAATCCGAACCCTCCACCCCAATGTGCAGCAAATACCGATTCCGCGGGTGGTACACCGCGAGCAACAGCCGGAACATTCTGTCCCCGTCGCCGCTGCCGCCGGAGATGAAGTATGCAAAGGCCGGAGGGTAACCGGAGCCCCGGCGGACGGTGGAGTCGAAGGGGCTATGGGAGCTGTAGGCATAGTAGGAGGCGCTGAAGCCGGAGATCGAGGAGAGGAAGAACATGAGAGAGACGAATGCGGTGGAGAAGAGCGCGAAGAGCCATTTCTTCTCTGCTCCCATAGTGGTTCATACAGCTTTAGGAGCATGGAATGAACACAAATAAATAAACGAAAAAAATTAGGTTTCAGACTAACTAAATTCAGGGTCAAAGAATTGCGTATGTTAAAATGGATTTGCAGAGATCTTGATGTTTGTGGGTTTGAATTGAAGATTCAGTATTGTGGGATTGGCAGCTCCGGATAGGATTATAGTTAGAGCGAGAGAGAGAGAAAATGGGCGGCTGCAGCTACTGGGTTGGGTTGGATTAGAGTCCTGCAATATGTTTCTCTCTCTCTATATAGGCACTGTATGTATAATCTGATGAGCTGAATAACTGAGAGGGAGAGATAGTGAAAGCCAGGGTTAGGGTTTGCAGGTCTGGATTCAATTTGTTTGTTTTGATGTACAAAGCTACAAACCTGAGTTTCATGAATTTGATTTTGATTTCTGATTTTGATCTCTGAACTTGAAAAAGAAAGCCGCATTGAGAGCGATTATGCTTTACGTGTGTAGAATTAGTTGCGTTTCAGAACCCTCACGCTCGTCCACAGACTGTTCGTTACACGCGCTAATGAACGGTGAGTATATGGTGAGACAGAAGGATGAGGAATCATCCGGTCGTTCGATTACAGGTGGTACACATGCGACATAGGTAAGTGTGGCGGGGTAAGCTGATTTTATTTATTTATTTGTTTGCACACTTTTATTTATTTATTAAAACAAAACCCTCCTTAATTAAAAAAAAAAATTGTCAGCCTTTGGAACATTTGGTATAATTTTTTAAAATTTTTTTGAATTGATCTTTTTCGATTTATAAGTAAAAAAAAATTAAATTTTTTCCAGCTTTTTTAAACTTATCTTAGCTTATAAAAAATAAAAAAGCTTAAAAAATTAAGTTTTTCTTTGCTTCTAAGCAAAATAAAAAAAATAAATTTAAGCTCTACCAAATGAAATCTTATAATTTTGATTTTTTTGATAAAATTTTTTTTATAAAAAAGCATTTTTGTGCATCAATATTTGGATATTTGAATTAACCCCAATTTCACTCATACACTGTTTGGAACATGAGAATAGGATTCCTTTCTTTCTATGTTTCGTTTCTAGTTTAGAAGGAGTAGGGAAGAAAAAAAGGGACCAAAGGGTAAATAAGGAAAATTTAATGTTTCTTCTCACTTTTTATTTATTTTATTTCTCTTTTCTTTTTAATGGTTATTCTTTCTTTCTTTTTTAATCTTCTCTTTGAATTTCAAACAAAATAAATTTAATTTCCTTTATTTTTAACTTTGTGCAAAACCAAATAGAAGGAAATAATCATCTTTTCTGCAATTTCTCTCGCTTCATTTTTCTTCTACAAGTTTCAATTTATCATATCAAATCTTAAGGAACGATAATTATACATGGGACTATTATATAATCTGATTCACTTTAGTCTTTCAAATTTCTCTTTAAATTAATTCACTTTAATTTCTAAAATTTGATAAAAATAGATCAATTTTTAAGTCACATAACCGTACAACAATCAATTTCTATTCATTTTTTAAACATAAGTTAAATAGAAGATTAACATTAAAATTTATCAAAACTGTAAAATTTTGATTATTATAATTAAAAGTGTAAGAACAAAAGTAAAATAATATAAAAAAATATAATTTATCCTTTAATTAAAAACCAAGTGGTGATGTGATCACAAAGGGATTTATGTCTTCTATAGTATAATACTCTATAATATAATATGTTAGGTGCACAATGACCAAGATATACCATGGCATGTTTAGGTACAAGATGACTAAGGGATTGTGTGCTCTATATTATAGTACTCTAGAATCTGTAGTTCTACCTATACTTAATATTGTATTAGATATACATAGGTGTAATTTGTTAGGAAATAAAGGTTAGAGAATAAACAAACACTACCCAATCTCTCTAATTTATTGGAGAAATAGAGATTAAATAATAGGTTAATTGTTTGTTTAGATGCATACAGACATTTAGAGAGGAAAAAACTACAATGAGGTCAACCTCCTGTCAATAATTATGGGCTCTTTATTTTATTTTTCGATTCAATTGTGCACACAAATGAAGAGAGGCGATAACTAATACACTGATCAAAATTATATGATTAAAAAGGAGTTATTGCGGAACGAATGTTAAAATTTGAATTCATCAACTACAAAAATAAAAAATAAAAAATTTACTCCAATATTCAAAATTTATACAATGTACAACACTTAAATATCAAGATTATTTTTTTGTCTTTGACTTAATTTAGCCATATGCAATTTCAACTTAGTCGTCTGGTTATTTTTATGTTTAGATCTTGAATTTGTAGAGAAAAACAAAAATAAAAGAAAAAAATATAGGAAAAGAAAATAAAGTGAAAGAAACTAATTTTTTTACTTTTATTTGGTGAGGTTAGGAAAATGATAAGTACTTGTTAAAAAGTCTATTTTTATTTTTGTTTGGTTATTTATAGGAAATAAATAGGTGGAAGCAGTCTATTTTTTTCTTTTTTCTTTATAAATCCTAGATCCCAATATAAGTGAACCAACTAGAAAGAGAGGTCATTAAGGTCCACCTTCATGGTAGAGTTACTAGTTTTGTGCATCGCAGAGATCTTGGGGGGTCGGTTTGGGGCCAAATGGGTCCCTGAACAGTTCGGCTTTTGTTGTGTCGTGTTGTGTTGTTTTCTAGCAGTTAGAATTCTTGATGAGGACAAATCAATGTTTTTTTGGCATTTTCTGTTCAAAAAAACGTCTCTGGTTAGCCTCACTTTTTTGACTTAAGATCCTGTTCGGAACCGGTGATGGAGAGAGGAGGAGAGAGATTATGAGAAAATGGTCCTTTCCTTTACTTGGTTTTGCGAAGGCAACTATTAGCCTGTGGTAACTTGGGGGAGAGGAGGAAAGGAAAAGTAAGAGAAAGAGAAAAATATATATATGTATATATATATATATATATAATTTTTTTTTTGGTTTAAATTTATGAAGAAAATGAGAGAAAATTAAAAGACCAAAAAGTGAGAAAAAGAGAGCGAGTCCGTTAAAATTTTTTCTTTTTTTCTTTCTCTTTTCCTCTTAGGTAGAATTTGTGGGGAAATAACCCCCGGCCCAACCCAATGGGCGAGACCCAATCTGTTTGAATTAAAAGTTGGGGCCCAATCCAGTTATGAGGAAAGGCTGGCCCAAATTACCGACCTCCTCCCAGCGTGGCCCGGACAGCCAACGGTTTGCGTAAACCGCTGGCGGTCTTAGAGCATTAAATGCGGAGTTGACTTGCATTTAATGCACGAGTGGCCGCCCACACAAACGTCGACGTGCACGTCCGGTCAGCCGGAATCCCCCCACGACGATGCGCCAGACGCTGCAGGTGGCCAGGCGGCGTCAATGATGATGCCTAACCAGCAGACCATGAGAGCCAGCTGATAGGCCAAAGAAAAAACTCCCCGAAGGACTATAAAAAGCCCGAGGAATCGAGAGCCAGGTATGAAAAACGAACCCCTGACTTACACCACTCCCATTCATACTTCTCGATAAAAGTTTGCTGACTTAACCTTCGGAGTGAGATCGACCCACCCAGGGTCGACCCATTCTAACCCATTCGTCTTGCAGGAAGAAATTTGGACTCATCTACGTTGGGCTTGAGAGATCGGCCCAGCCTTCCCGAAGAATCCCACTTACAATTGGCGCCGTCTGTGGGAAGGCAACAAAAAAACCATGAGTCTAAACAACCGGAGACAGAGGAAAGAAAACTACAACGGGAGGGGCTTCGGAGCTTCCTCCAGTAAAAACCAGACCAGTTCGGCACACTGCCAATCTACACCAGTAGGTCGGCAAAGAAGAATATTGAGGTCAGAGATACGAACGTCCGCCGAAAGCCACCCGGAGACACAAGAAGAAATGCGGAGGGATGCGGGTTATGTCAGGGACAGAAACTTCCGCAGGAACCATCCTCGGAATCTGGCCCCGTCACCCTCCAGTGGGCGGGTCCCAAGCAAGGATACACTCCGTGCGGCAAAGAGGGAAATTCGGCGGCGCGGAGAAGAGATAGCCTACCTCACCTCACAGGTGCGGGTAATGAGGGAGGCATTCTCTGCCAGGAATGGGCATAGGAGAGATGGGTCCCCAGATCGGGAGCAGGTTGTTGGCGCCAGGGACGAACCAGCGCCACCGGTAAGAGGGAGTTACACCCCTAGTACCGCGCGTTGCGTTAACAGGCGCACGGGTCGGCGAAAGGACAGGAGTGAAACCCCGCCAAACAGCAGCCCAGCGGTGGAAGATCGGCGGAAGGAAGACTGGGAAAAGTGGTACAATGAAAAGCAGGAGGATAGAAGGCAGCAAACTAAGGAGCGCACAGCCCATGACCTGATGAGAAAGGCCCTAGACCAGATCGCATCCACACCATTCACTGAGGAGATTGAATCCCATCCAATTCCTCGAAAATTCACCCCACCAAAGTTCACCCTCTATGACGGGAAGTCTGACCCAATTAACCATATTCAGCATTACAAACAGCTCATGGTAGTGTGGTGCAGCGACCAGATGTTGATGTGTCGGATCTTCTCCTCCAGCCTGGGGAACGTGGCTTTACGGTGGTTCGACAAATTGCCACAAAAGTCCGTTACAAGCTGGAGGCAAATGGCCGAGCTCTTTATAGCTCGTTTCATTGCAAACAGCCTACAGCCAAAGGAGGTTGACTTTTTGCTGACGTTGCGAAAGGGGGAAGGAGAAGGATTGCGAGCATACGCCCGACGCTACTGGGAGGCTTATAACGAAATTGATGAGTGCAGCGAACAGTTGGCTGTAACTCAGTTCAAGATCGGCCTTCCCAGGGAGCATCGCTTGCGACAGTCCTTAATGAAGAAACCAGCCCTCACCATACAAGAACTAATGCTGAGGATCGAGCGCTATGCGCGGCTGGACGAGGACGTACCCCAAGAGGAGACAGCTAAGGTCGGCGCGACAGCCGACAAGACGAGCAAGAAGGATGCCAAGAAGCCCCGATCAGAGGACATCAGCCGAGGAAAAAGAGTGCCCGATGGGGTCTACACAGTCTTTAAAGACCCCATCTATAAAATATTGCCCCAGATCCGTGATAAGCCCTTCTTCAAGTGGCTCCCAAAGCTGGGGGGAGACCCTGCAACTAGGGACCAGAAGAGGTTCTGTTCCTACCACCGCGAGAAGGGGCACAAGACGGAGCAATGTCGGCATCTGAAAACCCATTTGGAAGACTTAGCCAAAGCTGGCCACCTCGACCAATTCATTGATCGGGAGAAGACTAAGGTCGAAGCCGAGCAGCCACGAGTGCAGGAAGCAGCCCAGAAGGAACCAGAAGTAAGGCCGGTTTCGGGTAATCAACGTGCTACACGGTTCGGCCGAATCAGGAACCATAGACCCACATAGGTACCGAGCCGAGATGCAGAAGGCTGCGCACCTAAGGGAAGTGATGCAGATACAACCACCCCCAGCAAGAAAGCCAAGGTCGGCAATACCCATGCATCCATCTCCTTCACCGACGAGGATCTCACTGGAGTGCAGATCCCCCACAATGATGCCTTGGTTGTTACGTTAAGAATGGCGGACTGTGACGTCAAAAGATTACTCATTGACCAGGGGAGTTCATCTGAAGTTATGTTTATACTACAGCCTGTTCAAACAATTGGGGCTCGGGGAGTCCGACCTCCAGCCATCGCTCAGCCCATTGGTCGGCTTCAGCTCAGACCCAGTCTGGCCTATGGGTAAAGTGACGGTTCCTGTGACGGCTAGGGGGATCACATTACAAACAGAATTCCTGGTTGTTAACGTACCATCCCCCTACAACGCCATCATGGGACGAACCTGGTTGCACCTCATGAAGGTCATTCCCTCCACCTACCACCAGCTGCTTCGGTTCCCGACCCCAGCGGGGGTTGGCGAGATAAGGGGAGACCAGGTTACCGCCAAACGATGTTTCCTAACAGCATGTGCGACCAAGACAAGATCAGAGAAAGTACAAATGATGGAGCTGCATGAAGACACCCCCACCATAGACGATGTGGGACAGGCGCCCGAAAATAAAGCTGTGGAGGACCTGAAGAAGATATACATAGATCGGCAAGGGGAAAAATACTTCATCATCGGCACTTCCTTGACCAAACAAGAGGAAAAATCCCTCATAGAGTTACTGACAGACTTCCTGGAAGTATTCGCCTGGACACCCTATGACATGCCTGGGATTGCCGCCGACGTTGCCTGTCATCGCCTTAATGTAAACCCAAATTGCCGACCTATTATTCAAAAGGGGAGAAGGGCAGCTACCCAGCATGTGGACGCAGTCTTGGAGGAAACAGAGAAGCTTTTGGAAGCTGGAGCGATTCGGGAGATCAACTACCCCAAGCTGGTTGTCAAACACCGTGGTAGTAAAAAAGAAGGACGGCAAATGGAGGGTCTGTGTAGACTTCACTGACCTCAACAGGGCGTGCCCCAAAGATCCATTCCCCCTGCCCAAAATTGACCAGCTTGTGGATGCAACCGCCGGCTTCGGAAGGATGAGTTTCCTGGATGCCTACCGTGGATATCACCAGATCCCACTTCACCCCGACGACCAAGAGAAAACGGCCTTCATCACTCCTAGGGGTATTTACTGCTATAGAGTTATGCCTTTTGGCCTGAAGAACGCCGGAGCCACATATCAGCGACTGGTCACAAAGATGTTCAAAACGCAGCTCGGCAGAACTGTCGAGGTCTACATCGATGACATGGTGGTAAAAAGCAAACTGAGCGACGCCCATTCAGCGGACCTAAAGGAGGTACTCTGTATCCTGAGAGACTACAAGATGCGGCTGAACGCTTCAAAATGTGTCTTCGGGGTCGGCTCAGGCAAGTTTCTTGGGTTCCTGGTCACGCATCGGGGTATCGAGATGGACCCCCGGCAGATTAGTGCAATCCAGAGCGTTCACGCTCCAAAGAATGCCAAAGAGGTTCAGAGATTGACAGGAATGGCCGCCGCACTCAACAGATTCATTAGCCGTTCCTCGGACCGGTGCCGACCTTTCTTCCAGCTCCTAAAGAAACAGGAACGGTTCGAGTGGACCCCTGAGTGTGACTCTGCCCTCGCCGATCTAAAAGATTACCTCACCAAACCACCCCTGCTCTCCACGCCTGTCCAGCATGAAGAGCTCTTCCTCTACCTTGCAGTGTCAGACCATGCAGTCAGCGTGGTCCTACTCAGGCAAGAAAATCGGCAACAATTCCCAGTCTATTACGTCAGCAAAACACTACTTGGAGCCGAGACCAGGTATCTACCCCTGGAGAAACTGACGCTTGCACTGGTAGTCGCCTCCCGAAAGTTGGTGCATTACTTCAGGTCTCACACCATCAACGTCCTCACCAACCACCAGCTCAAACCCCTCCTAAGGAAAGCCGACTTCTCAGGAAGAATTGCGAAATGGGCGGTAGAATTAGGAGAGTTTGACATCAAGTTCCAGCCTAGATCGGCAGTGAAGGGGCAGGTTCTCGCTGATTTTATTGCGGAGTTCTCTGTCGAAATTTCACCAGAAGTAGAAGGGACCCCGGCCACGGGCCAACCGCAACACGAAATCCCCCTGGATCTTTGGGAACAATCTGATCATTGGAAACTCTACGTGGATGGAGCTTCCAATGACCGGGGGGCAGGATCGGGCATCGTACTCGTTACACCAGATGGTCTAACCATCGAGCAAGCCATCAAGCTGGAATTTACTGCTTCCAACAATGAGTCAGAATACGAGGCCTTGCTCGCCGGAATACGTCGAGCCATCGAACTTCGAATTCCCGAAATCGTCATTTACTTGGACTCCTTACTTGTCGTAAATCAAATCACAGGGGAATACGTTGCAAAGAACGACAGAATGATGTTGTACGTAGTAAAGGCCAAAGAACTTCTGAGCCAATTTAAAAACTACAAGCTTCGACAGATTAGCCGAGATAACAACTCACATACGAATGCCTTGGCGACCCTGGCCACGGCTCTGAAATCAGGTTCGAGAAGGACGGTCACCGTGGAAACCCTTGCCAATCCCAGCATTTTACGCGAGGAGGACGAAGCCTTGACAGCGGAGAGGCTGGGACCATCATGGATGGACCCAATCATTTCTTACCTCGACACAGACAAGCTACCAGACGATAAGGTTGAAGCTCGGCGAATCAAGCATGCATCTCTCAGGTATTGGCTGTCACCAGGTAAGGAACTTTACAGACGTTCTTTTACAGGCCCTTATTTGCACTGCGTTCATCCGGACCAAGTACAGAGCGTCTTGTTCGAAATCCATGAAGGGATATGTGGAAGTCACGTCGGCGGTAGATCGGTCGCACACCGAGCCATCTCACAGGGATACTGGTGGCCTTACATGCAGAAGGATGCAGCCCAGTACGTCCTGAAGTGCGACAAATGTCCGAGGTTTTCCCCCATTATCCACCAGCCAGCAAAAGATCTTGCCTCCATCACTAGTCCGTGGCCTTTCGCTCAGTGGGGACTGGACATTATCGGGCCTTTGCCTCGGGCTCCGGGCAACAAAAGGTTCCTCATCATGGCCACGGATTACTTTACCAAATGGGTGGAAGCCGAACCTTTATCAAACATCAGGGAAACTGACGCCAAAAGGTTCGTGTGGAAAAGCATTGTCACCAGATTCGGGTTGCCCCGTGCCATCGTATCAGATAACGGCACCCAGTTCGACGGTAATGTCTTCAGATCATTTTGCGAAGGATTGGGGATCAGGAACTATTACTCAACGCCAGCCTACCCCCAATGCAACGGGCAAGCCGAAATTTCAAATAAAACCATGCTGAACGGAGTCAAGAAACGTCTTGAAAAAGCCAAGGGGAAGTGGACGGAAGAGCTACCCAATGTCTTGTGGTCCTACCGAACAACCCCAAGAAGGTCCACGGGAGAAACACCGTTCTCCTTGGCATACGGGGTGGAGGCAGTCATCCCCCTGGAGATCGGACTACCAACTATCAGGTCGGCAGCTTTCGACACCGGTGTCAATGACCAAACGGTTGCGAGAGATCTGGATCTTGTCGAAGAGAGAAGGGAAGCCGCTTTGATCAAACTCACATAGTATCAGCGACAGCTCAAACGCTCTTACAACAAGCGGGTCCGCCCAAGAAACTTTGCTTCAGGAGATCTGGTTTTACGCAAAGTATTAGGGGCAACCAAGAAGGCGGCAGATGGGAAGCTCGGCCCCAATTGGGAAGGCCCCTACAGAATCACATCCCAGGTCGGCATCGGCGCGTACAGACTTGAGACCGTTGAAGAAGGGCGACCGTTGCCACGACCATGGAACGCGACCCACCTGAGGAAGTTCTACCAGTAATATGAAACCCCAAACACTGTAACAGTCCCCAAGATGTATAAAGCTCAGCTGAAGAATCAATGAAAATGAAGAATTGTTCAAACGACCCCACTCGGACCAAAGCAAAAAAAAACCAAGTGTAAAAACTTGGTCCTGTATCCAAGTTGGGCAGGTCGGCCAAAGAAGGCCAAAGCAAAAACCAAGTGTAAAAACTTGGTCCTGTCCAAGTTGGGCAGGTCGGCCAAAGAAGGCCAAAGCAAAAACCAAGTGTAAAAACTTGGTCCTGTCCAAGTTGGGCAGGTCGGCCAAAGAAGGCCAAAGAAAAAACCAAGTGTAAAAACTTGGTCCTGTCCAAGTTGGGCAGGTCGGCCAAAGAAGGCCAAAGAAAAAACCAAGTGTAAAAACTTGGTCCTGTCCAAGTTGGGCAGGTCGGCCAAAGAAGGCCAAAACAAAAAACCAAGTGTAAAAACTTGGTCCTGTCCAAGTTGGACAGGTCGACCAAAGAAGGCCAAAACAAAAACCAAGTGTAAAAACTTGGTCGTGTCCAAGTTGGGCAGGTCGGCCAAAGAAGGCCAAAGCAAAAACCAAGTGTAAAAACTTTGGTCCTGTCCAAGTTGGGCAGGTCGGCCAAAGAAGGCCAAAGCAAAAACCAAGTGTAAAAACTTGGTCCTGTCCAAGTTGGGCAGGTCGGCCAAAGAAGGCCAAAGCAAAAACCAAGTGTAAAAACTTGGTCCTGTCCAAGTTGGGCAGGTCGGCCAAAGAAGGCCAAAGCAAAAACCAAGTGTAAAAACTTGGTCCTGTCCAAGTTGGGCAGGTCGGCCAAAAAGGCCAAAGCAAAAACCAAGTGTAAAAACTTGGTCCTGTCCAAGTTGGGCAGGTCGGCCAAAGAAGGCCAAAGCAAAAAACCAAGTGTAAAAACTTGGTCCTGTCCAAGTTGGGCAGGTCGGCCAAAGAAGGCCAAAGCAAAAACCAAGTGTAAAAAAACTTGGTCCTGTCCAAGTTGGGCAGGTCGGCCAAAGAAGGCCAAAGCAAAAACCAAGTGTAAAAAAAACTTGGTCCTGTCCAAGTTGGGCAGGTCGGCCAAAGAAGGCCAAAGCAAAAACCAAGTGTAAAAACTTGGTCCTGTCCCAAGTTGGGCAGGTCGGCCTAAGATGGCCAAAGCAAAAAAAAAAACAAGTGTAAAAACCTGGTCCTGCCCAAGATGGACAGGTCGGCCAAAGAAGGCCAAAACAAAAACCATGGGTAAAGACGTGGTCCTGCCCATGTTGGGCAGGACGGCCAGAGAAAAACTAAATTCAAGTGTCGGTTCTGCCCAAATAGCACAGACCGGCCAAGAAAAGCTAAAGAAACAAAAATTAAGTCTAAACGACAAAATCAAATGAAGGAGATCCAGTAGTCAACAAACAAACGAGCTCTTCTCATTAAAAATGTACTGACGGTTACAAAAAATAGAGAAGGAGAAAGAAAAACTACGCCAACTCCTCCCCCGGCTCTGCAGACACCACCGGCAAGACTTCTACCACGTCCTTCGGAGGCACAGCTGTGATCTTCAAGCCTTCAACTCTCTCCTTCTCAGCAGCAGCAGCAGCTTCGGCCGCGTCCTTTAACCTAAGCTCCCGTGCATATTGGGCATTGGCTAGGACTTTCTTCGGACAAACGACGCCCTCCTCGGTAGTGTCGAAATAGTCCGGGCAAAGACCCCACACATCGGAGGCCTTATCCAACTCTGCCACGATAAGGGCACCATTCCAGCCCTGTCGGAAAATGGTGCGACTGAGGTCCATCATCTCTTGAGCCAAATTCTTGGCTCCCCTCTCTTCACCACGCTTCAATATGGCCTCCTCCTCCGCCTTCAGCTTGGCCACTTCTGCCTTAAGTGTCTCCACCTCCTCGTTGGCCTTGTGCAGATCCACGGACTGCATGTCAAACTTTCTCTCAAGGTCGGCCAGATCCTTGTCCCTCTTCTCGAAGTCGGCCTTCGTCAGCAAAAGCTCGGCAGAAGCCTGCTCGGCTTGCTTCTTGAAGGTAATCCGCTCCTTATTTGCTTCAATCCATTCAAGCTTCAGACGCCCGTGCTCTTCAATATGTTGCTGGTGAACCTCGGCAAGCTTTTGGAAGCGTGTCATCGCCTCCAAGGAATTTAGGCAGCCCTACACAAATTGGAGAAGGTTGTTGTTAGGTCGAGCACCTAAGAGGACTGTAGTCACCGAGAGTCATAGCCGTCTTACCAGTACGGAATCATGGAAGGCGCCCATAAAGACGGCCGAGTCGCTTGCTTCGCCCAGCTTCGCCACGTCCTTTTTCTGAAGGACGCTTTTTAAAACACCAAAAGCAACCTCGGGCTGATCGATCATGGAATCTGCTGTCGTCATTGGACGGCCCAAAATGTCCGGAGTAATGGTCACTGTCTCGCCGACCTCGTCCACCGTGGCTTTGCCTTTCATCTTCTTGGGCGCATGAGTTGGAGTGACATCGGGCCTTCTTTTTCTTTGTTGCCGCGTCTCTGGCCTCTGTTGCACGGTTGTGGCCACCTCCACGGGTGCTGCCACTGGCTCGGCTGTTGGAGATTCCGCAGGGGTGGGAGTAGCCGACCTCAGCGGCCGTCCCGCCAGAGCAAACATTCTTTCCTTCAGACTCATGCCGTCCATCTCGTTGGGTGATGGGCTCGAATCACTTGTTCGGATGGGAATCACAACTCGGCGGTCGGGTACGGTGTATGGTGACGAAGTGGACGCCGAACTGTGTGATTTGGATCGCTCTTCTTGCCGTTCTTCGCCAGGCGATGCAGACGGGGGAGCAACCGCGACTGTCACGCCTGTAGGGATGCGCGCCCTCTCGATCGCTATGCCAGTAGGGATTTCTTCAAAGTCCCCTTCAGCGCCTTCGTCCGCCAATCTTGCTAGTACGCTCGGGGGGACTCCAGTCTCGACAGTAAAAGTCGAGTATCGCAGCGGATAGGAGAGCAAAATATGTGCTGCACGAGCTATGTGCCGCAGCCGACCTTCACCAACGTAGTTCAAGACCTTGTTGAGGTCGTCAGAGTTAACCAACCAGTCGCGAGCTTTCGACCGCTTCCTTGTGTCTGCAAAGAAGTTCGAGAGTTAGTATGGATGCGGGCTGAAACTTAAACTGATACGCAGTCTGAGAGGATCGGCATCAAACCTAGTTCAACGGGCTTCCTAGGGCACCGAATCGCCGGTTTATCCTTCTCGGGAACACTGCCGAACTCCCATGGACCAGTTACCCAAACCCTTACATCGTCAACGCCCTTCCCTGAGGAAGGCAGACACTTCACTAACTCTAAGGACTTCTTTACTACCCGGAGGTAGTAACCTTGTAACTACCTCCGACTTTGCAAAGGGTGTAACAGTAGTCCAGTTCGGCGAGGCCCAGGTTTACCCCCAGTCGCCGATTTATTTCAAGCATACCGAAGAAGATCCTATACACATTCGACGCTAACTGGGAAGGTGACACATTACTTTTTACTATGAACTTCTGAAGAAGAGGGTGGAGGGGAAACCTGAGCCCCCCTTCGACGATGGCGATGACCGGGAATGGCACTCCCTTTTCGGTCTCGCCCATACGGAAGTCATCAGGGTCGACCAACTCTAAGCCGATCTCGTCTGGGATTTCGAACCTGGCCCTGAACGAAGCAAGGGCCGACGGACCATCTAACATTTTACGAAGACGGGATGCCATCGGGGGGCAATCGTCGACACACAAAAAGTACAGTGAAGAGCGAAAGAGTTGCGGGCTCGAGGGACACTTACAGTGTTGGGTGCCGAAACAGCCGACGCACTCGTGATTCAAGAGGCAGGGAAGTAGAAAAAAGAGCAAGTGTTTTCCCGCAACCAGTTAGGGCATCATTCTTTTATACACGCCAGAGCCGTCGGTTCATACGCGGGAAAACGGCGTTAATCATGACGCTCTGCCGAAGCGTCACGTCGGCCGTCGATTCGATAACGCCTCATCAATAGATTTTTTTTTTTTTTTAAAATCCCCGCCGTTTGTGCGGTCGGGTGACCGTTACAACCCTTGGCCGTTTCAAAAGCTGAATCGACGCAATGGCTGGGGGGCAATTGTGGGGAAATAACCCCCGGCCCAACCCAATGGGCGAGGCCCAATCTGTTCGAATTAAAAGTTGGGGCCCAAACCAGTTATGAGGAAAGGCCGGCCCAAATTACCGACCTCCTCCCAGCGTGGCCCGGACAGCCAACGGTTTGCGTAAACCGCTGGCGGTCTTAGAGCATTAAATGCGGAGTTGACTTGCATTTAATGCACGAGTGGCCGCCCACACAAAACGTCGACGTGCACGTCCGGTCAGCCGGAATCCCCCCACGACGATGCGCCAGACGCTGCAGGTGGCCAGGCGGCGTCAATGATGATGCCTAACCAGCAGACCATGAGAGCCAGCTGATAGGCCAAAGAAAAAACTCCCCGAAGGACTATAAAAAGCCCGAGGAATCGAGAGCCAGGTATGAAAAACGAACCCCTGACTTACACCACTCCCATTCATACTTCTCGATAAAAGTTTGCTGACTTAACCTTCGGAGTGAGATCGACCCACCCAGGGTAGACCCATTCTAACCCATTCGTCTTGCAGGAAGAAGTTTGGACTCATCTACGTTGGGCTTGAGAGATCGGCCCAGCCTTCCCGAAGAATCCCACTTACAGAATTAAATAGAGAAATAAAAGTAAACAGTGATTTTTTGTAATGCCGCGAAAATTTTGGTGACTTTAAAACATTTTCTTTTCTACACCCATGCTAATTTTATTAGAAATACTAATAAAAATATTTAGAAACAAATTTATTTTATGCCTTGGCAAATAAAAACCCGGTTCAAGGTACCATCGGATTAAACTAAACCAAAAACCCACTAAAGAAAATATATAATTTTTTGACCAAAACCTTGCAACAAAGGTGGCACCACCTATTCATCACCAACTCTATCAGGTTATCACATTTACGATTAAATGTAACCCAAATTACAATCAACGCAGAATCGCCGAAACCGACCTAAACTCTCGTATCTATACACACCATGCACACCAACACCTAGTTGCACACCTGTCACAAGATGCTTATGCATGTAATATGCATGTAATATTGAATGTACAAATAGCTATTTGGCGGAGAAAATCAAAACGAAAAGACAAAATAAAACCGAGAGAAGGAAAAAAAACCAAAAAGGGGAAGAGAAGAAACCGAGGCTCTCAACGACACACCCAGGTGATGAACCTCTCCCTACCACCTCCCCCATGACTGACCCAGTAGGTAGAAGACCACCATGGCCGGAAAATTATGGAAACCCGAAGAGAGAGGGAGAAAGGAAAAGAGAGAGAGAGTTCACGGTTTTGGTGGTCACAGTGGGGATAGGGGCTGGGGGGTTGTCACCGTGGCTAGGGAGTTTTTTAAGGACACCCATGGGTGTCCCAGAGAGACCCATGGCCTCTGTGCATGCCTCTCCTAGCTCCTAGAAGCAAAATCTTGCCGGAAAACTGTCCAGGGGCACAACTCCGGCCACCGGCCACCTCTGCCGGTTGGACCACTTGGGGTCGACTCCTCTTAGGGTCTGGAACAAATGTCATGAAGGGACCAAAGGCTAAAAACGAAGGGAAGGCAACCAAAATGGCAGTTGCAGGTCTGACCCGCTAGAGTTCCGCCATGCAACCACCATTTTGGCCTCCGTCCGGCCACCTCCAGCCACCATAGGCCAAGCCCAGACCATGAGCATGAAGCCCAGGACCTTGCCAACCCCTGGGGCTCTCATGCATGGTTGGAAAACCTAGAAATTGGCCGGAAAAAGGACCTGCATCGCGACCAGTCGCGGTGGGAGGAAGAAGAAGGCCATGCCTTCCTCCCCCACGCGCGATTGGTGGCGCGTGAGGGCGCGTCCCACATGATCTGGTTCTGAAATTTTGAGGGCTACACCATGAATATCTTATTAAGATACCCTCCAAGTTTCAGGCCCTAATGAATTTTCTATGAATTTTCATGAATTTATTACGCTTTTTGACATAAAAATTCACAGAAAATACAAGAGATAAGAGAATATTTTGGAATTTTGTCAGAAAATCCCTAAAAATATAAGGGATCTATATATAGGAGAGTAGCCTTCCTAGCTACCCCGAAAAAAAAATTCCAAAATAACTTCCAGTCCAAGTTACCGAGAAAATTTGTTCCGACCCAAAGACGTGTACCACCCAAGATTCTAACACCCTTCTAACAATCTAACTTGATAATAATATATGTACATTATATGAAAAATAGATACCTAACTTATGGTAATATGAACAGAAAATATGTGAAGAACTGCCAGGAATCTTCTGCACCAAGAAACCGACAGGGTAGGAAACTGGGCATTCTTTATGATACATGTTTATTTTTAAATCATATAACATGTTCTTTAATACTGGTATTAGATTTAATATATATCTTGTATTAATTTATTGCACGCTATATATACATCTCTTGTATGATTGCATCACTGGGGAGGAATAAGGGAGGCATAACCGGACAACGAAAGAACCCCGGGTTAAGATCATGGGTGACTACTGATCAACTGGTATCGGGGCTACCACAAATCAGTACTCACTAACTTGGTTTGGGCTAGATGATCATGGGTGGACCCCCATTAAAATTGAAGAGAAAGGAGTGTCAAGGATGGGCCCACTGGGCTTGATGATGCCCAAGCAGGATATTTCTGCGAGATCCTAATAATAATAAAAAGAAATGGGTACATATGCATGGCATAGATTTATTGCATCTTACACTTGTGTTTTAAAGAATTACGATATTTCTATTGAGCTTCATCGCTCATACCTATTTTATGGGAACCTTTTCAGGAAAATGGAACTCAGCTGGATCCCAAAGAAATGATTAGGAATGAACCCCCAGTTCGGTTGACATTTTCTTAGCGTTTAACTTGGGTTGTACATAAAAATAAAGTTATGAACCTCTACTAAAGACATACAATGTTCAGGATGTACGATCTTTGTAATAGAATATGAATGATGGGTCTTTATTTTATAAACCCCCTTGTCTCGATCTAGGAAAGAAAATGGGTCGTGACATTTTCTTTCTCTATCTCAAGTTCCAAACATGTAAAAAAATATGGAAGAAAAAATCTCTTTCCCTTTTGAAATTCAAAGAAAAGAGGAAAAAAAAAATGATAGAACTATCACTAAAAAGGTGATAGAAATAGACATGAAAGAAAAATAGAAAAAAGAAAACACCATTCCCTACATTCTAAATTAGAAATCAAACAATGAAAGGAAGCAAAATTATTATTTTCCATTCTCTCTTTTTTCCCTTAAGTTCCAAGAATGTTGTAAAAGGAAACCTAATCCACGTGGGATTTGACGATCAAAAGGATCACAAGTCTATAGGATGGTAGTTGCCCAGCCCCTATTGACACAAGAAGTTATCCCTATTGACACAAGAAGTTATTTACTCCTTCTGAGTACCCTTGATACTCCTCTCAAAACAAAAAAAAAAAAAAAAACTCACTATTCCTGTGATTAAGTGGGAGTTGGGAATCCGTGGTTCCAACCATTGGGGTGTTCCCCAATTAGGAATTTTGATGAGGGGCCATTGAAGGCCAACATAAAAATTTTTTAAATTTTATCGAGGGGCTAAAATAAAAATTTTGAAATTTTAAAAGTTCAAAGTAAATATTTTTAATTTTGTTGGAAACTTTTTTGCATTTGGGAAGATTAAAAGTAAACTTTTTAAAATATTTTGGTGGTTAAAGTAAAAATTATTAAAATTTGAAAGGTCAAAGAAAATTTTTTTAAAATTTAGGGGGGCCACAATACTCTTTCTTACAAAAAAATACTGAAAATCTGAGACCTAAATGAAATTTCATCAAAGTAGAGGAGCCATGGCCCCCCACTGTCTAAGAGTGGTTCCGTCTCTCCCCTAGTTTATAATAAGTGTTTGTAACATTATAATAGAATTTTGAAAATGTTTCAAAAACATTCTTAGAAATTCTTTCATAAATTTCTTTTTTATATTATGAAAACGGGTTTCTGGGGGAAAACAAACCCTTCCCATAAAGAATTTCTGGATCTCAAAAGTTATATTAATATATATATATATATTAATAATACAAAATTTTGTGTTACGAATATAACAATAAGTTATGAGGGAAAAGGCTTTATTTTGCTTCATTCAGGCAGGCGCACACTCTCGCTCACGCGTTAACATTATGTTAAACCACTGAGGGTTTGGTGAAAACTATAAAATGAAAGATGCTATTCAAACATAACTCGTGTATAACTTCTTAAAAATTCGTTTGTGATAGACTTATTATCAAACTAAGTCAAATTTGTAAATATTTTACGTTCACTAATTTTTTGAGCTTAACTCGAATTTAGTTTAATAACCTTATGAAGCATTCTAGGATTATATAAAAAAGGGTAAATAATCATTTAGTTCCTCAAACTTTATCTCAAATTCAAATGTCCTCCTTAAACTTTAATTTTTTCTATTTAAGTCCTCCAACTTCTAAAAAGAAGTCAATATGATACAACTTTTCTAAATAAACATAGAAGTTAAATATTAATTATATTTTAACATTATAAACTATAACTTAATATTACTGTACTCCCACTCAACTAAAAATAATTACATTTTCACTATTGTAAAATTTAAAATTAGAAATTAGATTCATCAAAGTTCTATACTAATCCCTAAAACAAAGAGAAAAAAAATAATTTCATGGTTATGAAATATTATAAATTATCTCAAAATGCCTAAAAAATAACTAGAATAAAATTTTATTTTTGTGGACCACTAATTATTAGCCATAACAATATCAAGAAGACTTTTGAAACTATGCATTTGTTAACCAAGGACCAAAAAAAAAAAAAAATTTATACTGTAGCCGATCAGAAATGCTCAATTTATTTTATTTTATTTTTGTTAATAGCGTTAATACAACTTAAATTCTCATAATTTAGAGTTAAAATATTAAGTCTTTTAGTTTGGCAGGTGAAGTAAAACTAAATCATAGTTAAGAGAGTCAAAGTATAATTAATTTTTAATTTTCTAACTTATTTTAAAATGAGAGACCACATTGACTGTTTTTAAGAAGTTAGAGAGTCAAAATAGAAGAAATCAAAGTTCAGAGATGATATTAAAATCTAAGACAAAATTAAAAGAACAAAATGATTATTTTTCCAATAAGAAACTAAGCATTGGTTTCGATTATCAAATTTTAAACACAATAAAACTTGCGTAACCCACCGCTCAGCTCAACCCGACTTAGCTCGTTTATCTGGGCCTAGAGAGAATTATCCACACCGATAACAGATTGGGCCTTGAAATGAAATCCAAACACCGAAGCCCAATGGAATGGCGGGAGCCGAGGGACCGACTCTCCGCCCCCTGCACCACTTTCGCGTACTCAAAACTACGAGAAATTCCCAGAACGACGGAGATGGCGAGATCGACGGCGAGAAATTCCCACTTTCTTTTGATTTTTTTGGCTTTGATCTATAAATGTTTCGGTTTAGTGATGGTTTGTGCGTTCATTATAGATACCCTATAAGTTTAGCATGTTGATTCTATACATTGTTTGGCTGTTGAGAAAATTTAGGAATGCGATCAAATTGTTATTATCATTTTGAATCTTTTCATTAGCTTTTCACTTGGGTGCTCGAGAAAACTACCCGACATCCATTAATTTAAGCCTGATAGAGGTATTTGGTTGAATTGATTTGGGTTTACCGAAAAAATGATCAAGACTTATATTTTCTTTCATTCTCCTTAGAGGTCCCGGCCACCAAACAGAGAGTTCGTGCATTCAGTTGTTTCAGTTTGAAGTTAATTGACTAATGATTGCTTATGTACTGGATGAGAAGTTAAAGCTCTTTGGATAATTAGAAAGTAGAGAAAAGAAAAAAGAAAAGAAAATCTTGGTTCTTGTGAAAGCCCTAAAAAGAATGTCATATGTTAAATTGAAATTGAATCCCAATTACAAATTTAAAGTTAAAAAATCCTTAGAAACAATTAAGTAGTCTGGTTATATTATCCAGTATCTATGCATTTTAGGTTATACTTGAAGTCAAAAGCCAAATCATGTGGCTAATTGGGTAGTGCACGAAATCAAACAATTGAAAGAGTCCCGTTTATTTATTTGAACAATGGTGATCTAGCATTACCTTTTCTATACTGAAATAAGCTGCTTTGAAAGTTATAAAATCTTAGAAGTTACCATAATATGGAATGAAGGCTCCTAAGCGAAATTTTTTTTTTCTTTTTACCCCTTCCATTGCATCATTGACTCGATATGATCTCAACACCCGTAGGAGGTTGATAGCATTTAACTTGACACACTGTTTCTCCAATGTTTCTATGGCCTTAAAAGGGATTCCAGTAAAGTTCAGGACTAATGTCATTGATAGTATTATCATGGTTCTTGTGTCACCCTACTTCTTTCTTACAATTTCTTTTAGTTTCCAATGACTTGATTTTTTAGGCCAGAAGAAAAAAAGGCAGCTTTGAGTGACATGTCAACTAGGGGCGGGCCGACCAAGCGCCAAGGGTAGGCCGCCGCTCCTCCTGAAATTTGAGAAAAATAAAATTTTTTTTTAATCCAATTCATTTTATATTTTGCCGTACCCGTTTATCTTAATAATTTTTTTTCACTTGAGTTTATGGTATTTGATAATTAACTTGAGACCTACATTCTAGATGTAAGCTCTAATGATTAATTTTCATAAGTGATAGGGATTGGTGGGCTTGCTCAAAAGTTAGTTTAGACAAAAAAAAGATACTGTCTACTCATTAGTTTATTTACTTGTAAAGTTGATATTGATCTTAGTGGTTGCAACTGCATCGGTTGAGATAGTTTTTTTTACAATGAAGATTATTAAGACTTCATTATGTAATTGCATGAGAGATGAGTGGATGAATGATTACTTAGTGCCATACATCGAAAGAGACATATTCAAAGGTTTCAACATATGAAACAATGAAGAAGATTGTTGTAATTTTTCATTTATTTTTATTTGAATGTTGTTTTGTATAAGAAACATTTGATATTATTATACAGAATATTAAATATTATTGTATTCGTTGTATTATCTTAAAATTAATCATCTTACTAATGAAAATTTTTTGATATTAATATATAACATCTTAAATATTATCGTATTTGTTGTATTATCTTAAAATTAATCATCTTACTAATGAAAATTTTTTGCCCTATCTGAAAAAAATTCTTGAGTCTGCCAATGATGTCAACACCATCATATTAGTCTACAGCCTTGAAGATTTTATTGTTATATTGAACTTTGGGAATTTGCAGGCAAACTGAAAATATTTAGCAGCTAAGAATCGAAAGATTTGTTGTATGGTTCACTTGTGGTTTTCAAGGACTTATCAATCGGAACATTGAAATTTGGCCAATGTTTTGACCCGAAATTCTCCAACAAAAATAATATGATCTTTATTACATCTTCTGTTCAAACGTTAAATATTTTTATTTAAGCAAATAAGAATTCTTTACTGCCTTCTAGATGTCCAATGATATGGAAAATTCCCAAGGTGGTGAGGCCTTGAAAGGCTCATATGCCCCTTGCTCTTCCAGTGAAGCTCAAGTGTCTTGGTACAGTGGCTTACTCCAGCAAGTATCAGTCCATGGTATAGCTTCCGGATACTGCATTTCAGCATCATTGCTCTCCACCATCAATAAATGGCCCGTCAAGAAATTTCCCTAACCTGAGGCACTGACTGCTTTACAATGTTTCACAAGCACAGCTGGTGTCCTTTGCGGGTGGCTCAAATTTATAGAGTGCGATCCCCTTGACCTTCAGGCGATGTGGCAGTTCCTGCCAGCCGCATTTATATTCTACCTATCTCTGTTCACCAGCAGTGAGCTCCTACTCTATGCCAATGTTGACACCTTTATTGTGTTCTGTAAAGACCTGATTTTTTTATTTCATATTGCTTTCAAATTTTATATGCATTCTAATGATTTTAATATTTTAATTTGAGAGTTTTTTTAGCTGTATGGTGTCAAATTATTATATTGATGTGAATCCATGATAGTAGAATTGGTGTGAGATATCAATGATGTAAATCAATGTTGGTGGAATTGGTAGGAGACATCAATAATGTGAATTAATGATGGTGGAATTCTTTCTTCTTCTCATAAAATTCCTTATGCCCTTTTGTGTTTAAATTGAGAGAGAGAGAGAGAGAGAGAGAGAGAGAGAGAGAGAGAGAGAGAGAGAGAGAGAGAACCCCCTCTGTTGTAGCAGCCGACTTTAAACTAGAAGAGCTAGGGTGTGAGGTTAAGAAGAAAAGTTGCTGCAAGCAGGAAGGAAAGGGCCTTGAAAGGGCTTTGGTTGTCATCAGAGGTATGAACCTTAAATTCCAATGTTATTATATGGTGTAGAACTTCATCTTTGATGATTAATATCTCACAGACATATTTAGCTTGGATTGAATATTTGTTTTGGAGACAAGCGTGGCTAGGGGCTGTGATTTTATGGAACTTGTTATTGATGAGTATGAGAATCAGGATACATACAAATCATATTTAAAGATATATTAGGTATTTTGAGTCTAGAATTAAACAAAGTGATTTTGAGTCTCTATAGTAAGAAGAAGAGAAAGAAAATGGAGGGACATGTTTGGCTATGGGAGATGGGTATGGTTTGGCGTGGTTTGTTATTTTATTTTATTTTATTTTGTTTTTGGAAGAGAAGAGAGAATGTTGTGTTGGTTGTGTGGTGTGTGGGTAGGCTAGGCGTTATGGCAGTGGTCAATTGTTGATAGGGATAGGCAAGAAATTGGGCAAACAAGGGGTTTGATTGTGCTGGGCAATTTGTATGTAATTTGGGGTTAATGGTGTGGGTCGTGGGGCTGCTTTGATAAGGAGACTAAGTGGAGTGAGGAGTGAAGAAGAAAAAAAAAGAGAAATTGCAGAAATGAAAGTATGGGTTGTGAGGAAGGTGATGACAGGGAATTATTTAGTGTGGTTATGTTTAGGGTATTTGGTACACTAGTGGTTTGGTCCAACAAGATAGAGTTTTAATTTCAAAAACAGTCCTACCCTAGGTTATTCGACGTGTAGATTTTACATTTGAAGTTATTTTAGTTAATATCAGTCGTGGAATATATATTAATACTAGATTTTTTAGTTTTGTAATTCAAGTAATACTCGTTAGTTTCGCGTGGTATTTTTAGATCCACATTCCTTGGACATCTGGTGAGTGGTTTGTCTTGTTAGTATGAGATTTGTAAATTTAATCTCATGCATATGAGATTTATCAAGAATAATTTTAATTATCACAAGCATTTATTTTTTTGAAAATCTACAATGCGTTATTTTGATATAAGAAAAGTTGTGACTTATAAGAGTGAGCAAGAGTTGAGATTATTATGTGTTGCTTTCAAGAAAATTATAATATTTTATTATTTGAGAAAGAGTATTATTTAATTGAGAAGATTTTTTTAGAGATCCAGTCTATTTTTTTGAGAAAGTAATTTTATGCATGCTTTAAGATTTTTTTTATTATTAAGATGGTGCAAACTTTATGATATTGTGCTTGGGATCATTTCTGAGAAGTCTAGGGGATACGCTCTCTTATTGTGGTGACTCTGGCAACTAGAAGGTAAATCTAGTTCTCAACAGTCATAAGAGAACCTCAACTAGATCGGCTTAGAGAAAAGATCTAGGCGCCACCTTGAGGTGACTCTAAGTGCGGTGTGCATCTACTGGGTTGAAGCCCTGAGATAAGATGTGGCATTGAGATTTGAGATGTTATTCTTGATTTCCTGAGTTATTACACTTCTAGTTTTTGTGAGTATTATTTATATTCTAAGAGATGATATTTTGCTCCAGTTTTGAGTTATAAGATGTTAAGAGATTATTTTGCTTTACCATTGAGATTGTAAGATTTACTTGTTTTACTTTAATAAAGCGTGTAAAGTATATGATTGAGCATTGAAAAAGTTTTTAAAGAAGTTATTTTAGCTCATTATTTAGTATATGACAAAATGTATTTTCAATTATCAAGTGTATTATTATAAGGCTTATCATTTACTGAGCTGTGCGCTGAAGCTCATATTTAAAATATTTCAGGTGAGCGAGTTAGTCACTAAAGTTAGACTTGGAACCGAGAACCTTTAATTACCTCCATAGGATTTTCTTATTGACTTCCACTATTAGACAAATTTGTTTTAGTTATCCATTTGGATATTTAAGCAATTTATTTTCTGATGGTATTTAGAGATGGTTTTATTATTGTGTTAATTGGAGATGAATTCTTCTTGAGATAAAGATGTATTGTCGCTAGCATGGTATTTCATTGCTTATGTTACTTAAATAGGTTTTAAGCTTTCGTGAGCCATGGGTTAGGGCTTCGTGGCTCTCGGCTGGTCCTATCCCTAAGTGGGGTGTGACATTTGTTGGTATCCGAGTAGTAGTTATTAGTAACGCTTAGAAAGTATTATCTTTAGTGGAGGTGTCTGGTTATCAGAGTCCAGTACGAATATGAGAGAGTCTAATTTATTTGTGTTTGAAATTGTTCTTATCTTATTTATTCCATTTTTAAGGAGTATGACAGCCCAAAAAGAAGTCAGTGAGAAGTATTGAGAAGGCAGCTAAGAGGAAAGTTGCTCTTGCTCCACCTGTAACGGGTACTGAACGTCATACTACAAGTTCTATTAGGGAGACTTTGCAAGAGGAGGTTGATCAACCTATTGCCCCAACGACTAGAACTATACCTGTATTTGTATCCGCACCTACTCTTATTCTAACTCCAGCACCTACTCCAGTAGTCCTAGAGGTTGCCGCAGTAGTATTACAGACTTATCTAAGGCAACTTATTAAGCACTCAGTTCCAGCAGTGACCCCGGTAAAGGCTGGACCTATGATGTTGGACAAGGGTACTCCATTTGATAGATTTTTGAAAAGTTCACCACCCACTTTTGAGGGGACCACAGATCCTTTAGTGGCTGAGGCATGGGTGAAGCGGATAGAGAAGATATTTGCTCAGATAGAGTGTATTGAGTAGTAGAAAGTGAACTTGGCTACGTTCAAATTGGAGAAGTCTGCGAATAAATAGTGGAACATGGAGGCACGACGTTATGATGGGGTAGTTGATGAGATGCCATGGACCATCTTTGGGGAGTTGTTCTACGAGGAGTACTACTTGGCAGTGGTACAAAAATAGAGGATGGTTGAATTCCTCAATCTGCAACAGGAATCCATGACAGTAGTAGAATATGAGGCTTAAGTTTGCGGAACTATCTAGATTTTCACCACACTTGGTAGCTCGAGAGGATGATAGGGTATTATTGTTTCAGAAGGGCCTACACCCAGCCATTCGCAATAGGGTCTCTATATTGGAGACCAAGATCTTGGGCGAATTGGTGACAAATGCCTTACTTGTAGAAAAAAGTCTGAATGAGAGTCTGAAGGGGGCAAATCAGTACAACAAGAGGTGCAGGGATCAAAATAGAGATCAGCAGCATGGTAGTCAGAACAGAGGGGGTGGGAACCCCAATAAGAGAAGGAACACTCGTACTCATTCAGGTGGGAGGTATGGGCAGTCGGCACAGAAACCCTGTCCTGTATGTAGGAAGTATCATTCATTTGGGTATCTCCGTGATGGGACACCCTGTACCTACTTACTTACGGGCAGCCAGGTCATATGTCATTTGACTGTAAAGCCCAAGGTACCGTGGGACGGCGGACACAGCAACAACAAGGGCAAAGGTAGTTTTTACGTAATGGACCACATGAGCAAAGGTCATTTGGTTATAGTAGATTACAGAATCAGACTCAAGGTCAGAAGCCAGCTACTCAGGGATGCATTTATGCACTTACTAGAAAATGATGTAGCTACTACACCGTCAATGGTGCAAGGTACACTTACCATTTCATCAGTGCCTGCAAGGGTATTGATTGATTCTGGTTCGACGCATTCTTTTATTGCACCTAGATTTTTACAATGTTTACCTGTTTCGCTTGGGTACATGGATGAGTGTCTAACTATTACTACACCTGTTGAGGAGACTGTGGAGTTAGAGTTAGTTTTTTGGTCTTGTGAGGTAGAGCTGCAGGATAGGGCATTACTAGTTAATTTAGTTTGGAGATGCGAGACTTTGATGTTATCTTGGGCATGGACTGGTTGTCAGCTTATCATGCTACAATTGATTGTCATCAGAAGAGGGTGGCATTTTCCATGTTGAGGCAAGCCGAGTTCTTCTTTCAACGAGATAAGAAGGTCTCTTTGCCTAGTTTCATCTCCACCTTATAGATGAACCGGATGTTAAGGAAGGCGTGTAGTGGTTATCTAGCATATGTTGTTGGTGAAGAACCTCAATGGCAGAAGTTAGAGGATTTGCTTATTGTGAATGAGTTCCCAAATGTATTTTCGGAGGACTTACCTGGTTTACCTCTTGATCATGAGATAGAATTCACGATTGATCTACTACTAGGTACTGCTCCTATCTCAAAGGCGCTATACAGGATGATACTTGTTGAGTTGAGAGAGTTACATACTTAGTTGCAAGAGCTTTTAGATAAAGGTTTTATCAAGCCTAGTGTTTCACCTTAACGAGCATAGGTATTATTTGTGAAGAAAAAGGATGGCACTAGGAGACTGTGCATTAGTTATAGGGAGCTGAATAAGGTGACAATCAAGAATAAGTATCTCTTACCATGCATTGATGACTTGTTTGATCAGTTGCAAGGGGCATATGCATTTTCCAAGATTGACTTGCGGTCAGGGTATCACCAATTGAGGATTAAAGAGGGAGATGTTCCTAAGACGACTTTCAAGACAAGGTATGGGTATTATGAGTTCCTAGTTATATCCTTTGGCCGTACTAATGCACCAACAATGTTCATAGATATGATGAATAGGGTTTTAAACCCAAGTTAGATCGATTTGTGGTTGTATTTATTGATGACAGTCTGATCTACTCTAGGAGTACGAATGAGCATGAAGAGCATTTGAGATTAGTATTGCAGATTTTGAGGGAGGAGAAGTTGTATGCTAAACTCAAGAAGTGTAAGTTTTGGCTTGATAGTGTATCCTTTTCGGGTCATGTAATTAGTAAGAATGGAGTATCTGTGGATCATCAGAAGGTAGAGGCAATAGTGGATTGGTCTTGTCTAACCTCGGTGATCGAGGTGCGTAGTTTCTTGAGTTTGGCTGGGTACTACCGATGCTTTGTGGAAGGGTTTTCTAGTCTCACCCTATCACTTACCAGTCTTACTCGAAAGGGAGTGAAGTATAATTGGTCCGATCAGTGTAAAAGTAGCTTTCAATAGCTTAAACACAGATTGGTGACTGCATCTATTCTTGCGTTATCGACACAAGGTGGTGGCTTTGTGATTTATAGTGATGCTTCTCACCATAGTTTAGGTTGTGTACTAATGCAACATGGTAAAGTGATAGCATATTCCTATCGTCAGTTGAAATCACATGAGAAGGATTATCCTACTCATGATTTGGAGTTAGCAGCAGTGGTTTCTGCACTAAAGATATGGAGACATTACTTATATGGGGAGACGTGTGAGATTTACACAGACCATAAAAGTCTGAAGTATATCTTCACCCAGAAGGAGCTTAATATGAGGCAGAGAAGATGGCTTGAGTTGCTTAAGGATTATGATGTTAGTATCTTATATCATCTAGGGAAGGCAAATATGTTTGCTGATACTTTGAGTAAAAAATCCTTTGGGGGTAGTTTGGTAGCATTTATTATGGAGCGACATCCATTATAAAATTTAAGGCATTTAGGAGTTGAGGTTATCCACCATGGACAAATTGCACTATGTTGTCAATTGATAGTTAAACCCACTCTTTTTTATAAGGTCCAGGTGGCACAGTTAGATGATTCTCAATGTAAGAAGATTAAAGAAGAGTTGGAGAAATGAGGAGTTTTAGAATTTTCAATAGGCAAAGATGGAGTATTTAGATTCAGAGGTCGTCTCTGTATTCTCTATAGTGACTTGAGTTGAGAAGGGACATTCTAATTGAGGCTTATAGCTCGTGGTATAGTATTCACCCTGGGAGTACTAAGATGTATAAAGATCTATGTGAGCATTTTTGGTAGAGTGGTATGAAGAGAGATATCGCAGAGTTTGTAGCACAGTGTCTTACTTGCCAATAGATTACGGTTGAACATCAGAGACCAGCAGGAAAGCTTCAACCATTACCTTTACCGAAGTGGAAATAGGAGGATATTACCATGAATTTTGTTTCAAGTTTACCACGAACTCGTGCTGGACATGATACAGTTTAGGTGATAGTAGACAGATTGACTAAATCCACACATTTCATTGTTACTAAAAAAACCTTTGCACTTGACAAGTTAGCACAACTTTATGTGAGGGAGATCATCAGATTGCATGGCGCACCAGTGTCTATTGTTTCAGATCATGATCGTAGGTTCGTGTCTAGGTTCTGGAATAACTTGCAAACAACTTTGGGTACACATTTGAGCTTTAGTACTGCTTATCATCCTCAGATAGATGGATAGTCAGAGATGACTATTCAGACGCTGGAGGATATGTTGAGAGCTTATGCTTTAGAGTTGAGAGGCATTTGGGATGAGTAGTTGGCTTTAGTGGAGTTTGCATACAATAATAGTTATCGTTCGAGTTTGGGAATTGCACCTTATGAGGCTTTGTATGGTAAGAAGTGTCGATCTCTTGTGTGTTGGTTTGAGGTAGGGGAGAGACAGCTTTTGGTCCAGAGTTAGTGCAAGATACCAATCAGAAGATTGCTACTATTCATCAGGGATTGTTAGCTACACAAAGTCATTAAAAGAGTTATGCAGATAACAGAAGGAGGGACTTAGAGTTTCAAATTGGTGATACGATGTTCCTTAAGGTTTCGCCTTGGAAATGGGTGATTCGATTTGGTAAGAAAGGGAAGTTGAGTCCTCACTTTGTAGGGCCATTCGAGGTACTAAAGAAGGTTGATGCAGTAGCATACGTATTGCTTTGCCACCTAGACTTGCAGAGGTACATAATGTTTTTCATGTGTCAATGCTAAGGAAGTATGTGCAGATTCCATCACATGTGACAGATTATAAGCCATTTCGTGTTCGAGAGGATATGACCTATGAAGAGCAACATGTTGAGATCTTAGACATTATGGAAAAGACACTTCGTAGTAAGACAGTTTCACTTGTTAAAGTTTTGTGGCGTAACCATTTAGTTAAGGAAGCTATGTGGGAGCACGATGAAGAAATGCGGGAGAAGTACCCTAATCTTTTTGCATGATCTGATAAGGTAAGTTTCGAGGACGAAACTTTATTTTAACAGGGGGAGAGTGTAAAGACCCTGATTTTTTTTTTATTTCATATTGTTCTCAAATTTTATATGCATTCTAATAATTTTAATATTTTAATTGGAGAGTTTTTTTAGCCGTACGGTGTCAAATTATTATATTGATGTGTATCAATGATGGTAGAATTGGTGGCAGACGTTAATGATTTAAGGTGGGAGATATTAATGATTTAAATCAATGATGGTGAAATTGGTAGGAGACATCAATGATGTAAATTAATGATGGTGAAATTCTTTCTTCTTCTCATAGAATTCCTTCTGCCCTTTTGTGTTTAGAGAGAGAGAGAGAGAGAGAGAGAGAGAGAGAGAGAGAGAGAGAGAGAACCCCCTCTGTTATAGTAGCCGACTTTAAAATAGAAGAACTAATGTGTGAGCTTAAGAAGAAAAGTTACTGCAAGCAGGAAAGAAAGGGCCTTGAAAGGGCTTTGGTTGTCATCACGAGTTAGAACCTTAAATTTCAATGTTATTATATGGTGTAGAACTTCATCTTTGATGTGTAATATCTCACGACATATTTAGCTTGGATTGAATATTTGTTTTGGAGACAAGCGTGGCTAGGGGCTGTGATTTTATGGAACTTGTTATTGATGAGTATGAGAATCAGGATATATACAAATCATATTCAAAGATATATTAGGCATTTTGACTTTAGAATTAAATAAGGTGATTTTGGGTCTTTAGAGTAAGAAGAAGAGAAAGAAAATGGAAGGACATGTTTGGTTATGGGAGATGGGTATGGTTTGGCTTGGTTTGTTTGTTTGTTTGTTTTTTTTATTTTGTTTTTGGAAGAGAAGAGAGAGTGTTGTGTTGGTTGTGTGGTGTGTGGGCAGTGGTCAATTGCTGATAGGCATAGGCAAGAAATTGGGCGAACAAGGGGTTTGATTGTGTTGGACAGTTTGTATGTAATTTGGGGTTAATGGTGTGGGCCGTGGGGGCTGCTTTCATAAGGAGAGTAAGTGAAGTGAGGAGTGAAGAAGGAAAAAAAAAAGAAGAAATAACAGAAACAAAAATATGGGTTGTGAGGAAGGTGATGACGGGGAATTATTTGATTGTACTCCAAAACGTACAATTGGAGTCCCTAATTGAAAGACATTGTTACTATTTATTTATATATTACTTATTATTTTAATGTAATTTTGATATTCTTTTATATTTTTGTGTTTTGTGTAGATTTGAAGTTAAAACCGAACAAAATAAAGACAACATGCATATAGAGTGTGTGTGGCGTATAATATATTAGTAACTTTATATTTATTTATTTTAAGACATCCACTTACTAATATATATAGACATACAATATAATATGTAATATATCATTAGTTGTTGAATGGCAAGTGAGGGAGCAGGTGAGATGGAGTTGAAAAAGAAGGAAAGAAGAAGAAGAAAACAAGTGGAGTAGGTGAGTGGCGAATAAAAAAAGAATAGAAAAAGGCCAAGAACTCTATAAAAGGAGGAGATTAGACAAGAGTTAAAGGATGAAGGTAGGAGAGAGCAGAGGGTAGAGAGATTAGAAGTTGAAGAGAACAGAGAGAGAATTAAACATAGAAAATTTCTTTAGTTATTAGTTTGTTTTTGTTTCTAGTCTTGTATTTTGTTGCAATTTATATTATTAGAAATTATTTTTCAAATCACGTATTTTTAATAGTATGAGTAGCTAGTTTTATTCTTGGAACCATTTGTGAAGATCATTCGAGAATTTTGGAATTTCAACGGAGGTAATTAGATTTTTATTATATATCTTTTAAATATTTCAATTTTTAGTAATTAAATTCTAGATCTTTTTGAAAATGTAGATTTTTAACTATGTTTGGTAATTTCTATGTACAAATCTTATTTAGGTATAGTTATTGCACAAATCGATGGTATGAATCTATGGCTTTAATTATATTGTTCTAGATTTAATTAAATGTTTGAGTTACAAAACTTCTATTGGAATTTTATGTGAATCGAGTGATCGGATCAATTGGATCCAAGACCATTTTATTTAGTTTACTTTGAAGTCAAGTCAACAATCATCAATCTTCGAAAAACAAACTATTTTTCTTTGTGTAAGCACCTCATTTTTGCCCGCTCGGCAATCTCCGGCCTGACCGGATTCGGTTTCCAACATCACAACACATGCAAGCTCAAGACGAGCCTCTCAATCTCCAATCCAGTCAACTGGTCGCTTCTTGGATCCACAAGGATCTGCTGGAGCTTTAAGCACCACTATTCCAGGTAGTTTTTCGGGCCAGGCAGTCCCGGAAACCAACGCCATCCAGGTATTTTCCAAGGATCGGGCGATCTCGGGAACCAACACCTCATCAAAGATTCCAGACGGTTCACTTCTGGCGCCTGCTAGCCCGCCAATGTAGAATGTCCGTCATTCGGTAGTTCTCCGGGACCAGGCGTTCTCGGAGACCAACACCATCCTTCCAGGTAGCTTTCTAGGACCAGGCGTTCCTAGGAACCAACACCACCCCTACAAGTAGTTCTCTAAGACTAGGCGTCCTTAGAGACCAACATTGCACAGGTAGTTTTCCAAGACCGGGCGGTCGCGGGAACCAACACCTAGGTCAACACCGGCGCCTGCTAGCCCAACTCGGTGAAAAATGACCAAACTTGCCCCTTGGGCCTCCAGGCACGTTTTGGGAAAGTTCAAAATCCCTCAAAACGATAAGTCCATCCTTCCACAATGTTGTCAAACCATTAGGCGTCCCCCGCACGCCATTTGGTCTAAATCTGGTCCTATTTCGGCTCACTCTGGTCAAAATGACCATTTTGCCCCTAAACGACTCAGCACGACACGAACCCCGCTGAACGGCGACAAACTCCTTCAAAACCATCCCTGAATTGCCCTACACACCTAACACAATATACCAGATCATTCCTGACCATTTTCAGCCAAAACGGTCAAAATAACCGTTTTGCCCCTAGAAGCCCAAAAATGCCCCGAAACAGCACCGGCCTTGGAATTTCGAGCGAGGGTTTCACCATGCACCCTTGTTTAACCCCAGGAACACCCTACGACACTAAACTCACACGACTCAATAAAAGTTCCCTCGAGCCTTTCACAGACGCTCCGCTTAAATTGTCTTTTCTCCCGATTCCCTGATTATATCGTACCGTCAACCGACTTGAGAAACGCGTAAATCAGGGAATTCTCGAAAACTCGTCCATAGATCTTTCCACCGATACGGTTCGATCGAATGGATCACTTCCCAAAGCCCTCCATCGTATGGTGCGAAAACTATAACTTTCAGCAACCCTTGGAGAGTCTCGCAGATGCTCCGCCAAGGATTGACTTTTTCTTAGATTCCCTAATCAAAACGCACTGTCAAAGAACTTGAGAAATGCGTAAATTTGGGAATTCTAGAAAGTGTTTCTAGAGTACTTTCCATCGGTAAGGTCCGATCGGATAGATTGCTTCTCGAAGGCCTCGATCACATCAAATGAAAACAGCCATTTTTAAACACCCCGGAGCGTATCACAGACGCTCAACAATAGTGTCCTTTTTGGCACACTTCCCGAGACGATATCACACATCTCCAAACGCAATTCAAACTTTTTGAAAACATGAAAGGTCATCGGATGCACTAGGAGAACATCCCGAGTGCGACCGATTCCCCTGGAACCTTCCCGATTGGCCCAATTATCGAGGCAAAGTTTGGGCGAATCTTCCCGGTGATGGAGCGTATGCTACATGCGCTCAAATTTTGTTCAGAACGACCGACTTTCAATCAATGGTCGAGATTTAACCAGTACATAGGGTGCCACGTGTTATTCTAGCAATGGAACAGTACCTGCGCATGTGGGACATGCGCACAGACAAAATTTGGCCATGCGCATGTAGCACATACGCATGGTCTGTTTCAGATTACCTATAAATAGAGGCCTCCCCCCTTGCATATTTCAGGTCCGAAATTGATACAAAACTCTGCTGAAATCACCCCAGAAACTCGAATCTCTATATATATTCCTCCCCTCCAACACTTAGGCTAGATTCTACCCCTCTTAAGCCTATACACTCCATATACAAGGCCTACATACACACTTATACACTCCATTCCAGCCCCTTAAGCCCTCTTGAAGTCATTCAAGCTCCAATCAAGACATCTATTGAAGACTACAAGTGTGTTGAAGGCAAAAGGTGGTATCCCTTTTACATTGGTGTCTTCCTCCACTCTTCTCTTCTCCCTCCTAGCCTACTTAGGCTATTCTCTATTTTAATCCCCATCTTCAACCCCTCTTTCCTGCATGCTTGAGCCAAGAGGGCTCCTAAATCATGCCTAGAGGAAAACAAGTGAGAGCCACCGTCTAGGGGGACCCCTCACTAGCCTACTTAAAGATGGTATGGCCTAAGAGCCCCTTGTTTATGTGGTGTAGCCTAAGAGCCTTGTGTGTAATCATGACCCCTTTGCATATCACTATTTTGATCATGTTTTGCATGCTTGGCTTCATTTTATGATTATTGTCATGCTCTACGATACTTGCATTGCTCTTATTTTCATGTCATGTCCAAGCTATACATGTCTTTCAAAAATTGTTTCAAGAGTTGCCCCCTTGAAGTGTAGGATGGGATTTTAGGAATTGTGCCTTAGAAGACCTCCTACTAATCCCCTAACTTTCATTTGCATAAAGGGTTGCTTTCTAATTTTCTAAATTTTTAAGATTTCCATTCTTTTAAGTGTAGTGGTTGGAATGGCCCCATGGAACCCTTTCTTGAGTGGTCTCCCTTTTATTGGCTATATGAACCCTCTCTTGATGGAATGGTTCTCTTAAAAAGTGGTTTTCAAAATCCTTCTCCAAAAATGATTTCAAAAATCCCTTCTCTCCATTTTCGCATAAGAAATAATGCTCTAAAAATTACCATCATTATGTTAATTTTTGAACCCTTGTTTTTTTGTCAAGATGGTGGTTATAATGGTTATAAGGAAACCTTCCTTGGAATGGTTTCCAATCACCAACCATACACACCATACTCTTGACTAAGAGTCAAAATTTTCATGGAAATGATTTTCAAAGAAATGGCATACTAAAGTCCATTGCATATCATGTTTTGCTTTCAAAACTCTCTCCAAGAATGCATCAAAATAATTTTCAAGACCCTTTTTTCAACCTAACCCTAGGTTAACTTGACCCTAGTTACTTAATGTCGCGCCCAGATTTTTCGCACTCGAGGAATACTCACCCAAGCGGGAAAAATGCTGTACTCTCTCGTTAGAACTCACCCTCCTAGAAGAATGAGTGCGACTAGGTTTGAATTAAAAAATTGGTTTGAACAAAGGGCTTTTGAAAAAGATTCGGAGTCGCCACCTAACTTAATTAAGGTGAGTTAGGTCACCTAAAAACTAAGAATAATCCGAAGACTACACTTAGGGTTTTTAGAAAATGATTTTGAAAAATACCACCTCAAGAGAGGGTTTTTAAGAAAAACAGGTTGTTTGGCAACCTTTAGAAAATATTTAACCCTTTTTGAAAAATAACTCCTTTTGGTCTTTGAAATCAGTGATCCTAGGTTCGGAGGTTGGTTACGTGTAGGGAAGACGCACTAAGCTATCACCCTACCCCGCCCTTTCGGTACCTACATGTCAATCTACTCTAGATTTACCTATGAGAGTCTTTAACTAACTATAGTTCAACCCTATTCACTTTGAAAAATAATGTTTGAAAGGAAACTAACATGATGCCTGATATGCAAGTGCAAGTTAAGAGAATTGAAAAATAAATTTGGAAATAAATTTGAAAAGAATATGATTTGAAAATAGATTTGAAGAGATGAAATTGAAATTGGAAAGTTTGAAAATTGGAAGTAAAAATTTGAAAATAGAAATTTTGAAATTGGAATTTTAAAAATAGATTAGAATTTGAGATTTGGAAAGATTTTGGAAACCGCACCCATGAGGGTGGAATTGAAAGTTTGAAAAGTATTGTGACCGCACCTATGAAGGTTGCTACGTATCCCTTTGAGGGAATCAGGTCAGTCGTAGTTTGGACAAGAGTCCAATTGAAAAGAAATTGTTGGATTGGAAGAAAGAGATTGAATTGGAAGATTGAGAGATTGAACTTTGAATAGAGGATTGAAAATTGGAATTTGAAATTTTGGAATTGAAAAGATTGAATTTTGATTTGGAAAAGTAGGACTTGGAAAGATTTAGACTTGTTTTGGAAAGATGGAGGTTTAGGAAACCTAGACTTAGGAAAGAGACTTAGGAAAGATTTGACTCGACTTGGAAGATTTGGAAAGATTAGATTTTAGGAGATGTTAGAATTAGGAAAAGTCTGATTTAGAAAAGTTTCGATTAAGGAAAGTTTCAAATTAGGAAAGTTTCATTTTTTGAAAGTTTCAAATTAGGAAAGTTTCATTTTTTGAAAGTTTCGAAATGGGAAAGTATTGAATTTAGAAATGTTTTGAATTAAGAAAAGTTTAGTTTGAGAAAGGTTTAAAATTTGAAAAGTTTCAAATTAAGAAAGTTTTGAATTTTGGAATGTTTGAAAAAAAAGGAAGTTTTGAATTTGGAAAGTTTAGAAAAACAAGGAAGTTTTGAAAATAAGAAAGCTTTGAGAACAAGGAAGTTTTGAAATTGGAAAGAGTTGAAGTTTTAGGAAAGTTTAGAATTTGGGTTTAGAAAGATTTAACTTAAGAAAGTTTTGAATCTAGGAAGCTTAGAATTTTAGAAAGATTTGAAATTTAGAAAGTTTAGGATTTAGAAAGTTTTAGAGTTTGAATTTTAGAAAGTCTTGAAATTAGGAAAGGCTTGAATTTAGGAAAGGTTTTGAAAACTTGAATTTGGAAAGTTAAGATTTAGAAAGGGGGTTAAATTAGGAAAGGGTTGAATTTTAGAATTTTAGGAAAGATTTTTATGTTCAAGTTTTGGAAACTTAAGGTTTAGGAAAGTGGAAGTTTAGGAAGGATTTGAATTAGGAAAGAGTTGGATTTTGAAATTTAAAGAAAGATTTAGAGTTTAGGTTTAGGAAATTTATGGTTTAGGAAGGTAGGAAATTAGGAAGAAGTTGAATTAGGAAAGGTTTGGGATTTGTTTCTAAAAACGGAGGATTGGATTTAGTTTCCTAAACGAGGAGATTGGATTTGGTTTCTTAAAGGGAAGATTTGATTTGACAAGGATTTGGAAAGGGAGATTCTAGAAACCCTAGTTTTGAAAGTGTGGAATTTTAACGTAGAAAAGAGGTTTTGGAAATATGTATAGTTTGGATGTAGAGAACGAGAGATTTTGGAAACCTAGGTTTGGGGCAAGGTTTGAAAACCATGTTTTTGGAAAGAAAATTAGGGTTTCCTAATTGTGAGTTCTAGGGCTTGACTTGGGCTCTAAGGAAAGAGTTTTTGGAAAGTGCGTTTTTAGAAACGAAGGTTTTCTAGAAGGGAATCCTAGGGAGAAACTTTTGGAAAGTGAATTTGAAGAGGGAGTTTTTGGAAAAAGATTTTAAAGAGAATGAGTTTTGGAAAGTGTGTTTTTAGAAACGTAGATTTTAGAAGGAAAATCCTAGAGAGGAAATTTCTAGAAGGAAGATTTTGGAAAGAGAGTTTTTGAAAACAATTTTAAAGAGGAGAGTTTTAGAAAGTATGTTGAAAAAGAGATTTTTAGGAAGAGATTTTTGAAGAGAGAGTTTTTTTAGAAAGTATGAAAACGTCTCACTTTCCTAAAGCGATTCTAATCATAAGAGGGCTAGAACCACTTTAGGAAAGCGGTTTTGAAAAACAATAAGATTTGAAAATATAGACCAAAAAGGTCACTTTTAATGTAACACTTTCCTAAAGCAACCCCAGCCATGGAAAGGTTAGAATCACCCTAGAATTGTGGTTTTGAAAACAAGTTTTTGAAAAAGAGATTTTGATGCAATTTTGAAAACAAGTTTGAAAATGTTTTGAAAAACAAAATTGAAAACAATTTTTGGAAGATGCAAGACTATGATATACACAATGCAATTTGGGGTAGTGAACATACAAGGTTAAGGCTTCACCACATAATCAAGGGGGCCGGACCCACGTGGTCTCTGGTTAGGCTAGAAGAAAGCCCCCGACACGGTGACTCTCCAATAGCCCAATCCTACACATGGACCGGGAATCCCCTTGTTTTAAGCATGCAAAGAAAGGGGGGGAAAGAAATGGGGGATTAAAATAGAGAAAACCCAAGTGGGTTAGGAGAGAGAAGAGAGAGGGGGGAAGTGTGGAAATTTAAATAGGGAGCTTATCGTATGTCTTGTTTATTTTGCCCGCCGTGTTGTCTTCGATCTTCGGTCTTCGTCTTGATCTTCACCTTCAGTCTTCAAGAGTTGTCTTCAAGCCTTGGATTGTAGCTCTTCAAGTCTTCAAAGGATGGTTGAAGGCTAGTGTATGAGTGTATGGGGGTGTATATGAGTGTATAGGAGGCTAGGGTTTGTGTAGGGTGGCTAGGGTTTGGAAAAACCTAAGGAGGCTAGGGTTTAGGAGATGCTCGAGCTCTGTATATCGAAATATATGATTTTTAGGTTGAGTTTGCGAATCCCCTTCACGTTGAATGAGGCTTTGTATTTATAGAGGTTGGACAAACTTAGCGCCTGTTGCAGTGGCGCCAGGCCAATTCTTGGCTTGGCGCCTCTACTAGTGGCACCAGCCAGTTAGGAAACTTTATAAGTCGGCAAGCAACGTATGTTTGACTAGATTTGGGCGCCTGTACTAGTGACTACCATGCAATTTTTAGCCTGGCTTCACTAGGAGTGACTCCGGAAAGTCCGGGAATGATTTGGAGGAGCAGGGAATTACCCGGAAGGCTGGAAAGGAGCAAGAACACTTAAAATAGTGTCCTAGAGGTATTTGATTTGAAAAGTGAGGATAAGATGTGTCAGAAAGGTTGACTGGGCCCTTAGGGGCAAAACTGTCAATCAGACCAGGAAGCTGTCGGGGCGAACTCGGACTGTTCTAGAAGAAGACTTGAGATCTGGAAACATTATTTAGAATGTTCCTAGAGGTTATCGGTTTGATTTCCAGAGCCGGCGTGGACGGAAAAGGAGACTGGCCCACTAGGGGCAAAACGGTCATTTTATACCGGGTTTGCCAGAACTGACTCGGAATGATCCGGAAAAGTAAAGGAAGGTTGAGAACACTATAAAACGTAGTCTCAGGAGGTTACTGGTTTGATACTCAGAGCCGGTGTGGTCAAAGAAGGAGACCGGCCCTCCAGGGGCAAAACGGTCATTTTGTACCGGGTTGGCCGGAATTGACTCGGAATGATCCGGAAAGGTAAAGGAAGGTTGAGAATACTATAAAAAGTATTCTCGGGACATTACCGGTTTGATACCCCGAGCTGGTGTGGTTCCCGGGGCATTCAGATGCTTAGGGGCAAAATGGTCATCTTGACCGGAAAGTCTCGGAAAAGGTCCAAGGGACAGTTTGGTCATTTTTCACCAAAGTGGGTTAACAAACACTGGTATTGACCTGGATTTTGAGTGTTTCCGCCACTCTAACGGCGGTCGTCGTGACATAGGGGTTTGTTGGCAATTCCCTATATCGACCTATTTGTGAGTATTTCCGCTACTCTAACGGTTTTGTGAGTAGTTTCGCTACTCGGACCGTCTCGAAGAATAAACTGTCTCGAGAGAGGGACTGGAAAGGGGGCTTACCGTCTCCGAAGAGACGTGCCTGGATTGGAACCGTCTCGAGGAATAAACTGTCTCGAGAGAGGGATTGGAAAGGGGACTTATCATCTCCGAAGAGACGTGCTTGGATTGGAACCGTCTCTAGGAATAAACTGTCTCGAGAGTGGGATTGGAAAGGGGTCTTACCGTCTTCGAAGAGACGTGCCTGGATTGGAACCGTCTCGAGGAATAAACTGTCTCGAGAGTGGGATTGGAAAGGGGTCTTACCGTCTCCGAAGAGACGTGCCTGGATTGGAACCGTCTCGAGGAATAAACTGTCTCGAGAGTGGGATTGGAAAGGGGTCTTACCGTCTCCGAAGAGACGTGCCTGGATTGGAACCGTCTCGAGGAATAAACTGTCTCGAGAGTGGGATTGGAAATGGGTCTTACCGTCTCCGAAGAGACGTGCCTGGATTGGAACCGTATCGAGGAATAAACTGTCTCGAGAGTGGGATTGGAAAGGGGTCTTACCGTCTTTGAAAAGATGTGCCTGGAGTGGAACCATTTCGAGGAATAAACTGTCTCGAGAGTGGGATTAGAAAGGGGTCTTACCGTCTTCGAAAAGACGTGCCTGGAGTGGAACCGGCTCGAGGAATAAACTGTCTCGAGAGAGGGATTGGAAAGGGGTCTTACCGTCTCCGAGGAGACGTGCCTGGGTTGGAACCGTCTCAAGGAATAAACTGTCTCGAGAGTGGGATTGGAAAGGGGTCTTACCGTCTTCGAAAAGACGTGCCTGGAGTGGAACCGTCTCGAGGAATAAACTGTCTCGAGAGAGGGATTGGAAAAGGGGTCTTACCGTCTTCGAAAAGACGTGCCTAGAGTGGAATCGTCTCGAGGAATAAACTGTCTCGAGAGTGGGATTGGAAAGGGGTCTTACCGTCTCCGAAGAGACGTGCCTGGATGGAACCGTCTCGAGGAATAAACTGTCTCGAGAGAAGGATTGGAAACGAAAAGGAAAGGACAATGCCCCTAAGGGCATTTTGGTCATTTTGCCTCTATTTGGGCCTAACAGGCCTGCGAAGCGATGAAAAGACGGAATTTGGACCTAGAGGATTGGTTTCGATTGGAATATGCCTACAATGACTTGAAAACAAGTCTGGACGGAGTGTAGGCTGCCGAGTGGTCAAAAATGGGGTGCTTACACCTAACCCTAGGTTAACTTGACCCTAGTAACCTAACCCTAGGTTAACTTGACCCTAGTTGTCCAACCCTAGTTTAACTTGACCCTAGTTACCTAACCCTAGGTTAACTTGACCCTAGTTGTCCAACCTTAGGTTAACTTGACCCTAGTTCACCCCCCCTTAGGTTAACCTTACCCTAGTTAGTCAACCATAGGTCATCTTAACCCTAGGTTAACCTAATCCAAGTTAGTTAACCTTAGGTCACCCCTAACCCTAGGCTAACCGAACCTAGGTTGATACACTTCAAGGTTCCAACTCTTGAACCCTTTGCTCAATGATCATTCAATTTTCAAACTATTCTCATAACCTATTTTTCCGAAACCTCTTACTCTCTTGATTTCAAAGAAACCAACTCCATAAACTCTTCAAATGTTTCTACATTCCATCTTCAAGGCATTTCCAAAAACGTTTTCAAAAGGTCACAAACCTAAGGTGTCCCTAGCCCTCTCATGGTTAGGAATTCCAAGGACAAGTGACAAATCAAGAACAACTTCTAAGGTAGTTCATATTAGTATTCCATATACTTAGCCATTTTCAAAAACCACTTTCAAAAACTAATTCATCTAAACATTCTAAAGTCATGCCTCTTAGGATTTCAAAACAAGACTTCAAGAATACTTTCAAGTTCTCTTGAGTCATACCAAATCATTTTTCCAAAACTCCCTTAGAGCCAATCCAAAAGCATTTTCAAAACACTTCACTTCCAATTCCAAGTCAAAACTTCCAAGACCACAAAGAGTCTTCAACTTTTCCAAGACTACAAAGTGTCTTCAACTTTTCCAAAGACCTCAAAGTGTCTTAAACCTATCCAAAAACCTCAGAGTGTCTTAAGCTCCTTCAAAGACCTAAAGTGTCTTCAAACCTTCCAAAGGCCCTAATGCGCCTATTTTCCATCGGACTCTTGCCCAAACTACGAATGACCTGATTCTCGCCAAATGAGATACGTAGGCAACCTGAAAGGGTGCAGTCATAACTTTTATTTCAACCCTAATCCCTTTTTCAAAAATTCCAATCAAATCAAAGTTTCTATCCCAAACTCTTTCAGAACCTCCATTATTTTCAAACTTCTTCCAAAACTTGCATCATGCATTATTCATCCAAAAAGTGATGACTAAGTCCTATTTTTTCTAAAGTGGATATAAAGTGGACCATGGTAACCGGTTATTCTAGTGAGTGAACAAAGGGTGATTAGACATGTAGGTACCGAAAGGGCGGGGTAGGGTGATGATCTTAGGATATCTTCCTTACACGTAACCAACCCCCGAATTTCAGATTTATGTTTTCGAAAGACCAAAATGGAGTTATTTTCAAAAAGGGCTTAAACATTTCAAAAGGTTGCCAAACAACCTATTTTCCTAAAAACCCTCTCTTGAGGGAGTTTTCAAAAACCTTTTCTCAAAAACTCTAAGTTTAATCTCCAGATTAACGCTCGGTTTTAGGTGCCCTAACTCACCTTTATCAAGTTAAGTGGCGACTCCTATTTTTCTAAAAAGCCCTTAGTCAAATCAATTCTCAAACCTAGTCGCACTCGCCCTTCTAGGGGGATGAGTTCTAATGACAGAGTTCCGTGTTTTAAAGTCTCCGAGCCGAAAGGACCTTGGACACCCAAAAACCGGGGCGCGACACTTTGGTTATCATTTTTTGTGCAATTGTTTAATTTTCATCGGTACTATTTAAGGTGGAATTCAAACCGGTTGGCTTAGGTTCCAACTGAAGCTATTGCAATATTACGGTGTCTAGCATGGCTTAGTCGGTATCTAATCTGTTAGCAAGGGTAAATTTTAGCACCTAATTTTGCATGTTCTCTTAACCGTTCCCTGTGGATCGACTCCGGTCTTACCGGATTTTTATTTACTCCTTCGCTCACTGCACTTGGGTGTTTTAATAGGTTGCCATATTTTGGGCGTAGTCAAATATTTTGGCGCCGTCGCCGGAAAATGGCTTTTTAAAAAACTCAAGCAAAAAATAAAAAAAATAAAAAATTTCAAAAATTTATTATTATTATTTTTCCTTGTGATTAATCTCTTTGATTGACATACTCGCCTACTGCTAGACGAAACCAATCAAGTTGGTTACCATATTTTTTATTTTTATTTTTATTTTTCATCTAACTCATCTAACCCATCTAACTATTTAACATTTTCTTTTACTTAGTGGATAATCAACGTTGGTTACCATTCTAACATTTTATTTTTTGCACTTTATTTCAGCTCTTTTTCTTTTTCTTTGTGGTTTAACTTTTGAGTTGACTCACCGCCTTTTTAAGTGGGCGCTGCTCGATATGGTGACCATATAGTTATATATATATATATATATAATAGTGGATAATCTTATTTCGAACTGATTCACCACCTATTTAGGTCGGCGCCGCTCACTAAGGTTACCATAACATTGTTACTAACCTCTCTAACATTATTTTCGTTTGTTATTTTTGTGTGCAGGTATTTTAGTATATATTTGTAATTTATTGTTTTTCTTTTCTTTTTATTATTATTAGTATCTTATTATTAGCCGACTCTAGAAGTGCCCAGATGTAGTCGTTACGTTGCCCACATCCCTTCAGTTAGGCGATCTTTCATTTTCTCAGCTCTGAGAGCTGTTAATACTGTTACTCTACTCATTCTCGTTTTGTCGGCGGCCCACTTGGGTTCTTAGCCCGACATTCTGACTTATAAGGTCCGTGTTTATGTTTTGGGATGGATTCATTAGGGATGTGCATGGACGATTGGTGAGCGTTGACTCTTCTAGTAATCTTTCTCCCATTTTCCGTACTCTTTCTCTATTTATGGCTCTTGTTCCAAACATTTAGTTAGTTAACCGAGGTTCTAATTCAATCCCAATGACAGAAGAATTTGATCTTCAACCAGCTGTGAATCCCAACCTGCCAAATCCAAATAATGTAGTTAAAAGTGAAAGTGTACATGTTGATCCTCCCCATAAATCTCTTAGGGACTATCTGAATCCCGCTAGGCAAGCGCATACTTCTTGCATTGTTTTTCCCGTGCATCACGCAGTAATGACTTTAAAGCCGGGAATGATCTAGTTGATAAATCCATTTCATGATTTGGATTATGAAAAACCATATCAGCATAAAAGATTTCGAGGACATATTCTCTATATTCTTCAATAATTCTTACCCAAGGGAAGTTGTACTTTTGAAACTATTACCGTTTTCTCTAAAAAACAAGGCTAAGACATAGTTCAATTCATTAAGGCCTAGGTTTATTCATTCTTGGCAAGATCTTCAAACAAAATTCTTAAAAAAATTCTTCCTTGAGCATAAGACTAAGGTGATTTGTCGTTAAATCTTTCAATTTGCCCTTGTGTCTAGTAAATTGTTTTTCCAATGTTGGGAGAGATTCAAAGATTTATTGAGTGCTTGTTCACATTATGGTTTCACCAATTAACATATCATAAATACTTTTTATTCATCATTAACCCCATAACTAAAGCATTTTGTTGAGTCTAGGTGCGCAAGGACTTTGTATGACAAAGACTCATCTGAAGCATATGAGTTCTTTGATTATATAACGAATTTGGTAGAGATTGGGCCACAACTGGGATCCAAAATCCTGAGTCTAAGCCTAGGGTAATAGTTCAACTTAATCAAGTGGATGATCTGAATGCTAGAGTTGCTGCACTTACCCAAAAGATAGAAGCCATAGAGACAAGTAAGGTCAATATTGTGAATACTGAGTCTTCCAGAGAAGAGAGTTATTTAATGTGTGGTACAATGGAACATGACACTTTTGCATGTCCAATTATATCAGGTTTCAAGGAGGCATTACATGGTCAAGCCAATACGCCTGGCCAATATTGGGGTACATATAGTGACCAACGAGTTAGGGGGAACCCTTTCTCGAACACATATAACCCTATATGGCAAAATACCCAAATTTTGGGTGAAGAACGAAGGTCCTTCAAATCCTCAAGCATTCTAAGGAGGACCTCAAAACTCTCAACCTTTCCAATCCCAAACTGTTCAATCTCAACAATTCATGCTTTTCCAACCATAACCTAATACATATCAACCCCCTCATAGGAGACCTTTAAAAGATAATGTTCATCAATTGACAAATGATATGAGAGGAGTCAATAATAGGGTGGATAGGCATGACAAGGTATTAGACTAATACACTAGGATGTTGGAGGACATAGCAAAGCAAATGTCTAACTTGACATAAACTTTGACTCAATAAGTGTTAGGGAGATTTTCATCTCAACCACAACAAAATCCAAATCCCAATAAGCAAGTGAACATGACCGAAGCAAAGACTGATCCTCAATCCAGTCATGAACAAGTCCAATCCATCACAACCTTGAGAAGTAAGAAAATCATTGATAAAACCATTCACCCTAGAAAGGAAACTCTTAAGGTTAGTGATGAAGGGAAGGCATATATAAGAGAACAAGAAAGAGAAATATATAAGAGTGGGAAAGAAAAAGAACTAGTTGAGCCAGTCTTAGAGCTAACCAAAGCATCTGAAGATGAGGGCATTGACATTATGAAATATGCCCCGTTTCTTCATAGATTAATCAAACCAAAACATGAGCTTCTAAATTTTGAAATTTATGAAGTGTTTAAGCAGGTCAAGGTCAACATTCCGATCTTAGATGCCATCAAGCAAATTTCCTCCTATGCCAAGTTCTTGAAGGACTTGTGTACTATGAAAAGGAGGTTACATGTCAAGGAAACTGCCTTCATGAATGAGAGCCAAAGTGCGATTTTGCAATGTACGTCCCCATCAAAGTATAAGGACCCTGGCTATCCTACTATTTTATGTACAATAGGAGGAAACAAGATAGATCCAGCCCTTCTTAATCTAGGAGCAAGTGTCAATCTACTCCCTTAGTTAGTTTATTAACAACTCGGATTAAGTGAGTTGCACTCTACGCGTGTCACTTTGCAACTAGCTGATAGCTCTATTAAGTTTCCTAGAAGAATTGTAGAGGATGTTCTCATTCAGATAGATAAGTTCTACTATCTAGTGGATTTCATTATGCTAAATACACAACCGGTTCAGAGCATTAGTGCTCATTTTCAAATTTTTGTTATTTTAGGATGACCATTCTTAGCCACTTGTAATACTTTAATCCATTATAGGAATGTACTGTTAAAGTTGTCATTTGAGAATATAATTGTCGAGATGAATATATTTTCAGTTGGAAAACAACCGGGAAAGTATGAAGATATCAGAGAAGTAGACTGCATTGAGTCTATAGTGCAAGAGTACTTTGAGAATGAATTTTTTGAGGATCCTATTGAAAAAGCTTTTGTTTTGAGCAAGCCTAATAATCAGTTAGATTGTGAGCATGTCAAGTCTAGAGACACAATTCTTGGAGGAAAAAAGAGATAACAATGTATGTAAGTGAGTCACTGGACCTCATCATTTGAGCCTCTAATTTCTAGTGTCATAAAGCATGTCCCTTCTGAACAAAAAGCACCCACTCCGGAAAGTAAACCTTTGCCATTTACATTTAAGTATGCATTCCTTGGTAAAGGTAAGTTTTATCCTGTTGTTATGTACTCTAGCCTGTCTGAAGGCCAAGAGAAGAGCCTTGTGAAAGTGTTAAAGAATCATAGAAAAGCCTTAGGTTGGACCATTGCAGACATTCACGATATTAGCTCTCTTTTATGTACACATCGTATATATTTTGAGGAAGAGTCTAAACTGGTGTGTCAAATTCAAAGATGTCTAAATCCTAACATGAAGGAAGTTATGAGAGGAGAAGTACTGAAGCTTCTCGATGTAGGTATCATATACCCCATCTCTGATTCAAAGTGGGTTGGACTAGTTGTTCCTAAAAAATCTAGAGTCACGGTAATTCAAAATGAGAAAAATGAACTAGTACCCACTAGAATTCAAACTGGGTGGCACATGTGTATTGATTACCATCGACTAAAATGTTATTACTAGAAAAGACCACTTCTCACTCCCATTCCTGGACCAAGTCTTAGAACAAGTGGTAGGATGGACCTTTCACTGTTTTCTATATGGGTACTTTGGGTACAACCAAATTGAAATTACTTTAGAAGACCAAGATAAGATAATTTTCACATGTCCTTTTGGTACTTATGCTTATAAAAGAATGCCCTTCGGCTTGTGTAATGCACCGGCCACCTTTCAAAGGTGTATGATGAGCATCTTTAGTGATATGGTGAAGAGATTTTTGGAGGTTTTCATGAATGATTTTTCTATGTACAGGGATACCTATGAGAGTTGTTTGGAACACCTCGAGAAGGTGTTAGAAAGATGTGAGGAGAGTAACCTTGTCTTAAACTAGAAAAAGTGCCACTTCATGGTAACACAAGATAAAATGCTTGGACACATTGTGTCTAGCAAGGGGATTGAGGTAGATAAATCTAAGTTGAACTGATCCAAAAACTACCTACTTCTAGAACTGTGAAAGGCATTTGATCTTTCCTTGGGCATGCTAGTTTCTACCGGCGATTCATAGCAGGATTTAGTGACATCTCTCGTTCAATGTGCCATCTATTGTCAAAAGACGTTTCATTTGAATGGACGTTTGAATGCCAAGAAGCTTTCAACAAGCTTAAAGAGCTGTTGACAACTATACCTATCATTCGATTACCCGATTGGTCATCACCTTTCGAGTTAATGTGTGATGCTAGTGATTATGCTATAAGAGCAGTTTTGGGCAGAAACTAGACAAGAAACCCTATGTTATCTATTATACAAGCAAAACCTGGAATGAAGCACAATTGAATTATACCACAACTGAAAAGGAACTCCTTACTGTCGTTTTTGTATTAGATAAATTTCGGTCATACTTGGTGGGGTCATTAGTCATCATGTACATTGACCATTTTGCATTAAAGTACTTGCTCCCCAAACTTGATGTAAAACCACCCCTCATCCGTTGAATTATTTTGTTACAAGAGTTCTATATTGAAATTCAAGATAAGAAAGGGGTAGAGAATGTAGTTGCTAACCATTTGTCACGTTTCTCTACTGATGGGGAAGCCAAAGATACTCTTCATATCAACAAGTGTTTTCTGGATGAAGATCTTTTCCAAATCTAAGCACTTTCTCATGCAACTGTTCCATGGTTCGCTGATATAGCCAACTTTTTGGCTACTGGTAAGATACCATCACACTTATCGTACTTAGATAAACAAAAATTTTTCAAAAATGTGAGGTATTTTTTCTGGGATGATCTATACTTGGTCAAGTATTGTCCCGATCAGATAATTTGTCGGTGTATTCCCGACAATGAGTTTCATTCTATCATGCAGTTCTGTCACTCATATGCTTGTAGTGGGCAATTTGGTTCGAAAAAACAGTTGCAAAGATTTTGCAATTTGGCTTATATTGGCTCACTATATTTCGTGATGTTCACACGTTTTGCACATCCTGTGATAGGTGTCAACAACTAGGAAGTCTGACTAGAAGGCACATGATGTCCCTCAACCCCATTCTTACTCTTGAGATATTTGATTGTTGGAGTATTGATTTCATGAGACTATTCCCTAGTTCGTTTGGATTTCTTTACATCCTTGTAGCCATTGATTGTGTGTCTAAATGGGTAGAGGCCGTTGCTTCTTGTACCAATGATCACCACATTGTGGTTAAGTTCTTAAAGGAAGATATCTTTTCTTGCTTTGGTATGCCTCGTGCTGTCATTAGTGATGATGGCATTCACTTTTGTAATAAACTTGTTGGAATGTTAATGTGAAAGTATGGGGTTGTTCATAATGTTAGTATACCTTATCATCCCCAAACTAGTGGCCAAGTTGAGTTAGTTAACTGGGAGATTAAGCACATTCTTGAGAAAACTATTAATTCTAACCATAAGGACTGGTCCTTAAGGTTAGTGGATACATTCTATAAAACTACTTACAAAACTGTGTTAGGTTTTTCTCCTTACAAGCTTGTGTATTGGAAATCATGTCACTTTTCGATCAAAATTGAGCACAAAGCTTATTGGGCCATTCGCTAATTTAATGAGAACATAGATATGACCGGCCAAACTAAAAAGCTGCAATTCAATGAACTTGAGGAACTCTGAAATGATGCCAATGAGAATTGAAAGATCTTTAAGGCCAAGATGAAAACATTCCATGACCAGCACACCTTTCGTAAATCTTTTGATGTCGGTCAAAAAGTATTGCTTTACAATTCTCGGTTACACTTGTTTCTGGGCAAATTGAAGAGTGAGTGGTTTGGACCTTATCAGGTAAGAGATGTGTCACCGCATGGAGCGGTAGAAATTAAAAATTTCAGTAATATGAATGTTTTTAAAGTCAATGGGAAAAAACTGAAGTCCTACTTATCGAACTTTGTAAGTTTGATTGAAAGTGCGGATCTTATAGATCCACTATTGTTTGAGTAGAAGCAACACTTAATCAGTTTGTACAGTTAGTTTAGTCTATTTATTTGATTTAGTAGCTATTTTATTTTCTAGTTGAAGGGAAGGAACCTTTCTTCCCGCCCATGTTTTTCTCCCACCATTTCCATTTCTTTTTGCCTTGCGGACGTGGCTATTTTCTAGTTGGGGGGGACATGTTCATTTTTTTTGTTATTTGGTTTGTCATTTTCTATTGTTTTTTTTTTATTTTTTTATTTATTTTTTTTGTCTTTGTGACCAGCAGACGTTAAAGAACTGGATAATGTCATGACTTCTCATATAGATAGTAGAGTACTTACATTTGCATGTTATGTTGATCTGATACTTCCACGTGGTGTCAATGGCAAAATAATTGGTCGTGCAAGAGTGGGGAGGAGAGTTGAGTTCTAAGAGGAACAACCTCAACCTCTTACTAGTCGCTGTACTCTGACCTGTAAGAGAAGAGCAAAGAGACTGAATAGGTGTCACCGTTATGCTAGACATACGTGTGTGAATAAAAATTGCAAAGGAAGTAATTGATTAATGTCAGAGAATCAGATGGTTTACTTAGACATTCTTAAGGTTATAGTAAATATCGAGGCATTGAGACACCTAGATTTCACTAGAAGTGTAGGCTACCTTGATTTGGATGTTAAAGGATCAGCTCGGCTTTGTTATGACTAGCCAATGTACAGTGTGTTTGTGTATTTCTTTTTCTAATTTCTTATTTTATTTGTTCGTACATATATTTTGCAGATTGCTTGTGTTTATTTTTGCAGGTTTAAAAGTTATTTTTTTATAAAAAAAAAAACAAAAAAAGAGTGTTTTGTAATTTTGCAGGTTTTAGCACAATTTTTGTTTTATCCTTTCTTTTTAATACAATTGTAAGATTTTATCTTAACACATAAATAGAGACTGTCTTACATCACTCATTATCATATCATGATAAGTTTAGTATTTTTATATATTGTACAATTTCAGCTTTATAAAAGTGGAGATTATTCACCGAATGAGCTTTAAAGCTAATTATGCCTTTCGGAGTGTTTACATTTACTATTGATGAAATTCTTTCACATCACTCATTCAATAGGTCTATTATTTTTGTATTTGCCTTGAATGTTTTAATTGCTTAGGTAATTGAGTATGTTGAATTCTTAAAATTTTGAGCTGTTGTACACTTTAAAAAATGTATCAAGGTCAAAAATGAATCAAGGCCATTTTTTATCTTTTGAGCCACAGATTTATTTGTTGATATAATTCCCTTGGACCCAATGTTAGATATATTTCTTATCTTGTGCTAAATATAGCATTGTTAAAGTTTCTTCCCTAATAGAAAAACACAGGTATCTTCACTTGTGAAAGTTAAATTGATAAAATGGGGGATATTTTTACAATGCGATGAAAAAAAAAAAGAAACAAGAAAAGACAGTAAGACAAAAGGAAGTAAAAGTAAAAAAAAAAAAGAAGAAGAAAAAAAATATCAAATGAAATAGAGAAATTGAAAGTGTGTATTTATTGATCAATTCATGCCTTGATAACATATGTTTTGAGCCTTTTATCCTTTCTTTTCTTACCTTAAACCTCTTGACCAAGTTACAATCTAAACAAAGTACTCGAGGATTTGATGTGTACATTGCTTATTTTTTCACTCACTAAAGAATTCCTCTATCAATTACTTGTGTGGTTTTAAAATTGAGTATTCTTTCATAGAGTTATGTCAAATCATCTCCCATAATATATATTCAAGTCATTTCTTTATGGTTGTCTCTTTTGATTATAATTTACATTTTACTCTCTTATGTGGACAACTAGTGTAAGATGCCTGATTCTTTTTTTCTAAGAGAATATCCAGTGATGTTGAATCAAAACTTAAAGGATGATACTATGTTTTTTTTATGTTGTAATACTTTCCTTATGATGTAATAAACACACACACACAAAGCCTCTCGTATGTTGTTCAAAGACATTATTTTGCTTGTATTTTAAAAAGTAGGATGGACAAAATATGCTTGTGTTTGATACGTATCATACTTTGCCCTCATTATCCTCACTTGCAGGCTACATTTTGATGTTTGTGGGTATCATCAGTGGAAACTCTCACGAGACTATATTCGTCCACTAGGGGTAACCTAGGAGTTTAAAGGCTTAGTGTATAGGCTAAATGCATTCGTAATATCCTACGAAAGTGGAGCATACCTTTTTAAGTGTGTTTCTTTGTTTTGCTAGGGACTAGTAAATACTTAGTTACGGAGTGTGATTATTCTCCAAAACATACAATTGGAGTTCCTAATTGAAAGATATTATTCCTATTTATTTATATATTGTATATTATTTTAATGTAATTTTGGTATTCTTTTATATTTTTGTGTTTTGTGTAGATTTGAAGTTAAAACCAAACAATATAAAGACATCATGCACATAGAGTGTGTGTGGCGTATAATAGATAAGTAACTTTATATTTATTTATTTTAATACAATAACAACCACTTACTAATATATATAAATATATACACATATCATATGTGTTATAATATAATATATTATATATTATTAGTTGTTGAATGGCAGGTGAGAGAGCAGGTGAGATGGAGACAGAAAAGAAGGAAAAAAGAAAAAGGAAAGGAGGAAAGAAGAAGAAGTAAACAAGTGGAGCAGGTGAGTGGTGAATAAAAAAAGAAAAGAAAAACGCCGAGAACTCTATAAAAAGAATAGGTCAAATGAGAGCTGAAGGACGAAGGCAGGAGAGAGCAGAGGGTGGAGAGATTACAAGTTAAAAAGAAAAGAGAGAGAATTTAGCATAGGAAATTTTTTTAGTGATTAATTTGTTTTTATTTCCAGTCTTGTATTTGTTGCAATTTATATTATTAGAAATTATTTTTCAAATCACGTTTTTTTAATATTATGGTTAGCTAGTTTTATTCTTGGAACCATTTGTAAAGATCATCCGAAGATTTTGAAATTTTAACGGAGGTAATTAGGTTTTCATTGAATATCTTTTGAACATTCCAATTCTTGGTAATTAAATTCTAGATCTTTATGAAAACGTAGATTTTTTTACTATATTTGATAATTTCTATGCACAAATCGATAGTATGAATCTATGACTTTAATTTTATTATTCTAGATTTAATTAAATGTTTGAGTTATAAAACCTCCATTGGAATTTCATGTGAATCAAGTGATCGGATCAATTGGATCCAAGACTATTTTATTTAGTTTACTTTAAAATCAAGTCAACAATCATCAATCTTTAAAAAAAAATTATTTTTCTTTAGTTATCATTTTCTGCGCAATTGTCCAATTTTCATCGATACTATTTAAAGTGGAATTTAAGCCAGTTGGCTTAGGTTTCAACTGAAGCCATTGCAATACTACGATGTCTAGCATGGCTTAGTCAGTATCTAATATATTATCAGGGGTAAATTTTAACATATAATTTTGCATGTTCTATTAACCGTTCCCTGTGGATCGACTCCGGTCTTACCGGATTTTTATTTATTGCTTCGCCGCACTTATCCTTGAGTATTTTAATATATTATCATATTTTGAGCGTAGTCATTATTCAGTGTGGTTATGTTTAGGGTGTTTAGTACACTTTAGTGATTTGGTCTAACAAGGTAAAGTTATAATTTCGGAAATAGACCTACCCTAGGTTCTTCGACGTGTAGATTTTAAATTTGAAGTTATTTTAGTTAATTTCAATTTTGGAATATATATTAATACTAGACTTTTATTTTTGTAATTCAGGTAGCACTCGTTAGTTTCGCGTAGTATTTGTATGTCCACATACCTTAGACATCAGGTGAGTGGTTTGCCTTACTAATATGAGATTTGCAAATTTAATCCCATGCACATAAGATTTATGAAGAATGATTTTAATTATCACAAGCATTTATTTTTCTAAAAAACTACAATGCTTTATTTTGATATGAGCAAAGTTGTTACTTTTAAGAATGAGCATGAGTTGAGATTATTATGTGTTGCTTTAAGAGAATTGTAATATTTTATTATTTGAGAAAGAGCATTATTTAATTGAGAAGATTTTTTTAGAGATCCATTATGTGTAAACTTTATGATATTGTGCTTGGGACTATTTTTGAGAAGTTCAGGAAATACACCCTCTTATTGAGGTGACTCTGGCAACTAGGGGGTAAATTTAGTTCTCAATGGTTGTAGGAGAAGCTCAACCGGGTCGACTTAGAGAAAAGACCTAGGCGCTACCCTGAGATGACTCTAAGTGCGGTGTGAATCTACTGGGCTGAAGCCCTGAGATTAGATTTAGCATTGAGATTTGAGATGTTATTCTTGGTTTCCTGAGTTATTGCATTTATCATTTTTGCGAGTATTATTTATATTCTAAGAGATGATATTTTGCTTCAGTTTTAAGTTGTACGATGTTAAGAGATGATTTTACTTCACCATTGAGATTGTAAGATTTACTTGTTTTATTTTAATAAAGCATGCAAAGTATATGATTGTGCATTGGGAAAGTTTTTAAAGAAGTTCTTTTAGCTCATTATTCAGTATATGGCAAATTGTAATTTTTATTATCAAGTGTATTATTGCAAGGCTTATCATTCACTGAGTTGTGCATTGACGCTCATATTTAAAACATTTCAGGTGAGTGAGTTGGTTACTAGAGTTGGACTTGGAACCGAGAACCATTAATTACCTCTATAGGATTTTCTTATTGACTTTCGCTATTTGACAGATTTGTTTTAGTTATCTATTTGGATATTTAACCGATTTATTTTCTAATGGTATTTAGAGATGGTTTTATTATTGCGTTAATTGGAGATGAATTTTTCTTGAGTTGAACGATGATTCTGGTTTTATTGATTTAATTGATAGAGGTATTGTTGCTAGCTTAGTATTTCATTATTTATGTTACTTAAACAAGTTTTAGGCTTTCGTGAGCCATGGGTGATAGCTTCGTGGCTCTTGGCCGATCCCATCTCTAAGTGGGGTGTGACATGTTCCGCTCAGTAGTCCTCATTTTGTTTTAATAGGTGAGACCCTCTACTTGCACCAGCCTGGCCGATAATTCGGACATGGATCTCACTTGCCACAATCTTTGGTGGCAGTGTGCTTTATGTTATAACAGATTACCAGTTCACCCTCATGGCTTATAGCTGGGCCTTGGCTTACTTGGTGAGCATGTCTAACGACTTTGTTTATATCAAGCATGTGGTTATGACCATATATTTAAATACATGGGGTCTTGTTCCGTACAAAAATCTTGAGGCTCTGCTACTCTTTCCGATGGAGCTACTTATCATGGGAGAGTTGAAGAAGATAAAGCAGGAGATCACAGAAGAGTCAGATCAGTATTCTTTCCAGGTGCTTTTGCTAGTTAGGTTATCATGTTTGTTTGGTTTAGCCGTTTCTTTCGTTGGATTTTCTTGCCGAAGGGCGATTTCTGCATTAGGCTTCACTGTTCTTGGCATAGTGAATAAGCTGTTGACAGTTGTGATTAATCTGGTTATTTGGGACAAGCATTCAACTTTTCTGGGCACTGTGGGGCTTTTGGTTTGTTTAATAGGTGGGATAATGTACCAACAGTCCGCAAGCAACAAGACTAAGGATGTGAAGAAAGTAAAAGCACAAGAGACTGAAGAGGAACAGCAGAAGTTACTTGAAATGAAAAGCATCACAGAAGCTAATGACAGTGAGAATCAAATTACAAATTCAGGATAGGGAAAATAAAGGCACATTTGAAGGCTAAACTCATATCTTCATTTGATTTTATGTTGTGAAACTGATAGGTACTCCGGATGGCAAATTCTTCATTTCACTGATCTAGAAAACGCTTATGTACAGAATTGTGTGACTGGAATCTAGGCTGCAATCAGCTCCGGTGTGGTGGATAGGTCTACTTGTTTGGCCAAATAAGCCAATTTTTTTTTTTTTTTTCTACTTGTTTGGCCTATAACACAAATTTACATTGTTGATAATTGATTCTTTCAGTGAATTTGTTAGAACAACTTGCTGAACCACGTTTGAACACAATTTAGTATCTTTCTATCGTTATTTGGTTTTTTTTTTTACAAAAAAAAAAAGCATTTCCAGGTCTAAAAGAGTCTTAGAATAATGCCTAGTGCATTGAGGTGGATGTAAACCGAAGTACATCAGTTACAGAAACAAAGGATGAAAAATAATCCAGCTTTACGGGTTTTGTATTATTTTTGGATCTTGATTCTATTACGCTTCTCTTTGATTCTTTTTCTATAATTAGAGACTCATATTTCTGGTAAATTCCATCGTTGTGCAGTCAGATGGAATCTGCATCTCATGCCAGATTTCTTACGAGCTCTTTCAGGAACTGATGGAGGCTTATTTATTTCCAGCCTCCAAGACAGGTTTTCCATATCTTGCTGGGAAAAGGTTGAAGTCGTCAGGTTGCCCCAATATGACTCGGGCATTAGGTTCAAAATACCAAAACAATCTCTCCACACGTCGGGTTAAGGCTCCATGCATCTGAACCCTCCCTAGCGCTGGAGTTTCATGCAATGTACTGCCATTTTTTTAGATTATTAATATTGAAAAATACTATTAGAGGTAATTTGATTATTGGTTACTGTTTAATTTTTGGGACAATATAATAATATTGATATCTAAATTATATATATTTGATCTATTAATTCCAGTTGATGATGGGTGTTTTGGTTTCTTTCTACTGCTATTAATAAATATTACGTGAAGGCATTAATACTAGTTTAGTTGATAAAATTTTATTTACCAAATATTTATAATTGAGTCTTACATTAATATGAGTATTGTTCCCCAAATAAAATACTTGTTGGCGAATGGGTGACGCATTAGTGTGCGTGGCTTAGGAATCTAGCCATTGCTTCTTTCTTTGCATCAGTAAATGAGAAGCCAAAGATAACAACAAATTTGGCACCAAAATAATAATAATAACAAATTGACCTCCCATTTCAACTGTTATATTGTTGATAGAAAATTAAAAAATATTTTTATTATGTATATATATACCAGTTTTGAAAATTCAAAAATCAAATTTATTTTTTAATATATTTATATATACATGTAGAATCTACATTGCCTCCCTATATATTTGAGATCCACTTTGGAACTTGGGGAAGAGGAGTGAAGGGAAAGATAAATAGAAGGAAATTTTTTTTCTTTTCTTATGTAATTTTTTAAAAAAACAAAAGAAAAATGAATGGGAAGAAGAGAGCGAAAGAGATACTAATTTTTCCCCTTTCTTTTATTTCCCTTCCCTTTCTCTCTTAAATAGAATCGTGGAGAAAAAAAAAAAGTAACTATGAAATCCTTTCGTACGTTCTCCAGGCCTTTGATACTAACTTTTAAGCTTGTTTCTCTCATTTCTAGGCCTTGATACATATGCGTTCTTAAGATTGTATCCAAGCAAAAAACCTCTCTATTGCATTACAATCTCTGTATATCTAAACGAAAACTCTCTATTACATTACAATCTCTGTATCGTGTGGATGATAATTTTACATGATTTTAAAGGAGTATTTGGTCAAAGAATTAAAAATTTTGTAGCAAAATATATATATATATATATATTAGTAATTCTATATAAATAAAATTTTTGTATAAGATTTTTTTTTATTGAAAAAAGAGTGGTTTAAGATTTTTTTTAATTTTAAAATAAAACACTTACTATTTGAACTCATAATTTAAAAAATAGTATTATCGCATTATCCTAGTAGAGTTTTTACATAAAAATTTTGTGAGAATATAAACTTTCAACAAGTGTAAACATATATGCAAATATAAAGATAAAGTGTAAACATATATGCAAAGATATATATAAATAGCCGCCCACGCGACAAAAATAAGGCCTCAATGCGAGGTTTTTTCTCAAGAGAAACTTCCGTTTTTTTGGAAGACTATTTCACCACACCTCCACACGTCACCTTCCTAGTAACCTGAGTGCAACTTCTTGCGACCCCACCTGATAAAAAACTCGCCAATTAAATGCCACCTGTCCACTCCATACACGTCCTAATCTCTTATCTCCTCGACCAACATGCATTTTCATGCAATATACATATGCCTATATATATACACAGAACCTCCACCGTTTCCCTCCTCACAAGCCACAAATATTCCATTATCAAAAACCGAATATTTTTTTTAAATCCTCTCACGTCGAAAGCAATGCAAACAGCTTCCTTTCATTACCAGCACCTCCCGACACGTCCCTTTTCCGGCAATCCGACGACGCAACTGAAAGCGGGTTCCGGCCGACGAGAGAGATTTTCCACCACCGTAGTATTTGCATCGAAAAGAGACTACAATGGCAGGCTTGTGGACGAGAACATGATCGTGCTGAGGAAGAGGATTCACGAGACGAAGATGGCGGAGATGGACTACGAGCCGCCGCGTGATTGGATGGAGTGGGAGAAGAAATATGCGCAGGCGAGGTTTGATTCCGATGTATGCGACGCAATGGAATGTTTGCAGTCCTTGTTGATGGAGACTAGGCCGTGTTTGGCTTTGGGGATGGTGGCTCTTGTTGTCGTTAGTGTGCCGGCCTCGACGGCGATGGTTGTGTTTTATTTGGCAGAAATGGTCAAGGAGATGTTAGCTGGGGTTCATCTTGGCTAACCCTTTTTATTTTGTCCCATGTACACAAACTCTTTATTGTTTATTTTGGATTCGGCTCTTTTTTAGATCTTAATATTTAGAATTTTTTAAACTTTTTATTTCACTACGTCACGTTAGTTACTCAAATTCAACGGATAATGTTGTTATTCGATTTAAATCAATGTTCTCATTTTATTAGTTTTTTTAAACATTAAATAAAATCATGGGTTCAAAAAAAATAATATCATCCTTTAGATCTGGATGACTAACATGTGAAGTAGTGAGATAAGAAATCTAAAAATTTCTGAATATTAAAATTTGGAGACGAGACGATACTCTTATTCCCTACTGCGATTTAATGGTGATTGCAGTTATTCTACTTATGAAAGTTTTATTTACTAGACAAAACTGCTCTCTCTCTCTCTCTCTCTCTCTCTCTGTACCAGTATATGTGAGGGCATTACAAGACAGAGACAGAAAATAACGAAAGCCAAAATGTACCAAACTAGGAAATTTTAAGGTAGCTTGCAAGTAAAATCAATAGAAGATATTTCCCTTCAGTTGGAAGGAAAAATTGCAAAAAAAAAAAAAAATTAATAAAAAAGAGAAAAGGACAGCACATTGTAAAAGGCTCCAACCATTGAATTTGAATCCTCTCCATTTCATGATTAGAATACAAATTTTTATTTACTAATTAATGACTATATAAAGCCTTGTTAGATATCTTACCAAAACTTTTATTTCCTTCTATATAATTATAAAATTATTTATTTTTAAAATTTTTTAAAGGCAACTCATCTGAACTCTTAAATTTTATTTAGTTGATGCGTCAACACTTCAATTAATGAAATGGATATCGAGAATCCTAATCCCGACGATTATATTGAATTAAGGGTAAAAGATTCTTCTATTATTAGGTAACACAGTCACATACAGATAAAGAGAACCAAAAGGTTATTTTAATAAAGCAGAAACAAATTTTTTTCCCTGTTTTTAGTGACTTTTTTTTATCTAAAATTTTATTTTATTTTTTATGATATATAGGCATAACCTAAAAACCAATAACAATAAAATAAAAATTAAAAAAGAAAAACGCTAACATCAACCACCGTTGTGCTACAGTCGTTGACTGATACTCGCTACATCAATTTGTTGCCATCACATAATTATGCGTTCGTACTGATGTGTTTAATATCAATCGATGACTATCGCACAGAAGTGCATGATACTAACAACTCCCATTAAAAAAACCACTTGGAGCTGTGATCCCAATACAGTTAATTAGACATCAATCGCCTGCGATTGGCCCAACTTAATTACTATAGGATGTGGAATTAGTTTTTAGGTTGGCCCCAGTTTATAATATATTTATAACTAATTTTGTTCGCATATGATAATAATTTTGAACATGATGAGAATATTGTAAATATATCCAAACCTTTCACCATGAATAAAAACTTAAACACCTAATTTACTATGATAGTTTTAGTATTTATTTTATTTAAATTTTATTGCGGGTTGGTCAAATTGTATTTAAACCTAACAATAAATATTAAGACCAGGCTTAAGATGAAGAGTTTGGACCCCGTATCAGCGGATCTAGACTTTTGGATAAGCTTGACCCGGTAAGCCGTATAATATAAATAGTGAAGTTTGTAAATGCTCTAATCTAGAAGATACAAAGAACTTGGATAAATAAAGGGCCGTCCTCCGAAAAAAGGTCAAACCAAAAATTAAAAGCCAATTCCAAAACGCCACATCCTAACAGAACCTTCCATCAACTTGGGTATTACTCTCCTGAAGCAGTAAACACCACTATGATCTACAACCACAATCGTCTTATAAACTTTGCATTAAATTATAATATAAAAAAAAACGATGGATAGAGAATTGATTAAATCCAATAAAATGGTTAAATCCAATCATAACGGCCTTCAAAATCTACTAAATCGGTCTCAATAAAATGGAAGAAAAAAAAACACATGCATAGACAGATATTAAAAATTCGCTTAACGATCCGAATCAATCATGAACGTCTATTTTAATGTTTGAAACCCAAAAAATGTGAGCTTGAGCTAAGGATGAGTTATTCTCTTATGCTTTGTTTGTAATTCGATTTTTTAGTAGAAAAAAAAAATATGAAGAAAAAATGAATAAAATTAAATATTTTTGTTAACTCGTCATTCACATTTTTTTTTATACTTTTTTTTACCAAAAATTTCAAACGAAGCTTAATGTCTCTTGCACACTAGGAATTTTACCTAATTTCTTTTGCCCACTTTTAATGAAAAATTGCACGATATACATGAGAAAAAAAACCCAGTTGAAAAAATGCATGGATAGATATTAATTAAAAGTTTGCATAATCATCGAATTCAATCATGAATGTTGATTTTAAAATTGAGACCCAAAAATATAAGTTTGAATTAAATATTTAGTATTCTCTTAATGTCAATTGCACAGCAAGAATCGTACCTGAATTTTTTTGCTTGCTTTGATTCTTTGAATGGAAAATCACATGGTATATACGAGAAAAAAACAACCCAGTTGGACTGTAGCACACAATTTTGTTTTTTTACCTTTCATGTATTTAATGAGTTTTCTTTAGTGCAAACTTAATTTTTTTTTATTTGCACATAAAAATGAATAAGCAAATAAATTATTTCATATATTTATTAAGGAGCATTATGCTTTAGCAACACATAGTCATTTATTAGAAATCTTACTAAAACTTGACTATCATCACGTATTTTGGGTGTCAAAGAGTAAATTTAACCCCACAGAATAGCTAATAGTCAGTCGTAGAAGGGATGACCACAGGTTGTTACATGTTCTAACAACCACAGGATCATGCCCTCTTAGGGGACTGAGCCAGATGTCGCTCTCAAGATGTGACAGGTGCCACCTTCTCCGAATTCTGCTCCCAAATAATTTAGGAATAACGCGCAATGGGGGTGGCTTGTCTCAGTTCATACACGGTTTTGCCACACACTTCTTTCTTGCCTATGAGACTGGGTCCCTATGTATGTATATATGCGTATAGATATAGATCCAAAAATCACATCTCTCAACATACCCTAAATTGTTTCCATTACTCAAAACCATATACTCACTCTTTCCAATTCCAAAACAATGGCATCAACATCAACTTCCCTTTCTTCACCCTTCCTTCCTTCCATCCCATTTTTGAGCAGCCACAAAATTGGGTTCCGTCAAGCAAAGAGAGTATCAACAATGGCATCTGCATCAAGAAACGAAGCTCACGATCAAAACTCCTATCGCGGGCGAATTGTGGATGAGAACTTGATTGTTCTTCGGAAGAGGATTCATGAAATGAAGATGGTAGAGAGTAAATACGAGCCTCCTTCCAACTGGATGGAATGGGAGAAGAATTGTTACGCCGGCTACGATGAGTTTATATGTGAAGCGGTGGGGCTCTTGCAGACCCAACTGATGAACACAAGACCAAGTTTGGCTCTGGGATTGGCGGCGCTTATTGCGTTGAGCGTGCCAACGTCGACGGCTCTGGTCTGGTTTCATTTCATCGAGATGACCAAGGGAGTTCTAGCTGGTATTCATCTCAGTTAGAATAGGGAAAATGGTAGTACTTTCGACATTAGATATTTTTTTTTTGACTTGTGGGTATTTGGCAAGTCTCGTATTGTGTAAAGTTCAATTAGTGAGAGTGGCCGTAGTTAATAGTACCGCACCAAGTAAATATTTGTCTTATAATATGGCATAAAGCAAGTTGATTTATTTTATTTATTCTGCGTTTAGATAAAAAATTCGGTGAGGGAAAATGAAAGAGAAGATATAAAATTATATGTATGTTTGGTTATTAAAAAAAGTAAAGAGTAAAAGAACATAAAAAAAAAAAAGTATTTCAAATCTCTCATTTTATTTTTTTTTTCTCACATTTTTATTTTTATTTTTATTTTTTGATAAATCTGAGTTCTAAAACCAGTATTATAGTTACAATCTAAAATGCATTGCTAGGTATGAAGAGGTTCAAATATATACAATTTTATCCACGTGAAGAGAAATTGTTTCATATTTCTTATACATGATGCCAATATCACACTATAATAACCTTACTGTTACGCCAATACTCTAGGAGGTGCAACTTTCTCATAAGAAGTTTAGTTATTTGAGATTTACAGTACATTCTCCATGGCTAGTTTATTTTTATCCCTTTTTGGTCCCCTTTGTTTTGCCTCTCTTGGGGCACAACTTTCTCTATTTAGGAATCATTATGTTAAGCTGCTGAGTAATGCTTTCAGAAATGATTATATTCAAAATTATCTAGATTTTGGGATACCATCACCTTGGTTCAGCAAATATGATATTAAGTGACCTTTGAACTACGATTACGTATATCGAAAATAAATCAACTGTATTCTTTGCTTCTATCAAATTAGAATGTTAATTTAAAATGTAAAATTAGATGGTTAATAGTGCATTAATTAATAGGAAATCTTATTTAATTAGCCAATCTTACCTAATTTAATACACATTGATTATTAACAACATGTCCAATCTTGATTCCTTTTATGGTCATAATTAAGGTTTATGACAAAAGAAAAAATGGTGTTTAGACAAAGGATTTTTTTTTGTCGAAGTTATCTAGCTAAATTATAGCATATTAACTCTCATCCCAAATAGATAAAAATAAAAGTCATGCCATAAGCCTTAAGCAGTAGCTAATGGTTATTTTGGATTCAGATCATTCCATTCCATTCATGCATAATGGAGATCTCCAATACATTAATTAGAGAGTCGACATGTCATTAAAAATAGAAATATAAGGTTGAGATGAGGCCAACTCAGTTAGGAAATCTTAAACCTCTTGAATGGCCTTACGTTTAAAAACTAATATTTATCATAAAATGTATTTTTACACAACTAACTTTTATGTTGAACTAAGAAATTTGTTACTTGTGTACTTAGTAAGAATGCATATTGCTTGTTTTGCAAATTTCAAATTCCCCCATTTGTATGGTTTTTCCCTACCAGATTTCTTTTGAAGTTTCATTTTCCATCTTTCCTTTTTTATATGCAACTTGTACGTACACATAATTAATCAGCAACTGCATCTCAGTAGTGGATCATTAGTTTTCTCCAGGTATGTGGCTATTAGGTGGACTGTTTGGATGGAATTCAAATCCTCTCCCAGTGATTAACCCTCACCGAATCGTGGTGAGTATGGCAGTTCAATCAACTTGAAAATAAGGACGAAACATATAAGTGTTAAATAAAAATGAATTGCCCAACTGTTGGCTCCCTAGCCTAGATGAATGTAGTGGGCAATGGTTTGGAGAAGATTTGAAATCTTCTCATTGAAATCGTTCATCATTCTAATGCATGTTACCTTCAAAAGCAAATTATACCTCAAAAGGTATAGGCTCTATATACAATCTAAATTTATATTTCATCTTTTTTCTCATACTCAATATTTAGGGTTTGGGAGATTTGAAGCAAGCTAGAATCCCAAAGGAGTGAAGGGAAGAACATATATGGAAATGAAAATGGTAGAGAAGACGCTAAAGAGAGTACATGAAAACAAGACGCCGTAACCTCTATTTTGTCATCAAGATTGATTTTGACTCACCATTATCTATTCTGTAATGTCCCAAGCTATCATCAGATCAAGATTATATGGTGGACCGCACAGCTCATTTCTAATTAGAGGAAAAACGAGCAGAGTCGAGTCTAGTAGTGGGTTTCTCAAGTTTAGATATTCTTTTTGTTTTTTTGAACAACAAAAGAGAAATTTATTGGAGAGAATCAAAGATCATGCAATGAAGGACACTACAAGCCATGGAGGCTTTACAGAAGACCTTCAATACCACTATGATCCTTTTATGTGGTTGAGAAGAGATCAACCGACCAAAATAACCTTTTACAGATAAGAGGGATCAAGAGATTTAACTCCTTCAATTGAGTTGAAGAAGCAGTGACAAGTGATACTTCCATCTCTTGTTTTGGCATGGATCCAAAGCAGAACCTGTAGCTTAATAGTTTCCACTATGCCTTGCCAACTGGTTTACTTCTTGTTGAAATTCCTGGTTAGCCATATGTTCCATACAGTGGTTAAAAAAGAGCTTTTCGTATTGGCTTCTCCAGCAATCTGTGTTTTTTATCCATCCACCAAAGGCTGTGATGCCCCATGTTTTCAGGATTTACCCATTCAAATCCCCACCATTTGAGAATGTTGCTCCAGATTGACCAAGCTGTTTTGCATTTTAGGAGATGGTAAGAGTCCTCAAGCTCTTCTTTGCAGAATTCACACATAAGTTTTCATCATGCTCGATTATCTTCCTTTGGAATAAAAACATCCTTGTTTTAATTCCCTTTTGTAGAGATAGCCAGCAGAATATCTGAACCTTAAGAGGGGCGGGCCCAGGTCCTCCAAAGCAGTTTCATCACAGGTTGCTCTTGTAGATTCTCCTCTTTAGATAATTGACAAAAGGATTTAACTGAGAATATCCCTTCTTTATTAGCTTTCCAAACAATTGAATCTTTTCCATTTTCCATCAAGACCAAATTGTTCACTACTAATTTAAGTTCCTCCAAATTGTCTTCTTCCCGGCTGAGCAGTCTTCTTCTAAAACATAGGTTCCATGATCCTGAGGCTTCCTTGATTTCTGAAAATAAAGCCTTTTTCTATTCTAATAATGAGAATAGTCTAGGAAAGCTCTGTTTCAGCACAGAACCTTTAGCCCAGGGTTCATCCCAAAACAAGGTTGAGATTCCATTTCCAATAGACACCTTGAGATTGGACTTCATGAGGCCTTTAAAACATTTCTAATCTTCCTTTTTCATCAATATATCTTTCAAAATGTTAGATAACTCTACTTCTACTTCACTACGGAATGTCCACCTTGACTCATCCAATTTATACTTATGGCATATAACTTTCCTCAGTAATACATTTATGTCCTTAGCAAATTTCTACTACCATTTGGCTAATATGGCTATGTTCATTACCCTTATAGGAATTAGACCTAAGCCCCTTTTCTTTTTACTAATTGTGATTTTGTTCCAGTTAACACAGTGGATACCTTTTTTCTCTTTATGGTCTCCCCAAAGAAATCTCCTTTGTAGGTTGTCAATCTCCTGACACACTTTAATTGGGGCTTTAAACATTGAGTGGAAGTAAATTGGAAGGCTTGATAAGGTGTGTCGCACTCTGGTTTTTGGACAAAGTCTTTTTGGCTTGGAAAAATATAAAACTCTGTCATTAGAACTCATCTTTCTAAAAGGACGAGTGCGACTAGGTTTAAACTTGAAATGGTTTGATTAAGGGCTTTTTAGAAAAATGAGAGTCGCCACCTAACTTAATTAAGATGAGTTAGGTCACCTAAAACTAAGTGTTAATCCGAAGATCAAACTTAGGGTTTTTGAAAAAGGGTTTTGAAAAACTCCCTCGAGAGAGAGTTTTTGAGAAAATAGGTTCTTTGGCAACCTTTAGAAAGTTTTAAGCCCTTTTTGAAAAAAACTCCATTTTGGTCATTCAAAACAAAAATCTATGGTCCAGGGGTTGATTACATATAGGGAAGATATCTTAAGGTCATCACTTTATCCCGTCCTTTCGGTACCTACATGTCTAATCACCCTTTGTTCACTCACTAGAATAACCGGTTACCATTCTCCATGTAATAGGCACTTTAGAATTTTGAAAATGGCGTTTAGTCAACACTTTTCAGATGAATGATGCATAATGCAAGTTTTGGAAGAAGTTTGAAAACATGAAAGTTTTGAAAGGGTTTGAGATAGAAATTTTGAATTGATGGAAATTTTTGAAAAAGGGATTGGGGTTGAAATAAGAGTTATGACCGCACCATTTTAGGTTGCCTACGTATCTCATTTGGCGAGAATCAGGTCATTCATAGTTCGGGTAAGAGCCTGATGAAAAATAAGCGCATTAGGGCTTTTGGAATGTTTAAAGACACTTTATGGCCTTTGGAATGGTTTGAAGACACTTTGTGGTCTTTGAAAAAATGATTTGAGAATTTTCATTTGAAGTAAGATGTTGTAGTGTTTTTGGAATAGAACTTGAAGGTTTTTGAAAAATGCTCTTGAAATAGGATTTTGAAGTGTTTTGAAATGTTTTTGGAAGAACTCGAGGGAGTTTTAGAAGTGCTTTGAAATAACTCAAGAGAGTTTTGATAGTATTTTGAAGTCTTATTTTGAAAACCTTGGAGGTAGGGTTTTGAAGTGTTTTAATAAACTTGTCTTCAAAAAGCTTTTGAAAGTGGCTTTTGAAAACACCGAGGACTTTGGAACTCTAATATGGACAAACTTGAAGGTTGAACTTAATGTATCACCTTCCCTTCGAATCCCTAACCATAAAAGGGGTAGGAACACCTTAGAATTGTGGGTTCTTGAAAATATTTTTAGAAATAATTTAAAGATAGAGTATAGGGGTATTAGAAAATGTTATGGAGTTGGTTTTTTGAAATCTTAAGAGAGTAGGAGGTTTTGAAAAAATGGGTTATGAGAATAGTTTTGAATTGAAAGACCATTTGAAAAGGAGTCCTTGAGTTGGAACCTTGAAGCGTACTAACCTAAGTTGGGTTGGCCTAAGGTTAAGGATGATTTAAGGTTAGCTAACTTGGGTTTGGTTAGTCCTAGGGTTAAGGTGACCTAGAGTTAATCAATTAGGGTTAGGTTAACCTAGGATTGGACAACTAGGGTCAAGGTAACCTAAAGTTGGATTGAACTAGGGTTAATTAACTAGGGTTAGGCTAACCTAGGGTCAAGATGGCCTAGGGTTAACTAACTTGGGATAGGTTAACCTAGGGTTATGCAACTAGGGTCAAGTTAATCTAGTTGGATAACTACGATCAAGTTAACATGGGGTTAGATTGAAAGATGATTTTGAAATGTGGTTTTATGCATTTTTGAAAATAGTTTTGGAAAACAAATCATGTCACGCAAAAGACTTTGGTAGACAATCCTTTTTGAAAATCATTTCCATGAGAATTTACTCTAGTTAAGTATATGGTTTATATGGTTGATGCTTGAAAATCTTTCCAAAGAAGGTTTCCTTTAGGACCATTATAACCTTTATCTTAAAAGGAGTAGGAGCTTTAAAAATCATTTTTAATGCAAAGGTGAAGGGAATGAACTTTTAAAAACCATTTTTGAGAAAAAGATTTTGAGAACCATTTTTAAAGGAAACTATTCTAACAAGTTAGGGTTCCTATGACCAATGTGAAAGGGAAACCACTCAAGAGAGGGTTCCATGGGACCATTCCAACCACTAAACTTGATAGAATAACAACCTTAGAAATTAGTGAGTTTGAAAAGCATTTTCATAGAAGAATAAAAGGATAAGGGAACCATTTTAACAATTTAGGACTCTTATGGCCAATGTAAAAGGAAACCACTCAAGAGAGAGTTCCATATAACCATTCTAACCACTAAACTTGAGAGAATAACAACCTTAGAAATTAGAGAGTTTAAAAAGCATTTTTATGCAAGTTGGAATGCAGGGGTGCAAAAATGTGAGTTAGGGGTTAATGGGGAGATTTTTTAAGGCATGATTACCTAGGGTCTTATTCTAAGATTCAAGGGACCAACTCTTAGAATATTGAGTTTGAAAATGGCATGAAAATGAGAATGGTGTAAGTTTTGAAAAACATGGTTATAAATATAAAAATAAAGCTAAGCACACAAAACATGAACAAGATAGCAATATGCAAAGGGGGTTATGAATTCATACAAGGCTTTAGGCTACACCACATAATCAAGGGGCTCCAAGGCTATACCATCTTAAAGTAGGCTAGTGAAAGATCCCCCTACACGGTGATTCTCACTAACTTTTCTCTAGGCATGAACTAAGAGCCCTCTTGCTCCAAGCATGCAAGAAAGAGGGGTATAAGATGGGGATTAAAATAAAGAATAGCCTAAGTAGGCTAGGAAGGAGAAGAGAAGAGTGGGGAAAGACATGAGTATAAAAGAAATACCACCTTTTGCCTTTAATACACTTCTAATCTTCTATGGATGTTTTGACTTGAGCTAGGAGGGCTTTAAGTATGCTTGAGCGGTTGGAAAGAGGTATTCTATGGCATGAGATGCTATATAGGTGAAGTGTTTAGGTTAGGGGGAGGTGGAATCTAGCCTAAGTGTTTGAAGTATGGGATGTATATAGGAATTCAAGGTTCTGGAGCAGTTTTTGCAGAGCTTCGCTATCAATTTCGAGGTTCTCAATAATTGAGCCAACCGAGAAAGTTTTAGAGGAATCGGTTGCACCCATGGTGTTCTCCTAGGGTTTCTTGTGAACTTTTGTGCTTTCAAAAAATTTGAATGGTGTTCGGAAGTATGAGATATTGTCTTGGGAAGTGTGCATAAAATCACATCTTTGCTGAGCGTTTGTGATACCGTCCGTGGGGGTTCAAAAATAGCTGTTTGTGTGCCGCATGATCAAGGCCTTCGGGAAGCGATTTCTGCAATCGGATTATACTGATGGAAAGCACTCTGGAACTACTTTTAGGGATTCTCTAATTTACACATTTCTCAAGTCATTTGATGGTGCGTTATAATCAAGGGTTGCTGAAAGTGGCAATTTTTGAACCACGCGATAAAGGACTTTGGGGAGTGATCTATCTGATCGAGCCATATTGATGGAAAGACCTATGGAGAAGTTTTTGAGAATTTCTCGGTTTACGCATTTCGCAAGTCATTTGACGGTGCATTATAACTAGGAAATCGGAAGAAAATGCAATTTTGACAGAGCGTCTGCGAGACGTTTCAGGGAACCTTTATTGAGTCGGGGGTGTTTAGTGTCACAAGATCCTCTTTAGGTTGAACAGGGGTGTGTGATAAGACCCACCGTTCAATATTGTAGGACCGATGTAGTTTTCGGGGCGCGTTCGGGTTGTTAAGGGCAAAATGGTCATTTTGGCCGGGTTTGGTTGAAAATGGCTAGGAATGGATCGGAGTGTTATGTTAAGCGTGTCGGGTCATTCAGGGGTGATCCCAAGAGAGTTTTTCACTGTTTGATGGAATTTATGCAGTGCTAGGGCATCTGGGGGCAAAACGGTTATTTTGACCGAAATTAGCTGGAATGGGACCGGGATTGGACAGAATGGCTTGCGGAGTACGCATAAATGCTTAGTAGCACTTTGGAAGGGTGGACTTACTATTTTGAGGGATTTTGAACTTTCTCAAAACATGCCTGGAGGCCTAAGGGGTAGGTTTGGCCATTTTTCACCGAGTCGGGCTAGCAGGCGCCGGTGTTGACCTAAGTGTTGGTTCCTGAGACCGCTCGATCTTGAAAAACTACCTATGTGTTGTTGGTCCTTAAGACCACCCAGTCTCAAAGAGCTACTTGTAGGGTGGTGTTGGTTCCTGAGAACGCCTGGTCTCAGAAAGCTACCTGTGATGACTGTGTTGGTCTCCAAGAACGCCTAGTATCGGAAAACTACTAAACGACGGACATTCTACATTGGTGGGCTAGCAGGCACCAGAAATGAACCGTTTAGAATTTGATAAGGTGTTGATCCCCAAGATCGCCCGATCTCGGGAAGCTAATTGGATGGCGTTGGTTCCGAGACTGCACGGTCTCGGAAAGCTGCTTGGAATGTCTAGGGGCATGATGGTGTTTATAGCTTCAGTGGGACCTTGTGGGCCCGGGAAGTGACTAGTTGACTAGATTAGAGTTTGAAAGACCCATCTTGGGCTTGCATGTGTTGTGTTATTTGAAAACTGAGTCTGGTCGGGCCGGAGATTGCCGAGGGGGCAAAAATGAGGTGCTTACAAGGTGGATTTAAGCAATGTAAGTCTGCCTCCTATTGTCAAGTACCTTGTTTTCCACAGAACATGTTTGATCTTTGAAATGTTTAAGACCCCTAACCAATAACTAACTTTTCTAGGATTATCACCTAATGAGAATCCAAGGTATTTTATTGGGAGGGCTTGCTTTTTGCAATTGAATATAGCCATTACTTTTGACAGAAAAATGTCATCCACTCCAATCCAACTCACCATAAACTTTTGAAAATTAATTTTGAGGCCTGAGAGAAGCTCAAAGCATCTCAAGATTCTCTTTAAGTTCTTTGCTTCCTCCAAATCAGCAGGACAAAATAATAATGTGTCATCAACAAATTGGAGATGAGATATGAACATACCTTCTGACCCCACAGAGCATCTTTTGATGAAGCCTAATGATTTTACTCTTTGGAGAAGGATGTTGAGCCCTTTAGTTACTATAATGAACAAGAAAGGTGATAATGAGTCACCTTGTCCTAAGCCTTTCTTCATTTTGAATTCCTTTGTAGGGGTTCCATTCACCAGAACAAAAATCAAGCACTTGACAAACATTCTTACATCCATTTACACCATTTTGTCCCAAAGTTCATTTTCTGTATCATTTGTATTAGAAATCCCTAGTTAACATTGTCAAATGCTTTCTCAAAGTCAAGTTTGATAACCAAGCCTTTGGATTTCTTCCTCTTCCATTCATCAATCATTTCATTTGCTATTAGGACACCATCTAATATTTGCCTACCTTTGACAAAAGAAGTTTGGTTCACATTGATAATTTCCTCCATCACCTTCCTCAGTCTAATTGATAAACTCTTTGAGAGAATCTTGTAAATAGAGGATATCAATGGTATAGGCCTATAACTTGCTTATGTGTCAGGGCTCTCATTTTTAGGTATAAAAGCAAGAAAAGTAGCATTGATCCCTTATAGAAGCCTCCCATTGGAATGAAAATCCTCCAGAAATTGGAGTATATCTCCTTTAATCAAATGCCAAAAATTCTGTCAAAAGCTTAGTTTAAACCCATCTGGACTAGGGGCCTCATTCCCATTGTAGCTTTTCAGAGCATTCCACACTTCTAGTTCATCAAATTTTGCTTCCAATAATGATTGTCTTTTCTGACTCAATTTCCTTTCTACCTACCCGTCCAGCAGGGGCCTATCATTGTAGTCTTCACAAAATTTATTTGCAAAATGATTGAAAATTTCTTCCTTCACCAAGGCAGGGTTGGAGATTTCCTTACCTTTTACCATCCATTGGCCTATGAATTTTTTTCCTGAACCTTGCTTTCATTAATGCATGAAAAAAGCTCGTATCTTTATCCCCAATTGAATCTAGAGCTTCCTAGATTTCTGTTTGCTAAATAATTCCTCTCTGTGGTAGTGCTTCCATAATTTTAGTTTGATGACCCTTTTTCTTTGGATCTGTTGAGTATGACAATCATTTTCCCCCATTAAGTCCAATTTATGAAGTTCCTCTTCCAGCTCCCTTGGTTTTTTTTCCCATGACTTTGATTTTTTTTTTTTTTGCCATTCCTTTAATTTCTTTTTCAAAATTTTCATTTTTCCCATTATAACATAAGCTACCCACCCAGAGATTTTTGTTGATGACCATGCCTCTTCTATGATTGAGTTGAAAGATTTCATTTTGAACTGAAAACCCCCCTATCCAGGTATGGATTTATTCAATAATAGTGATGCTAATGGCTATTCAATAAATCAATATATGATCAATAATTCATAATCGCATGCCATGCATAAGTAAAGATAAACCAATTACACATAAGACAATATACATGATATGTAGCGTGAAAAATTCAAACTCGGGTAAAAAACCACAGGACCTAGTCCAGCCAATCAATTCACTATTAAGAATAATAATGCAAGTTAACAACTTACACTCCAACCCTAGCCGAATCCTCGCGCCTCAGGTGTTGAATCCATGAACTTGTAGGTATGTCCTCCTTGGATCAACTGAATCTGAATCCCCACGATCTTGTATCATCCCTTTGATATAGTTTTTCAGTCATTGATTGAGTGTCGAACTCCACAACACCATCAGAATCGTCTAAGCACTGGCTAACTCCACCACCACTACAAACCCACAAAGTATTTGTCACGCCTTAGATCATATTTAAGACGACTACTAATGATCTCTTGCACTATGAAAAAATAAGAGAACTTTCTTTAATAAAATCACTCCATATGTAGTTCTCTTCAAAATTTCTCTTTGAATAAGAATAATCTTTAGGGTTGCAAAGAGGAGGCATGAAACCTTATTTTGGCCTTCCTATAGCCTTATATTTATAGTGAAGGTATTCTAGGGTTTGTATATTTCCAATCTAGTTAAGATCTTTGCCGAAGCCACAACTTTCCAATCTAGGAGTTTTTAAGAACTCTTTCTTGTGCGGCTTCTAAATTGGAAACTTAGAAAAGCATACCTCTTTAATAAGTAGGTCAAAAAGCTAGGCGACATACTTCCCTAGGTTTAAATCTTGCACACTTCGCAGCAGCGAGATTTATCAAAGTCTAACGAGATCTAAATTGCCAGATGGGGACTTCTCTGTTTCTTCTGTCGAAGTCCCAACAGAACATCCAACAAAGACTCCACTCTGTTTCTTCTATTGAGATCTATTGACATCCATCGAAGTCCCGCAAAGAATATAATCAACATTTCTTTGTACATCCAAGCACTCTTTAGCCAATGCATGGATGATAAACACTTTAGCTCACATAATCCTTAGCCAATGCATGGATGATAAATATTTCTGCTCATATACTAGCCTTGATTTTTTCTTGTGACTTACAACTCTCCTAAACATTTAACCATGATTACATGGAAGAATTACAAGATACCAAGAAAATGTTTTAGTCTATGAAATTTAGCCAACTAACATATAACCTAACAATCTGGCCCTTTGGCAATTACGTGACAAAACATACTAAACAATGGGTTACAAAGAAATATTCATAATTTATAATTCAAAACCATATCACAAGAATCAAGTGACTTATACTTGATATATGGTTATGTATAAAAACTCGAACACATAAACTTGTGAAATGCACGTGAGGTATAAATCAACGAAAATACATATCACAAGTTGTATAAACATGGTTTTCCCCCTTAATGATATATTCTCCCTCTTAATAACATGTAAGCACTTATATTTTTTCTCTCCCTTTTTGTCTCAAATTGACAAAGGATTATCAAAGCAGTATGCAACTCAAAGACAAAAGAGAGATAAATAATGATGGGAAAGAATAACAATTATACTCAATGAGAGAAACAATAAACTATCCTAAACATAGATAAGGTGAACTCAAATCAATGCTCTCCTTATGCAGGGTAGAACGAAACAAACACACTTTTTTTTTTAAAGAATAGAAAAAGTAAACTCAAAATAAAGTGTGATTATGCACATCATTAGAGCCTCATTGGTATCCATGCACAAAGTCATATGAATCGAATAATGCTCAAACTATCAAGTAAGAACTTTGCACATGAATAAAGTGAAATTCTAAGCTCTTTATTATAAGATAATGATGTTCATGAAAATAACCCAAGTGTGTGTATATAGTGAACTCAATATGTATCAACACTTGTCTAAAGTACTAGTAATGACCAATATTAATAAGACTATTTAAATTCTCATAAAGTTCGCACTACTAGAAGTCAAACCTAGTTATGTCCTACATCCTTTTGTTGATATAACAATGAATACTCCCCCTCAACACATACACGTGATAAGCCAACTATATCGTGTAATATAATGGCGACTTTCACACACATGAGTAGGTAGCTTTTTTCTCTTGTCACATAACAATAATAGCTATACTTATACTCACTGGTAGCCCTTTCCATCATGCAAAACTCATCGTTTATTTTCTTTTCATAGCATGAACGAAAAGCTGAACAACCGAGTCATATGGGGGTATCTAGAGATCAACAATATGATTAGGACGTATAACCATAGGTCAATCTAGTATGTATTTTTTAAAGAACATAAGAATAGTACAAACTAATAAGAATCACATATATGATTTCAACATGGTTAATAGCAATAAGTGTGCTCAAAATAGGTTTAAAAGCTTGAAAATCATCACTCAAACAAATAGTACAGAATTAAACCTTAGTGATGCACAAAAGTTCTACACAATACAATAAGCATTAATATCATTATATGAAAATAAGTGTAGATGCCATGAACTTACCAAGATGTAAAATCATAAAAATAAAATTTTTTATTTTTATAATTTATCAAACCAAAAAGAAAACCTAAAAATACAAATAAGACCATAACTTTAGAACCAAACGATAAATATGAAGGACACATATTCTAGGTTATGTCATAAGCAAGCATCCCATAACAATGGTGGTCTACAAGCAAACAAATCCATAGGTGATAAATTCATGGATCCGTATACTTAGGACATCACTATTATAAAACAAAGTTTTAATAAATAAAAAAATAGTTTTGGAGTATCTCGCTCTGATATCAATTGAAAAAACCCCTATCCGGATATGGATTTATTCAATGAAGGTAATGCTAGTGGCTATTCAATAAATTAATATATGATCAATAATTCACAATCACATGTCATGCATAGATAAATATAAACCAATCACACACAAGACCAGACACTCGATATTTAGGGTGAAAAACCCAAACTCGGGTAAAAAAATCACGGGAACTAGTTCAGCCAATCAATCCATTATTAAAAAAAAATAATATAAGTTAACAACTTACATCCCAACCCTAGCTGAATTCTCACGCCTCAAGTGTTGAATCCATTAACTTGCAGGTATGTCATCCTTGTACCGATCGAATCCCCACGATCTTGTATCACCCCTTTGATATGATTCCTTAGTGAATGATTGAGTATCGAATTCAACGACATTGTCAGAATCCTCTAAACACTGGCTAACTCCATCACCACTACAAACCCACAAAGTATTTGTTGCGCCTTAGATCATATCTGAGACGACTATTAAGGATCTCTTGCACTATGGCAAAATAAGAAAAATTTTTTCAATAAAATCACTTTGTATTTAGTTCTCTTCAAGATCTCTCTCTGAACAAGAATAATCCTTTAGGGTTGCAGAGAGGAGGCATGAAATCTTATTTTGGCCTTCCCATAGTCTCATATTTATAGTGGACGCATTCTGGGGTTTGTAGATTTCTAATCTAGTTAAGATCCTTGCCAAAACCATAACTTTTCAATCTGGGAGTTTCTAAGAACTCTTTCTTGTGTGGTTTCGTAATTGAAAACTTAGGAAAGTGTGTCTCTTTTATAAGTAGGTCAAAAAGCCAGGCAATGCGCTTCCCTAGGTTTAAATTTCATGCACCTCGAGGCAGCGAGGTTTGTCGAAGTCTAGCGAGATCTAATATGCCAGATGGGGACTTCTCTGTTTCTTCTGCCGAAGTCTGTCAAAATCTATCAAAGTACCAACAAAACACCCAACAGACATTCCACTTTGTTTCTTCTACCGAGATTTACCGAAGTCCATCGAAGTCCCACGAAGAATATAATCAACACTTATTTGTACATCCAAGCACTCCTTAGAAAATTCGTGGATGATAAACACTTCGGCTCATATACTAGCCTTGATTTCTTGTGACTTACAACTCCCCTGAACATTTAACTATGATTACATGGAAGAATTGCAAGATACAGAGAAAACATTTTAGTCCATGGAATTTAGCCAAGTAACATATGACCTAACATGAACCATGCTTCAAAGACTTTAAATAGTTTTGCTCCCCAATCTTCCACTTCATTATAAAGCAGGATAGGGCAATGATCAAACAAAAGTCTTTCAAACCCCATTGAGAACAGTTCCAGACCCGAAGCCATTCATTGTATACTAGGAATCTGTCGAGTCTACTCCACAACTCATTCCTTTGAAGGTTGGACCTGGTGAAGCATCTACCAATCATAGGAATATCAATTGCCTCAACATTTCTGGTGAAGGAAATGAAATTCTTCATTTCTTTAGATATCCTAGTGTATGTGGATCTATCTCCTATTTTCAAGATTTCGTTGAAGTCCCCTACCAAGCACCATGGGATTCTCCATTGAGCTCTCAGAGATAATAATTTTGTCCAAAAACTAGCTCTGTCATCCTCATTGTTGGGTGCATATATATTAAATGCAACTCCCCTAAAGTTGTTTTTGAATCTTCCTACAAGGAAGATAAAGTGTTTCTCCTTCATTATGTAATCTAGTTGAAAAGATTCTTCATCCCATATACAGAAAAGTGCTCCTGACAATCCTTCCGCATTGATTGCCTCCTAGGTTCCTCCTTTTTTACCCCATATTGAGATAACTTTATTGTCATTACAATCCTTCCATTTTGTTTCTTGTAATAGAACCATGTCCACAGATCTGCTAAAGATTACCTTCCTTACCATTGTCCTTTTCTGGTCCTTTCCTAACCCCTGTACATTCCATGTTAAAAGTTTCATAGATAAAATCAAACAAACACCTAAAAGGCAATGAGAGAAGACAAACTTTTCCTTGTTCTTTCACCTCCGCCTACCTTCTGATTTCTGTTGTTTTTCCACTCCAAATGAACCATCTTTTCTTTACTTCTATTTCTTTTCCTTGGAAATTAATTCCCAGGGCTTTTCCAATTTGAATGGTTTTGTCTGCTTCAGTTACACAATGTTCTTCAAGTTTAACTAGAATAACTTTGTTTTTGTTTCTGAAGTCACCTGAGGATAGTGAGGATTCAATTGTTGGGGTAACTTTTTGCTTGAGAGATTTTGATGTTGTAGAATTCTTCTGGTTTGCTATAATCTTTATACCAAAATCAGTAAGTGATTTTTTTCTTGATTGTTCCTTGTGTGTCTTTGACTTGCTGGATTTCTTCACATTGCCTAAGCTAGTTGGTTGAGTGTGAAATGGAATGGAGTTTGCAGTGGTTGGGTTTGGTCTTCTACTCTTTTTTTCAAACATGCTTGGCATTGTTTTCAGTGGGCTTGATGGTAATGGGCTTGCCTCTGTAGCTCAAGCCACCTCCTAGAGATCCTCCTCTTCATTTGTTTTTTAATTTGAGCTAGCTGTTATTCTTTCAATTCCATCTTCATGATCATAACTTCTTGGATTGCTATCTCCTTTGGAAGGGTCTCTTGCAATAACTTTTTCCCTTGGAACCATACTTTTACTTCCCAACTGTTTGTCATAAACATTCTAATCAGTGTTTGGATTTGATGATACCAAAGCCTCATTACACCTATTGGATTCTTCCACTTGGTTGATTAATGCCATGGCATCATCCAGTGGAGTGTGATTTTCCAGTTCTTATAGGGTTGAATCCATGGCTTCACGTTGGCCATTAACATGAATATTGTCCAAAAGTTTTTTATCATGGAGTAATGCAGCTTTGTCTTTCGTATCTTGTAATGAGTTCATATCATAGTCCTTATCCCTTCTTGGATCATCGTCTGAGTTATCTGAAGAATTATCAAAGTTTATATTTGAAATTGGTTTGTCTCAAAGGAATATCCTTTGATGATATTTTTATTCACTCTTATCTTGTAGAGGACATTACCCACCTTAAGACAACAAGAGTCCTGTATGACTTTTTCCTCTTCAATTTCTACAAGCATTATCCCATATGCGAAATCAAGTTTCCTAGAAGTTCTTTCATCAACACTTAAAACCTTGCCTTATAACTCCCCAATTTTTATGAAGGTTTGTGTATTCTAGGCATGTAGGGGAACCCCTTCCATAGTTAACTAGACTCTTCTATATCTATTGAATTCTCTATATGACCAGTTATAAATTACAAAGAACCAATTATCCAACCATTGTCTTCCATTTTCCAACATAGCTTGTTTCTCTTCAGCATCTTCAACTTGCAAAAGAACTTTTAGACCTTTTAAAGGTTTGATGGTGATGCTATTTACTCCTTTAGTTCTCATGGCTTCTTCAATTGCCTCAATAGAGTTTTCATTGTGAAGTAATGCAATGGCACAATTCTTCAGCCATTGGTCATTTACATTCACTGTCTCTACCATTTTTAATGTCTTCGATAACGGATTTTTTATTTTGCTTGTGGTTGGGCTAGAGTCGAGAACTTCTTTGTAAGATCTGCCATTGGTTAAGGAGTTGTTATAGATTTTAGATTCTTTTTTGAAGAAGGATGGCTTCTCATATTTAAAGTCCTTCATTGTTCTGATTAGATCGTAATCGACTTTCTTGACTATCAATCTCAAATCTCAAAGCCAAACTCCATTGAAGGTATTGATTGCTTTGTAGGCTTCTTTAAAGCGAACAAAACCGAAAATGCCTCTCTTCCCTTGCCTATTTTTGTATGATACACAGGTGTTCATGACTTCAACTCTTCTTTGAAAGATTTTTTGTAGCCATGTATTGTCCATTGATCTAGGCAAGTTGTTGATGAATATGGTAAAGAGGTTCTTCATTCTTCCTTTCTTTGTTTTCTCCAAAGTTGTTAAAAGGATAAGTAGGGTTGAATCAGAATCTCGATATCTACTCTTTATCCACAGACTTTTACCACTAGTGGCTGTGGAGGTCAGAGTAGATTACTACAGACTGATTCATCCTTATGACTGTCACCAAGACATAAGAAGGTAACTCAGTTACAAATTGTCCTACTCAAGTTTAGTTCATAAACTTAATAAGTTTTAAAATGTGTTTAAACTTAGTTTTTTTCGAATTTATTTAAGTAAGGTTCAATTAAGTGGAGCTTGAGTATCTTAGTTTTTTTGGCTAAATAATTATTTTATTTCTCCAACTTTCCTTAAAATTTCAATGTTATTTCTCAACTTTTTATTTATTGTATTTAAGCTCTCCAACTTTTAAAAGTAAGCTAATGCAATCCAATAGGTAGAAAAGTAAAGGTTTAATTACATGTCGACCCTCTCAATATGACTCAATATTACTTTATCCTTTTGAACCAAAAAAAAAAAAGTTAGTTTAACAATAGTTATAGCTTCTATAATATCCAACCAAATTTAGGCTTAAGACATAAGAGATGTTTGGGTGACTAAGTTATAAGTTATAAACTATAAGCTAGTTTTAAAATGTCACTTTTTAAATAGCTTTTATAGAAAATCGTGTTATATATAAGTCACTTTTTTATCATCATCCAAACACAATTAAAAAAATCATAAGTTTAAGCTATAAATTATTAAATAAGCTGGGTCCTAATACCCCCATAAACTTGTCAAGATTTTATTTATTTTGTTTTCTCTCCACTTTCTCAATTAATCACCAAAAAAAAAAGGTATATAGTTTTATCCATTTCTCCTCTCTCTCTGCCCCTATTTTCTTTCTTTTATTTTTTCTCACTCTTATACTGAATATAGCACAAAAACTAGTGTTTTTTTCTCACTCTTTTTATTTTATTTTGTTCTTGTGTCATACACAAAAACTAGTTTTTTTTTATTTTTATGTAAAGGCACTGTCCTCATAAACTAGCTAAATTTTATACAGTGCATAAACTATGATTGGCCATATACAAGCGTGAGGCAAACTTGAGATCATGTTTAACATGAGTGCCAGCGGACCAATAAGTCAACCACCAATTATGCAATGCAATTTTACCTGAATAGCACTTTTTTTTTGTTTTTTTTTTGGGTCTGGACCTGAATAGCAACTTCAACTCGCTTTTGATAATGCAAGCCCAAGCTTAGCCCATTGCAATCTAAAAAGCTACGTATCATCGCGTTGGGTTGTAAGATTGTACTTAAACTATTGTGAACATGCATCGTAGAGACCAAAGCCCTTTAAAGTTGGGCCACGTCGTGACCACCAATGCCTATTCTGATTAAGATAGCGAAAAAGATTTTCTGCACCCAGAGCACATGGTGAGATTTAGGTTTTGGCCTGATATATGTGTGATGGGGTCTTTGTAAATGGTTATATGATATTGGGGAATAATACTCCTTGATTGATGTATGAAGTAACCTATCTGCATTCCTATTTAGTACCAAAAATAAAAAAGAATTTTGCAAACTAGCCGCCTGTAGCGGAGCCAAAAAATACATTCCCCGTGTGGGGGTGGGGGGAACCATTAGTAAAAACCCAAAAAAATTTACCCTTATCAACAATACAGCAATTGACTTCCATATATATGTAGTAATGTAGAAAAAATGCTATTTTTTCGGAAATTTTATACAAAGAATTTCACCAAAATGATGCTGCGATAACATTTTTATAAGTAAGAATCACCATCATGAGTATTTTTTTTTTAATGAAAAGTTTAAATTCAACCACATCACTTTGTAAGAATTATGTATAAATTTTATATATGTATAGTAGCATAACCCATAAGGTATATAAATTTAATGTGATATATAAAGAGGCATGTAAGGAAAAATAACTATTTAAAGGTAATATTCATAAATTTTTAGGGAAAATTTTGAGAAGTATTTCTAAAATTGTATAAAAATAGAAATTTAACTATAAATTTTTAGAGGGAGAAAAATTAAAAAAAATCAAAATTATAGATCAAAATGTAATTTTTAAAACATTAGGGGGTGGAGGATTGCAATTGCCCCCTCTGGCCTTAACTGGCTCTGCCAATGCCGGCAGCAGAAAGCTCTTGTTACCAAGTATTGTATCTTTGTGCAAGTTTTACAACACATGTTACGCAGAAAGTGTTAACAAAAGCTATGCAATGCAATTAATGAATACAAAGATAGCGAACGTAAACAACATAGAATTTACATGGTTTGGCACAAAACATTGGTGCATATGTACACAAAAAAAGGCCCTTTCCACCACATTGAATGAGATTACAATACATAACAGAAAAAAAAAAAAAAAAGGTTGTATTTTTAATGAAAGCCTCTTCCTCTTCCGCTCCATTGAGCTTTGCTCTACTCTGCTTCACCTATAGGTCAATTTTACGACTTGGACCTAGTAAATATGAATCATCCACTAATTTTGACACATGACTCATATGGTGAGTATTCAAAATGGGCAATTTCCTCAAATAATATAATGGCATTATGATATAAAATTGTCATGTGATATTGTATATGATTTTCGTACGTAATACCCGAACTAGTAAGATATTTTTACTGCCCGGTATACAAGATATGTTCATTGTTCTTAATATAGACTCAAATTTCTAAGAAGGATAAATATATGGATAATTACCCTTATATACACGCTTGGCTTGGAGATAGTGAAGGCGTGACGAGCCAGTAATACTTGTCCAACTTTACTGAGAATTATTCACCTCCTGTTGGCTGAATTTGCACGAGTTTTTTACATTTAAATAAAATAGGTTAAAAAAATAATAATAAAAAAACAAACTATGATACAGAGCAATTATGTTATAAGTGGTCTTATCATCACGTGGTGTACCCTGTACGTCGCCCTGCTGGTTCCCGACTTTGGATGTAAGAACTTATCCTCTTCGTTTTTTTTGCGGATTGAAGAAAAAAGTAGATGACGTTTTTTTGCTTTATTTAAGAGCCAGTTTGAAACATGGAGAAGGAAAGCGATGAAAGGAATAAAGTATAAAAAAAAATAATAAATAATGTTATATAATTAGAAAATATAATTAAAAAATATAATTAAAATGATGTGGTTGAGTTGTGGGCCTATCACTTTAAAATAAAAAATATCAAGATGCACTTTAATTATAAAATTGTCACTGCCACATCATTCTGGTTCAAAATTCTGTACAAAAATTCTGAAAAAATAGCATTTTCAAAATAAAAAGAAAGTAAAGAAATATGAGAGAGAGAGACAATGAATATTTTTTTTCTTCCCTTTCCGTTTTTTTTCCATTCTCTTCCCCTCTTAGATAATATCAATTAATAAGAAAAAGGGAAAAATTTAAAATTTTTTACCTTTTCCCTTCTCTCAATCCTCCAAGTTCCCAACAGGTTATAAGTTATAGATCATTACTTGATTAAGAAAAAATCAAAGGACTTTCTTTTAGGAATGGTAACGAGTCGGGTATAGAATGAGTCTACCAAAACTTTACCTGACTCTAATAAAAAAAATCCACACCCCATTCTATACTCGTTATAGGTTGAACCTTATTATCTCCTACCCGTTTATGTTCAAAGCGGGTTGGGTTAGGTTAACCTTATATTTTTTATTTTTTGTTTAGCACATAAATAATATTTATCCTAGTCTCACATATTTTTTAAAAATAACAATTAATTTACATAATAAGAAGTAGGCAATACTTTGTTATATAAACTCTATACATGCTAGATGATATTTATGTATTATTATAATATGATAACAGTATTTTAGTTATTTTGGTACATCATTGGGTGAAGTCAGATTTTATTCTTTCTCCCACATTTCTCCTACAACGTGTCCCATATTCGTTTCGAATTTTGTTCTTCCCCTTATAATTTGCCCCTAACCCTGGTATTAAACCCTCATACCTATTAGAATCGGGGCGTGGCTGGAACCCACTTTATCAGGTCAAATTGCCATCCTTACTTTACTCAAAATATGCGTGTGTGCATATATATATATATATATTGTTAAGAAATAAATAATGAAGTTTTTCTTCTTTCAAAACATAAGTTTTTAAATGAGTTGGTGATTAATAATTTAACTTAATATTGATAATGTTCCGTGTTCAAATCTCATCGCCTACTCATTGAATGTTTAGATGAGAAAAAAATAAAACTTCATATAAAGTGGTAGTCAAAAGTCCAGCATATATATCCTTTGGATGTTAGAATTTTTTATATGAATTTTTGTTGATTGATATTGTTTGGAGACATGCATGATAAAATCCAACTTTGTGTTGTGTTTATGTTATATTGGCATATGGGCACCCATAATAGACAGACTGACGTAGGTGGATAGCCAATGCAAGCTTGATTTGAGTCGATTTAGAGCCTTTTCTGGTTTTTCTTTTCATTCCTAACCAAGATAATTTTATACATTGAGAGCTATCATGTTGTGGAGAATGAGAACAAGACGAAGTTCAATTTGCAAGAACAAATTTATTAAAAGATCTGACAAATTATGTAAAATAGCGTAAGCAGGTACACTTCTATAATTCAATTCGGTGTTCTGAATATATGTACATATTATTTTAAATCTTACATTTGAATACATAGTGCACAAAATCACTAGTTATTGATCAGTCACCAATCTTTAACTTGGATTCAAGTACTCCCATGCTACCAGAAATGCATAGAACTGCAAACAGGCAAATGTCTTCCTACCAGCCATGGAATGTCTCCAAAAGTAGAGTGCAAGTAACCCTTGTGGCTCATTCATGCGGTGATATGATCAAGATCCACATCTGTAGACCTGCAGCAAGATGCAGATAATGAATCCATATAGGTTATAACCCATGAAAAGTAATATATGTATATACACACACAAATACGCCTGTCCCAAGAAAAAAAAAAAAAAGCACAAGGTACAAAAGTATAGTAGAAATATATATGTACATATACTAAGTATGAGATGTTACTGCTCATTAAAGTGAGAACCCACGATTATTTTTCACACAGTTTACATCAAATAAAACTATAGTAGTGTGCAAATATATATATATATATATATGTGTGTGTGTGTGTGTGTGTGTGTGTGTGTGTGTGTGTGTGAGAGCATGCAAACTACCAGTAAACGAGATGAGGCAATGGAATAAAAGGGAGCTCCCTTCAGTCCAAGACGTGACAGCAACAACTGTACGCAGCTCCTGCTTCGTTCGATCAAAAACACACCATGGTTTTTCGTATGATTAGATGAGTTCTTGAACCAACGAGTCAGCAGCTGAGTTATCAGTCCTCAAACCGCCTCGAACTGGACTAAAGAGAGCTCCTTCCCCCATAAACCTAACAAAGTATGTCTCTCTTATCTCTCTCAACCCAAAAGTCTGCATAGTTTGAATACAACCAACAAACGGAGATAGACAGAACCAAGGGCTGCTAGTGGAAAGAAAGATCAGCCGAAATTCCAGCTGACAGAATAGGGCTTCATTCATGCAGCTACAAGCTTGCATGAGAGCATACATGTACAACTGACATTAGACATCTACAACTGACATTAGACTCACTCACAGCTACATTGACATTTAAAGGCACACAAACGAGAGAGAAAGAGAGAGATTTGGAAATGGTAGGTACGAGGAAGGAAGAGAGGTAATGGGGTATATATAGGTGGGATAGGGTCCTAGGGACATCCAAATCTAAGGCAGGTTCGCGTCTTAATTTAGGGTGTGTTTGATTTTTGGGGGGACAAAAGAAAAGGAAAGGAGACCTCACTTCACTTTGATTTGTAGTGTAGAAATTAGTTTTTTTTCTATTTTCTTTTATTTATTTTTTAAATTCTAATAATGAGGGAATCCAATTTCTTCTTTTATTTTCCTATCATTTCTCCCTCCCTTTCTTTTCATTTTCTTTTCATGATTATCAAACATAGTGCAGAACCCATCTAACATTATTTGGACAACCCTAAAAAAAAATAGCACAGTACTATTGAAAAAGAAAAAGAACAGAAAATTGAAAAGAAAGGTGAGAAGAAAAATAATTTGTCTTTCTATTTCTACAATTGTTCTCTCTTTCCTCCACAACAAACCCTAAATATGAAAAAGAAAGAAAAGTTATTGATTTTTCTACCTTTTCTCAAGTTCCAAACAGCCAGCTATTCTCATAACTTAAAAAAGAAATCCACAAACCTTCCTTTGAGAGGCTGCAGATGGTCGACAACTGGCAAGGATGGTTGCTGAGGCAGTGCCAAAGCTGGTTCTCAATCTCAACCAAGCTGGTTCAATTCCAACCATTTGGTTCCCTAACTAAAACCACGAAATGAGCATAAAGAGTCATTTAAAGTTCCAAACATAGAAAAGAATTGTGTTTAAGGACTGGACGGATCGTCCTTCATTGCAGAAAAATATTCTTGAGTTTGTGTATTGATCTTCAAAGTCTTTGAATGTTAAGATGACTTCGAACTCCACAGCATGCTACTCGTATTCCCAGATTGTGGGACCAATGACACATTCAGGAATCCGAACAGAAGTCATTCGTACTTTGTCTTGTCATTTCAATTGTCAACTCATTTTACAGATATACACTTCAGCTCTTTGGAAATTTCTACGATACTTTGACTGGTTTTCAAGATACCTAACTGCCTGTTTGAAACTTGAGAAGAAATGAGAAGAGGAGAAAAAATATATATATTTTTTATTTAGTTTTGTAATAAAAATTAAAGGTAAGTAAAAAAAAAAAAGAAAGGAGTAATTTAAATTTTTTTTCTCTTTTTTTCTCTTCTTTTTTTTCATCCTTTTCTTTTAAGAACAATTAAATAAGAGAAGAAAAAAAAATTTTAAATTTTTATCTTCCTTTCTTTCTCTTTTTTCAAGTTTCACACAGGTCGTAACAGTAAGTAATTTTTTTTTTTATATTGTTTTTCAGAATCACTATTACTTAAATTAAGATAAAAAGGTTAATTGACCAATTTAGTTCTGAGACTGATTTTGTTTTTTGCTATTGAGTACTGATGCATATAGTACCATCATTGTCATATCAGTTATTTCTTTGTTTATTTTGCACTTGCCGGTAAACTCACCACGTCGAAAAATTATTGAATGTTCTTGAACTGCATATTACTTTTGTTATTCTTCTCACAATGTAATAGATCTCTCATACTTATTAAACTTATCTCAAGCCTCACTTAGTGAGTAGATGACGTATTGTAATATGAGAGTAGAAGTAAAAGTTACTTAACGCTCCAGATGCACTATAATTTCTTGCAATATGCCATCCCTCTCTCTCCTCCTTTTCCTCTGGCAATGCTATAGATCTTTCTGTTAGGCATGTCACAACAAACATAGAAAGAGAAGAATTTGATAAAAGAATTACTAATAAATTAAAATTACAAACAATAAGAACACTTTGATGAATAATAAAATATGATTAGAAATAAAAATCGTAAAGTATGATATTACTTGTTCTAAAATTTAACCTGTGAATGCCAAGAAAACATAATATGTAAATTCAAAACTAATACAGAGACAATAAAAGAGCATGATGAGTATAAGACTATATATATGAAAGGTTCTACTAACATGTGCTCTAAAGGACTCATTAATGTCATGAATTTTATACAAAATACAAAATTCAAATTACAAGAAAGACATTCATTTAAAAGTTATAAATGAAATAAATATGACATAATGTCTATCTTCTTTTTCAAATACAACTACCGAATTAATGAAAAAAATTTGAAATTCAAACTCTTACAATTTGGCAAAAGTACCCCTTAGATATCATTAATATTAATAAATAAAACATATTAAATTCAAGTTTTGTATGTCAAAATTAATAATAAATTCAAATTATATGGTTTATATACAACGTTTTTAGTTTTTTATCCTAAAAATATATTTACATATATATATATATATATATATATACAAACATAATGCACCTTTACTTTTTATATTTACCTAATTATTTTACTATATCAATTTATTTTTTGTCTTTTTAATTTCCCATAAATATTTTATGGGTTTGCAAGGTAATTGTGATATATAATAGTATCTATTTAATTAGATATCTTAAATTTTCTTTTATTAAATAATTGTATATTATTCTCAATTAAAAGATTAGAAAGATATGTAAACTTAATAAGGGTATATTTGGCATTTAAAATACACGAGACAATATAAATACCAATAACTTCATTAATTACATTCCTTAAAAGCTGAAGAGTTAATACTTCGTGTTAAGATTTTTAGTATTGGTTAATTCTGTGAACAAAAACTCTTTGCTTGTATCTTGTTTCAAGTAGTATTTGGGTCAAAATATCTAAGATTCATCTTCAAGTTGTCAAAATACAAGTTGTTCAAGCTACAATACAAGTCTTTAAGGCATGTAGAGCTGAAATTTTGAAAAATCATATCTCTGTACTCAGTTGTCCGTTTAAGCTCCATAATATATGAATTTTATGTAACTTTTCGAGAGCAATCCTAATATGCAGAGAAAATTACCTGAAGAAGTTCACTCGAGCGATGTGGTCAATGTTTTCAAGAATGAAATTTTATAGAGCATCACTCAAAGTTCGTTCAAACGATGTTAAGTTGGCTCAAGTGATGCGTCATAATAGTGTTTGAATTAAAATTCAATATCACCTAAGTGAGCCAGGTTTTGAGAACTCTTTAACAAGACCTTTACAACCAATCAAGAGGTAGTTCCAGCCTACCTTCTTGAAAATTCTACGGATGCTATAAGAGTAAAAAAGAATTGATTGTGAAGTATATCTCTCTGAAGAATAGAAAGATATACAGAGAACAAAAATAAAGAAGGTGAAGATCTTGTTTATTATCTAAGCATACAGAGTTTCTTCACCATTGATTTTGAATTGAAGACACACAAATCGATATCGTCTTGAGAGGATTCTGAAGACAGAGAAGACCGTGGAGAATCGGTGTTGAAGTCGAAGCGCGGAGAGCAGGAATTCGAGGAGTTAAGCAAGTAGTCTTAAACTAGAGTTTGAGAGAATTCGGACGGCAATTGTGGAGTTCAATTGCTAAGGGTTATAAGTTTTACTTGTGTAAACTACTCAACTTAGTGCTTAACTTGCTGTACGTCGTTTTTTCCAGAGTTTGGATTTTCCCGATAAATTGTTGTCTTTTTAATTGTTGTGTGATTGATTGCATTGCATTGCATATAATATTCACATAATTAGAAGGTTAGTCGTAAATTAAGGTAATACGATATTTTCACTTCGTTTTTTAAGAAAAAAGTAATATATTAACTATCCCCTTAACTTGTGCCCTTAGAACATATGTTAGCATTTGCCATATATGAATATGTCTCACAAATAACAGCATATAAGTCTTTTATAAACTTTAAGAAGTCAGTTGCTCTGAGGTATTAAAATCCTAGAAGCCACTGTATCATGAGAAGAGCGGGGGGTTACATTGTTTGTGCTTTCTACCATTAATTTTTTCATGTTTTGGGAGATTTAATGTTAGGGATAAAGTTGAAGATGGAATTCAAGTTTATGTTTTGTAAAAAATAAAACTGAGTCATAAAATGTTATCTAAAAAACAAGGTCAGGTCATGCTTGTGAGATATACCAATTGCGGTCCCAACTTTAATAAGTAATATATTATTTCATTAGAGTATACGTATTAATTAAGTCCTTAAACAGTTAAGTACTGAAAGATGGTACATTTTGTTTAAGCATGAGTAATATGTAATTACCATTTGACTAGTACATTTGGACACGTGAATAACACATTTGCGGAGCATAATTGAATCTTCACTTTCAGCATAGGATTTCGTGACTGAAATCCTTTTTAACAAAAGATGAATCAGAATCCTATTTTTAATTTCTTTTCCCTAGCTCTAAAACATTAATTCTCCCCATTTTTCTTTCTATTCTATCTTTATGTATCCCAACCTGTGCTAGCAACTCAAAGGGAATTGTTTAGGGGTGTCCAAAAACCCACCCCACCTCTATCAACCCAACCCGACTTTTCGATTTCACTCATTACTTTTGGACAAATAACGAGTGAGAATTTTAAGACCCGAGCCTATTCAGTTTGGATGTCGGGTTGTTAATATTCTCATCCACCTAACCAAATTTGAACCAAACTGAACTTTTTTACACTAAGAATTGATTTTTTTAGTCAATCCGATCCAATCCGAACCAGTCTAATCACTATTGGGTTGAGATCGGTTTCAAAATTTTTCAATCCAATCTTTTCAAATCGAGTGGTGGGTGACTACTCAACTCGACCCGTGAACATCCCTATGAACTAGCATGGCTTATCCTTCCTGGTCACTGGGTTTTTGATAATTTATAGAACCATCATAAATAGTTGTTGGGTATTGATTGGTTAAAACTTTTTCTTAAAAAGATTTTAGATATTAAATCATTGAGGGTGCTATGTGAGCTCCCAAAAAAAGCTAATTCCATGCCACGTCTCTCACATGGGTGGAGTGTAAGTGATTTTTTAAGAGTACATTTAGGATTTACTTAAAGAAAAATGCTACCCACAGCCGTGGCTATGAGTTAGCTACCAGTTGATGGACACCACATCAACTGGGTCTCACCATCAACTAGAGACTCTTTTGGATAACTACGTAGGAGCTCACTAACACTAGCTGCATTTCATTGCTTGAAGACCATGTTTGGTTGTGGAACTAGATAAGAGATAAATATTTGGGGTAAATACATATTACCCCCTTAGAGTATGGCCAAAAATACATAACTCCTTTATCATTTAAAAGTGAATGCTTAACTCTCTTGTATTATGGACTAAAGTGTAAAATGGATGGAATATGCTAAATTTGATGAAATGTATATGACACGTGCTAATTAAATCAAATGGGAGAGTTTTCGCCAAAATTGATCACTGAAAAAACAATTTTACAACAATAATATTTTTTCCTTTTTTTCTTCCTTTTTTTTTCCCTCTACTTTCTTCTCATCCGCATACTGTACGTTGCCGTAGCTGCTAGAGAAACCCCCCACTGTCGTTTGTTCCTCAGAGGTCGCCAGTCTCCAAAGGTCCAAACCCCATTTCACCCAAGCCATCATTTCTAGTAATTAGATATGAGAGCTTCAATAGTGTTTTTCTTTTTAGTTTTTGGGTTAATTACACTTTGAATTTCTTTAAACTTTATATTAAATATCACTTCAGGACCTTCATTTTTAATTGTAATAATTAAGTACTTAACTTTTTAGTTTGTTCCAATGTCAACTTTTTGTTTGAAAAATAGACGAAAAATTCACATGTAGTAACCACATGGCCTTTTTTGAAGGATAAAATGTAAAATTTAAGCCTTTTTTAATCCCAAAGACTCACATGTATCGTATCTGAGTTGAATTGAGAGTTTTTACATGAAACCTAATTACATTATACACATTAATAAGTTGATTGCACTCATAATTTTAAACTGATTTGAAAGCAATTTGTGATTTATTATTAAAAAAAAGCTTACTTTTACATCTTTGCCCTTTACAAAAGGCATCATGCTTATTATATGTAAAATTTTTTTTATCTATTTTCTAAACAAAAGTTAGCAAAAGTTAACATTGCAAAAAAATTAAAGTGTAAAGGCTTGATTGTCATAATTGAAAGTAAAAATCATGAAGTAGATTTTAGTGTAACGTACAAAGATACAAAGTGTAGTTAATCCTTAGTTTTTTGTTACTGTTAGATATATGTGATTTGGTATTATAAGTCTTGATTCACTTGATTGTAATAATGGTGGCTCAAACTATGGATATATTAATGGCAATGGGGTCTGCATTTTGCAAAGATAAGATTGGTCACTTTCGTGATGAATCTTAGTAGACTATAACAATGTTCATTTATTGAAAGTGCTTCTAATTTTAGTTATACAAATTGTTTATGTGAGCTTCAGTCAAGATTTTAGGGGGGTGCAATGGTTTCTAGAGTAGCGTCCATGGTGGTTAGGGTTATGGTGGGTGGGAGAGGTGATAGGACGGAGGTAATGGTTGTTACTGTTGTTGTCTAGAAAGCACCCAAGATGGGCTTGAATTAGGCTTTTGTAAATTTAAAAACAAATTATTGCAATAAAGCTTTATTAACAATTATGAGCAAGCTCTAAACCAGAATGAAAAAAACTCAATTGGACAATAAGTACACAACTTATCAAGCAGACAAGAAAATACTCAAAAACTGAAATGAGAATGCCCAAATGTCCAGAGAGCAAATATGGTTAAATAACTAAATCAGAATGCTCAATGACAACTATGGGAATGCTCAATAATCCAGAGAGAGAATTTAACTGCAATGCCTAAATGAGAATTCTCAAAGTGAGAATGAGCCAGCTCAAAAATCTGACAATTCATAGATTTGCAGTAATTACTTTTATGTAATGATTTTGCCAAACAATGTTAGAGATATCAAGTAATAATATACAACGAACTAAGAATAAAAGATAAAGCAAATAATAGACAGAAGACATAAGATTTTATTGTGGTTCGAAGCTAATTCCCTTGGCCTATGTCCACTCCCCAAGGCTTCTTTCTTGAGATTTTATCTCCACTATATCCAAATCTAGAATGTAGCCACTAATTTTGCCGACGCCAGTACACCTTACAAGTGATCATTGTAAGCACTCAATTTTTGTCCGTTCAGCAATTTTTGGTCTGACCGGATCTAGTTTCAAACATCACAACACATTCAAGCCCAGACTGGCTCTTTCAAACTCTAATCTAGTCAACTGGTCGCTTCTTAGGCCTGCAAGGTCCAATTGAAGCTAAGAAGACCATATTGCCCCTAGGCATTCCAAGAAACTTTCCAAGACTGGGCGATCTCGGGAACCAACGCCATCCAAGCAGCTTTTTGAGATCGAGCAGTCTCGAGAACCAATGCCATTCAGGTAGCTTCCCAAGATCGGACGATTTCGGGAACCAACACCTTATCAAATTCCAGACGGTTCACTTCTGGTGCCGACCAGCCCACCAATGTAGAATGTCCATCATCCAATAATTCTCCAAGACTAGGCGATCTCGGGGACCAAAACAACCTTACAGGTAGCTTTCTGAGATCGGGCGATTTCAGGGACCAACACCACCCTACAGGTAGCTCTTTGAGATCGAGCAGTCTCAAGAACCAACACCGCATAGGTAGATTTTCAAGACCGGAGGGTCTCGAAAACTAACACCTAGGCCAACACTGGCGCTTACTAGCCCGACTCGGTGAAAAATGACCAAATCTGCCCCTTAGGCCTTCAAGCACGTCTTGAGAAAGTTTAAAATCCCTCAAGACCGTAAGTTCACCCTTCCAAAGTGTTCATAGACAGTTAAGTGTACTCAACATGCCATCCTATCCAATTTTGGTCCTATTCCGGTTCAACTCTAATTAAAATGACTGTTTTACCCCTAGTGGCCCGAACGCACCTGAAACGATACTGGCACTGGGTATCGAATGACAGATCTCATCATACACCTCTATTTAACCCAAGGTGAGCCCCGCAACTCTAAACACTTCTGACTTAACAAAAGTTTCTTGGAGCGTCTTGCAGATGCTCTGCTAGGGTTGTCTTTTCTCCCGATTCCCTAGTTATAACGCACCCTCAAATGACTTGAGAAATGCGTAAATCAGAGAATTCCCAAAAGCCTAACCATAGGTCTTTTTATCGATACGGCTCGATTGAATAGATCGCTTCCCGGAGCCCCCGACCACATGGCCCAAAAATGACTACTTTTGAACATCTGCGGAGCATATCACAGACGCTCCGTAAAAATGTGTTTTTGTGCACACTTCCCGAGATAATACCTCACTCTTCCGAGCACCTTTCAAGCTTTTTGAAAATGCCAATTTCTTAAGAAGCACTAGAAAAACATTGTGGAGGTGACTGATTTTTCCAAATCCTTCTCGGATGGCACAATTATCGAGGTAAAGTTTAAACGAACATTCCCGGTGGCAAAGCATATGCTACATGCACCCAGAGTTTGATCAGATCGATCAAACTTTGCTTACCACTTAAGATTTAGCCAGTACAGAGTGTGCCACGTGGCATTCTGTCAGTGGAACACTACTGGCGCATGTATTACATGTGTCAGTCCTCTCCAGCTTTACCTATAAATACAGGGCTCCCCTTTTGCATATTCTAGTATCAAAAACAGCAACGAAGCTCTGCAGAAATCTCCTTTAAACCTCGAATTCCCATATACATCACACTTTCCAAACACTTAGGTTAGATTCTACCCCCCTCTAACCCATACACTATACCTATATAGCCCTTAATGCTATAGAAGACCTCATTCTAGCCCCTTCAAGCCTCTTTAAGGCTATTCAAACTCAAGTAAAGCATCCATAAAAGTTTGGAAGTGTTTGAAGGAAAAAGGTGGTATTCTTTTTTATATTTTTGTCATCCTCACTCATCTCTTCTCCCTCCCAGCCTACTTAGGTTATTCTTTATTTTAAACCCCTATCTTGTACCCCCCCACCTTTCTTGCATGCTTGAAACAAAAGAGCTCTAAGTTCATACCTAGAGGATTGCTAGTGAGAGCCACTGTATAGGAGGATCTGTTACTAGCCTACTTTAAGATGGTATGGCCTTGGAGCACCTTGATTATGTGGTGTGGCCTATAGCCTTGTATGAATTCATGACCCCCTTACATATGGTTACCATGTTCATGTATTGCATGCTTGGTCCTATTTTTATATCCTTCATCATATTGTGAAAATTTTCACTATCTTCATTTCTATGTCTTCTTCAAAATCCATATCTAAGTGTTTTCCCAAAAGTGGTTCTAAGAGTTGGTTCCTTAAAGCCTAGATCAATTTCCATGTCTTAGAACACCCCTCTTTAAGCCCCTTGACTTCATTTTGTATTCTTATATTTCTTTGCATTTCATGCGACAAAAAATTGGTTTTCAAACTCTCTTCTTCTATATTGACTTTTTTAGAATCTACTCTCTTGGACCTAGTGGTTGACATGGTTCCTTGAAATCCTCTCTTGAGTGGTTTTCCCATTATCTTGACCATATGAACCCTAGTTCATTAAAGTTGGTTGTCTATAACTTTAAAGTGGTTTTCAAAACAACCCTCTTCAAAAAGGATTTTCCAAGTTTCATTCTCTTTAATTTGCATAAAAATGATCTCTCTAAACTACCATTTTCATCTTGATTTTCTAGAAGTTTTGCTCTCTTGAATATTGTGGTTGGAATGATCCCATGGAGTCTTCCTAGGAGTGATTTCCTTCAAATCAACCATATGAATCCTTATTCATTAGAGTGGTTTTCAAAATCTTAAAAGTTGATTTTCCAAAACCCCCCCTTTCAAAAATTGATTTTCAAATGATTATTCTCTTTAATTTTCATGTGTTTAAAATATCTATTCAATGTTAATTTTCACAAGTTTTGCTCTTTTGAGTTAGTGGGTGAAATGGTTCTAAGGCAACCCTCTCTTGAGTGGTTTTCAAATATCAACCATAAGACCCCAACACTCACTTGAGTGGTTTTCATAAAATGGTTTTCAAAACCTACTTTCAAATTTCATGCATAAAACCACATTTCCAAGACCATTAGGTTAAAACCCTAGTTCAAAACCAACCTTCAATCCTAGTTTAACTTGAGCATAGGTAAACCAAGCCCTAGGTTAACCTAACCTTGGTTAGTTAACCCTATGTTATCTTAGCCCTAGGTTAACCTAACCCAAGTTAGTTAACCCAAGGTCACTTTAATCCTAGGTTAACCCAACCTTAGTTAGTTAATCCTAGGTTACCTTAACCTTAGGTTAACCTAACCCAAGTTAGTTAACCCTAGGTCACTTTAACCCTAGGTTAACCCAACCTTAGTTAGTTAATCCTAGGTCACCTTAACCTTAGGACAACCCAACCTAGGCTAGTAAGCTTACAGGCTCCAATTCAAAGACCTCTTTTCAAATGATCCTTCAACTCAAAAACCATCCTACCCTTTTGAGATTTCAAAAATTAACTCTAAAACCTTTTCAAATATCCCCACACTCTATCTTCAAAAATGTCTCTAAGAAGTTCTCTTAAACATGTCCCAACTAAAATGGCAAGACACTTAACATTTGTTTCCAAAAACTATTTTCAAAATATTTTCGAGAACTCACAACCCTAAGGTATCCCTATCCCTTTATGGTTATGGATTCCAAGGGAAGGTAATACATTAAATACAACCTTCAAGGTTGTCTATATTAGGGTTCCAAAACCCTAAGTATTTTCAAAAGCTCTTTTCAAGAATGATTTTCAAATATCACATTCTTGAAGCAACCCTAATCCTTCCATGGTTAGGATTGGTCAAGTGTAAGTGAGATATTCAAGAAGGGTTCTATAACCCTAAGATTTTAAAAAATCAACAGGAAGTCTCTAGTCCCTTTTTTAAAATTTCTTTTCAAACTGATTGCCCTAAAGGAGTTTAGTTCTTCAATGACTAACCTCTCAAATGTAAATAAAATGTTAAACATGCCTTTCATAAGGTGTTCAAAACTACTTTCAAAAGCTTTTCGAAGACAAGTTTATTAAAGTACTTCCAATCTAAACCCTACCTCCAAAGTTTTCAAAACCAGACTTCAAAATATTTTCAAAACTCTATTGAGTTATTACAAAGCTTTTCCAAAGCTCCCTTGAGTTGTTTAAAAAAAACTTCAAAACTCCCTCGAGTCAATTTCAAAAACTTTCAAAATCGTCTTCAAATCCAATTTCAAAAACACTTCCAAAAATCCTGAGTCCTATTTTAAAAGCATTTTTCTACACTCTCAAGTTCTCTTTTTCCAAAGACCACAAAGTGTCTTCCAACCTTTCCAAAGATCTCAAAGCGTCTTCAAACATTCCAAATGTCCTAATGCACTTATTTTCTATCGGGCTCTTGCCTGAACTACAAATGACCTGATTCTTGCCAAACGAGATATGTAGGCAATTTAAAATGGTGCAGTCATAACCCTTATTTCAACCCAAGTTTTCTTTTTAAAAATTTCTATCAATTCAAGATTTCTATTTCAAATCCTTCCAAAACTTTCATGTTTTCAAACATTTTTCTCAAAACTTGCGTCATGCATCATTCATCCAAAAAGTGATGACCCAACCCCATTTTTAAAATTCTAAAGTAGATAATTAAGTGGACAATAGTAACCGGTTATTCAAGTGAGTGAATTAAGAGTGATTAGACATGTAGGTACCGAAAGGGCGGGAAAAGGGTGATGATCTTAGGATATCTTCCCTACACCTAACCAACCCCCGGACCATAGATTTCTAGTTTCATAAACCAACCGGAGTCATGCTTTCCAAAAGGGCTTTACAAACATTTTCAAAAGCTTGCTAAAAACCCTTTTTCTAAAAGCCTTCTCGAGAAGGATATTTTCAAAATCTTTTCGAAAAACGTAAGTTTGGTCTTCAGATTACACTTAGTTTTAGGTGACCTAACACATTTTTAACTATGTTAGGTGGCAACTCCCAAACTTTTTTTAAAAGCCTTTAATTAAATCAATTTCAAGTTCAAACTTAGTCGCATTCGTCCTTCTAGTAGGATGAGTTCTAATGAGAGAGCAGCGTACTTTTTCCCGAGCCGAAAGAACTTGGTTCAACAATTGGAGCGCGACAATCACCAAATTAGCTTTTTAACCTAGGTGCTAGCTCAAACCTGACAAGTGATTTTAGCATTCCAACTAGTTTCAATCTCAGGTACTAGTCACATCCAAATCCCTAACTATTTTTCCTAGCTAGTCTATCTCTTACAAGAAGAAAGAATAAGAGTACAACCACTCTTGCTTTACAATGGACTTTCCTACAAAATGGATATATCAATGAAGTATAGAGAATACAAAAGATATAACTTTAGAACTTGATGGCCCAAGAACACAAAGGTTTCAAGGGAATAGGATTTCACTTTTGATAGCTTAATTTCTTGTGTTTTCTATTCCAGCCATGATTGTATATATAAAAAGATTTAGGTCTTCTAGTTATTGGAAAGAATCACTCATTCTTTGATCTTCTTTTCAAAATTTCATTCATGATCTTTGAAGGCTCGTAGCCGTTGGAGAGAGAATATTTTCATGTTGAAGTTTATTTCCAAATCAGTCTTGAACCAGCCATGAAGCTTGCAGATTCCATTTTGGTCTTTGATTGACATTTGAATTTGAATTTGAGTTATCAATGGACAACTACCAGCTTTCCTTCCTTGTAGATATGGCTTGAAATCTTTTTGATATCTTCATTATATTATTTTGTTTTCTTGAATCTTTCAAGTCAAATCTGCCTTGATATATTTTCTCTCTTTGTAGTCCTTTGACTGAAAATATCTTCACGGATATATAATTAAAGCTGAATATTCTTTGACTTGAAATCTTTCCTTTCCTTGTAGCCTTTGACCAAATATTCCTTTAGCGTTAGAAGATCCACAAAAAATATGCAACACTCATATTAGAATGATTCCTTCATTGCTTCCATTTATACACCTTCCATAAGAGTAGTTTTCCAATCCGTAGTTATTGTGTCATTGACTTTTGAAGCTCCTAATAGAATAATTAGTTCTTCTAATTATTTCTCTATTAGAATCTTTCCTTCTTTTATTCCTTCACTTGAATGCTTTGATATCTTTCCATATCATGTTGCATGATCTTTACATTGAATAATATATTTCCTATCAAATCTTTAAAACACAATCTAGAAAAGATATGTTTAGCAAGATATAAATCCAAGATTATATGAAATAGAAATCATTTAAGTTTAATCATCAAAACATAATATATATATATATATATATATATATATATATATTTGTATATATGTAAAATTAACTTTATGTAAGCCTTGGGGTTAACAATCTCCCCTTTTTTGATGATGACCAACTGATAATGGTTTTCCTGTTTCATTTAACATGAGTTAGAGCAAAGATTTATTCTATAATAAAACATAGCTCTAAAATAGAACTTTTAAGCATTTCAAAGAAGATTCTATGTGTAAGCACCCCATTTTTGCCCGCTCGGTAATCTCTAGCTTGACCGAATTCCATTTCAAAACTCCGTAAGCACATTCAAGCCTAAATCAACTTTCAAACCTCTATCTAGTCAGTCAACCGCTTCTCGGGTCCTCTGGGCCCAATGAAAACCTAATAACCAAACCTACCCCTTGGATCTCTAGGCATGTTTTAAGAAAGTTCAAAATCTCTCAAAACGGTAAGTCCACCTTTCCAAAATGTTACTAAACTGTTAGGCGTACTCCACACGCCAACCGGTCTAATTTCGGTTCCATTCCGGCTAGCTCCGATCAAAATGACCGTTTTACCCCTGAACACCTCAGCTCTGCACAAACCCCACCGAATGGTAAAAGACTTTCCTGAAACCATCCCTGAATGACCTGGCATGCTTAACATAACACTCCAATCCATTCCTGACCATTTTCAACCAAAACCAGCCAAAAAGACCATTTTACCCTTGATAACCCAAACGTGCCCGAAACAACACTGGTCCTAGGATATTGAGCAGCGGGTCTTGTCACACACCCCTGTTTAACCTAAGGAGGACCTTACGACTCTAAACACCCACCACTCGATAAAGGCTCCTTGGAGCGTCTCGCAGACGCTCTGCCCGAATGGCCTTTTCTCTTGATTCCCTGGTTATAACGCACCGTCAAATGACTCGAGAAATGTGTAAACCAGGAAATTCCCGAAACCTCATCCACAGATCCTTCCATCGATATGGCTCTATCGGATAGATCACTCCAGGAAGCCTTTCATCGTACGGTGCAAAAATTACAACTTCCAGCAACCCCTAGAGCGTCTCGCAGACGCCCCGCCAAGGTCGATTTTTTCTCTAATTCCTCGATTAAAGCGCACCGTCAAAAGATTTGAAAAATGCGTAAATCTGGAAATTCTCAAAAGTATTTCCAGAATACTTTCCATCGGTACGACCCAATCAAAAAGATCGCTTCCCAAAGGCCCCGATCACAAGACACAAAAATAGCTAATTTCGAACACCCTCGGAGCATATCACAGACGCTCCGTGAAGATGTCCTTTTATGCACGCTTCCCAATACGATATCCCGTACTTCCAAACATCATTTAAACTTTTCGAAAACATGAAAGTTCAGAAGAAACCCTAGGAGAACATCGTAGCTGCAGCCGACTCCCCCGAAACCTTCCCGGTTGGCTCAATTATCTAGGAAAAGTTTAAACGAACACTCTCGATGACGGAGCGTATGCTACATGCGTCCAGATTTTGATCAAATCGACCAAAGTTCGATCAACCGTTAGGATTTAACCAGTACACTGGTGCCACATGTCATTCTGGCAATGGAACAATACCTGCTCATGTGCTACAGGTACCAGGCCTGTTCCAGTTTGCCTATAAATACCAGCCTCCCCCTTTGCATATTCTAACTCCGAAATTGATGCGAAGCCTTGCTGAAACTGCTCCAAACCTCGAATCCCTACATATATTCTACCCCTCCATACACTTCACCTACAAAGCTTTATATACCACTAAACACTCTCTTCCAGCCCTTCAAGCCTTCTTGAAGTCATTCAAGATCCAATCAAGACATCTATTGAAGACTACAAGTGTGTTGAAGGCAAAATGTGGTATCTCTTTTACATTTGTGTCTTCCCCCACTCTTTTCTTCTCCCTCCTAGCCTACTTAGGCTATTCTCTATTTTAATCCCCATCTTTAACCTCCCTGTCTTGCATGCTTGAGCCAAGAGGGCTCTTAGTCTATGCCTAGAGGAAAGTAAGTGAGAGCCACCGTGTAGAGAGATCTCTCACTAGCCTACTTTAAGATAGTATGGCCTATGAGCTCCTTAATTATGTGGTGTAGCCTAAAAGCCTTGTATGTATTCATGACCCCCTTACATTTTGCTAACTTGATCATGTTTTGTGTGCTTGGTTTCATTTTCATGTTTCTAACCATGTGCTACAAAGCTTACATTATTTTTGTTTCCATGCCATTTTCAAGTTCAACATTCCTCTCAAAAATGGTTCTAAGAGTTAGTCCCTTGAAGTTTAGAATGAGACCTTAGAAATCATGCCTTAGAAAATCCCCACTAACCTCTAACTCACTTTTGCATCCTTGCATTTCAATTTGCATAAAAGTTATTTTCAAACTCTCTAATTTTCAAAGATTCCATTCTCTCAAGTTTAGTGATTGGAATGGCCCCATGGAACCCTCTCTTGAGTGGTCTCCCTTCTATATTGGCCATAGGAGCCTTAAATTGTTAGAATGGTCCCCTTCTTTTTTTATTCTTGCACACAAGTGGTTTCCAAACTCTTTGATTTTCAAGGTTTCCATTCTCTCAAGTTTAGTGGTTGGAATGGTCCTATGGCGCCCTCTCTTAAGTGGTCTCCCTTTTATTTGGTCATAGGAACCCTTTCTTGTTGGAATGGTTCCTTTAAAAATGGTTTTCATCATCCTTTTTCAAAAGTGGTTTCAAAAATTCATTATCTCCATCTTTACATTAAAAATGGTGTTTCAAAAAGTTGTCATCATCATGTTGATTTTTTTTAGATTTCATACACTTATCAAGATAATGGTGATAATGGTTATAAGGAAACCTTCCTTGGAATGGTCTCCAAACATCAACCATATAAACTATACTCTTAGCTAGAACCAAATTTTCATGGAAATTTTCTTCAAAAGGGTTGTCAACCAAAGTCCTTTGCATAACATAAGTTGTTTTCCAAAACCTTTTCCAAAAGTGCATGAAACCACCTTTCAAATTCATCTTCCAATATAACCCTAGGTTAACTTAACCCTAGTTATCCAACCCTAGGTTAACTTGACCTAGTTACCTAACCCAAGGTTAATCTAACCCAAGTTAGTTAACCTTAGGTTAACTTGACCTTAGTTGTCCGACCCTAGGTTAACTTGACCCTAGTTACCTAACTCTAGGTTAACTTGACCCTAGTTGACTAACCCTAGGTTAACTTTACCCTAGTTATCCATCCCTAGGTTAACTTGACCCTAGTTCACTCACCTTAGGTTAACTTAAACCTAGTCAGTTAACCCTAAGTCATCTTAACCTTAGGTTAACCCTACTCTAGTTAGTCAACCCTAATCCAACTTAACCTTAGGTCACCCCTAATCATAAGTTAACTCAACATGGGTTAATATGCTTCAAGGTTCCAACTCATGAACCCTTTTTGGATAATCTTTCAAACTATACTCATTACCCATTTTTCCAAAACCTTCAACCCTCTTGTGATTTCAAAAACTCCAAGATATTTCTAAAAATGTTTTCAAAGGATCACAAGCCTAAGGTATCCCTTGCCCTCTTATGGTTAGGGACCCCTAAAGGAATCTGACATATCAAAAACAACCTCCAAGATTGTCCATATTCCTAACCATTTTTCAAAAATCACTTTCAAAAACTAATTTATCAATGCATTTCAAAGTCATACCTCCAAGGTTTTCAAAACAAGACTTCAAAAACACTTTCAAACTCTCTTGAGTTACTCCAAAATAGTTACCAAAAATCCCTTGATTTGATCCAAAAACATTTTCAAAACACTCCGTTATCCCATTCCAAGCCAAAGCTTTCAAGACCACAAAGTGTCTTCAACTTTTCCAAAGACCTGAAAGTGTCTTAAACTTTTCCAAAAATCTCAACGTGTCTTCAAACTTTCCAAAGGCCCTAACGCACCTATTTTCTATCGGGCTCTTGCCCGAACTATAAATGACCTGATTCTCACCAAAAGGGATACGTAGGCAACCTAAAATGGTGCAGTCATAACTTCTATTTCAACTCCAATTCCCTTTTCAAAAATTTCAATCAACTCAAAGTTTTTATTTCAAAACTCCTTCGAAGACTTCCGTGTTTCAAATTCCTTCCAAAACTTGCATCATGCATCATTCATCCAAAAAGTGATGACTAGACCCTGTTTTCGAAACTCCAAAGTGGATACTAAGTGGACAATGGTAACCTGTTATTTTAGTGAGTGAGCAAAGGGTGATTAGACATGTAGGTACCGAAAGGGTGGGGTAGGGTGATGATCTTAAGATATCTTCCCTACACGTAACCAACCCCCGAACTATAGATTTCTATTCTCGAAAGACCAAAATGGAGTTATTTTCAAAAAGGGCTTAAATCTTTCCAAAGGTTGCCAAACAATCTATTTTGTTAAAAACCCTCTCTCGGCGAGTTTTCAAAATCTTTTTCAAAAACCCCTAAAGTTTGATCTTCGGATTAAAACGTAGTTTTAAGTGACCTAACTCACCTTAATCAAGTTAGGTGGCGACTCCTATTTTTCTAAAAAGCCCTTAGTCAAACCCAATTTTCAAACCTAGTCGCACTTGTCCTTCTAGGAGGATAGGTTCTAGTGACTGAGTTTTGTGTTTTTGGTCTCCGAGCCGAAAGGACCTTGGACACCCCAAAAATCGGGGAGCGACACTATGAAATTGGAGAAACTCATCACCTTAATCTATGCTTTCTTTCTTCTTTGCATGTATAGAACCTGTTAGTATAAAATTCCATTTATCAAGAAATTTAGCAATTTATAGAAACTTATACCAAGAATCATCAAGATAAAGATAATTAAAAAAATATTAAGTATATAATATTTGAAAAGATGCTTACTTCTACTATCATCATTCTTCTTTCCCTTTGTCATTATCAAAATAAAGAGGGTGCATAAGAAGTGTGAGCTTAGGGCAAAAAAGTAACTATCTGAGAGTTTCTAGAAGGTGAGATAGTCAAGTGATAAGAGAGTAGATTCAAGAACGGTAAAATATGTAGAATTACAGGTCATGGAACTTAGACTTCCAAACATTGTGCATCCAATCTACAAAGTGGTTGAACCAAACTTTGAAACCTTGTGTGAAGGCAGAGGATTTCTAGAGTTGATCATAAAATTGATCATATTCAGTCTTCATGTAGCTTATCCCATTCATGACCCCCATGAGAGATTTAGATCTAGCAGTGATAGCATTTTTGAATTGATGTCGCATATTAGCCATTTAGCTTTCAACAACATCAATTTTCTCATGAATTTCGATCACCTTTGTTTCCAAAGCATCAAGCTTGTTACTGAATTTATCCATTCTTGCAGTTAAGGCCTACAAAGCTTTAAGAAAATCAAATGAAGAAGATTCAAAGTTAGGAATAGGCTTATAGGAAACAATAGCTCGCTGAGTAGATGGAGTGGGAGCAGGCTGAGGTGGAGAAGTCTCTGGCTGAGGTGGAGAATTCCCTTGCTACCTTTTGGAGATCCATTTGTTTTCAACCTTTTTAAATCCTATCAAGGCAAGAGTTCTTCTATCAAAGTTGGCATCTTTTCCCAAATCTTCTTTTGGTTCATTAACAAGATTCGCATCTAACTTCTTAAAAATGAAAGTAAGAAACATTCCATAGGGAAGAGCACTATTTTCTCTTTTCTTGCTTTCCTCCAGATGTCAAAAGATAAGGTATGACAGATTAATAGCATGACCGTTAGTGATTGACCAAATGAGAAAGGCCTTTAAATAAGAAACATGTTCCAGTTTACCTCTTTTAGGCATAATAACGTGAGAGGGAATATAGTGCAAAATTCTCATTTCCATGGTGAGTGAGGCAATTAAGGGCTTTTCGTTAAAAGTTAAGTTGGGATTTCCACACAGAATTTTTACAACGTCAAGGGAGTTAAACCCTTAAAAAACAGTCCCCTAGTTTATTATGAAAACACATGGGGCCAAGTTGGGGATTTTGAACATTTTTCTCAAGGAAGTAGTAGAAAATGTGATATCTTTCCCTTTTACATAGGACACAAGGACGTCACCTTCTTTCTTCAAGTTAGAGTAGAAAACTCAAACAAGATTTGGGTATATTTCTCCTTTAAGAAACATTATGGGCGACCACCTAATATAATCAAACTAGGGCTTAATAGAAAGACCTTCATTCTCATTAAATTGAGAGGGAACATACTTTCTATTTATGACAAATTGAGAGTGAAGGAATTTGAGTAAGTGATTTTTGGCTTTCTCATCCTCGAAATTCTCAATTTCAAACTCAGGTATTGTTGATTTTCCTTTCTTTGAGTAGGATTTCTGATTTTCAGCACCACTTGGAGGAGCTTTCCTCTTCGGTGCTTACAGTTTGGGAACTGTCTTTGGTGCTTGCAATTTCCCCTTTTCGATGGTGGAGAACTCTGTTCGACCATGAAGGAAGTGGTTTTCCTCTTCAATGAAGCACGAGTTGAGGACTTTGGAGCCATTTGGCTTCTGAAATGGAGAGAGAAAGAGATGGGTGTTTACGATTTTGATTGGGTTTTCCTCTTAATGTTCTGGTGACGGAGAGTTGAGCAGGCTAGGGTTTTGCCAATAGAGGTTGAAGTGGATTGCTGCTCTTCAATGAATGAAGTGAGAGAGAGAGAGAGAGAGAGAGAGAGAGAGAGAGCCGAATGATGAATGGTAGATTAAGACTGTTGAAATGTATGTATATGTTGTATAGGCGGGAGTTTGGAAAGTAAAATATGACTATTTGAAAATAAGGCAGCTCCTTACTTTTGGGTAAAAAAATATTCCTAAATTTAAGTGAACCCAAAGGAAATTTCTCAAATCAAATATTCCAAAACCCTTTAGTCAAATATTTTGAATCAAATCAAATTTGTCATCTCCATACATACAATCAAATCAAATATACCACAATCCAATCAAATCAATTGATTTCACAAATCAAATCAAATATGCCAATCAGATCAGTTTCCATTGATTTATTTTTGTAAATCATATATTTCATACTTTTGAATTTCAAAATACTTGCTTAATTAGAACAATCTCTTTCACATATAGCAAGACATTCATAGATTGAGCAATTAAGATCACATAGGATTCATCATACTAATTTCTCTTCAAATTTCACAGAATTTCTCTTCACTCAAAGGCTTTGAGAATATATCAACTAGCTGATTATCTGTGGTAACAAATCAAGAGTGATATTTCCTTTTTGAACCTGATCCCTAATAAAGTGATGTCTGAATTCTATATGTTTTGTTTTAGAGTATTGTATAAAATTTTTAGTTAAATTTATAGCACTTATATTATCATATTTAATGAGAACATTATTATAAAATAAGACATAATCCTCTAGTTGTTGTTTCATTCAAAAAAATTTGAGCACAACAACTATAACATGCAATATATTTAGCCTCAGCAATAACTAAAACCATATAATTTTGCTTTTTACTATGCCAAGAAATCAAAGATTGACTGAGGAATTGACATGTTTCACTTGTACTTTTTCTATAAATTATACTACCAGCAAAATCTGTATCAGAATATCCAATCAAATCAAATGAGATATCTCTAGGATACCATGATCCCAAATATTGAGTATGATCCAAATATTTGAAGATTCTTTTCATAGCATTCAAATGTCATTCTTTAGGGCAAGATTGAAAACGTGCACACATGCCAACACTGAACATTATATTCGGTCTACTTGCAGTTAAATAGAGTAAGGATCCGATCATACCTTTATATTTCTTTTCATCCACATCCTTACCATTTTCGTCATTGTCAAGTTTTGTAGATGTACTTATTGGAGTTCCGCTTAACTTTGTACTTTCTAATTCAAATCTCTTCAATAAATCCTTTACATACTTTGAGTGATTTATGAAGATTCCCTCTTTGGACTGTTTCATTTGGAGTCCTAGGAAATAATATAATTCTCCCACCATGTTCATTTCAAATTCTCTTTACATACCCTCAGCAAAATCTTGACACATATTCTCATTAGTAGCACTGAAAATGATATCATTTACGTATATTTGTACAATGAGAATGTCATTGCTTTTGGTTTTTAGTAAATAATGTAATATTAATTTTTCCTCTTGTAAAATCATTTTCAAGCAGAAACTTACTAAGTCTATCATACCAAGCCATAGCGGCTTGTTTTAAACCATATAATACTTTAGTAAATCTGAACACATGATTTAGAGAACTATAATTTTCAAAACCGAGAGGTTGTTCAACATAGACTTTTTCAGAAATATAACCATTTAAGAAAGTACTTTTAACATCTATTTGATAGAGTTTAAAATATTTAAAACATGCAAATGTTGTTGGCCCAAAAGGCAACTCAAGAGGGGGGGTGAATTGGGTTTTTAAAGATTAATGACAATTAAGATTAATTAAAATTAATCTAAACAATGTAACAGTGATCAATCTATATGTAATGCGATGTAATCAAAAGAAGAAAGGAAAATAGAGCAATAGAAAGAACACAAAGAGTTAACGAGGTTCAACCACAATTCGTGGTTTACGTCCTCACCCCAAGATCCCCTTGAAATCTTCCTCCACTATGTAATCTCCAATTACAAATAGATGCTGATTGACCAAGTGCTCAGCTCACTCTTTACACAAGAATTTCTTCCCAAGTTCTTCAGCCACCAAATGGTTTTGTCCAAGATCCACTCAAACTTACAAGAGTTTTTCTTTCACAAGAGAACTTTGAAACTCTCACTTACAAGTGTATAAAGATATACAAACAATTTACAAACTCTCTAACAATAGTGGATTAAATAATCCAAGCTCACACAGTGAAGACAAAAAAAATGTTCAGAATTTTTCTGTTTGATCAGTCAGTGGATCTTTGTTTCTTATGTCTCTTGTTTTATAAATGCAGTTAGAAGCTGATATATAAACCCTTGTATTGATTTCATCCGTTGGAGGTGGTTGAGGCTTATTTAATGCGCGTCCAGTCCGTTATAATGTTAGAAAAATTAATCGTTATATCCTAGGGGGTCGACTCTAGGCTAAATGGGTCAACTCTTCTAGTCTGTATTTTACAGATGTTGTCCATTGTCTCCATGGGTCGACTTCTTATATTCATGAGTTGGCTCATTGATCATTCTATCTTCAAGTCATTTTGCTTTTGTCTTTATCAGTCGGCTCTTCATTTTCATAAGTTGACTCTTTGCATAGAAATCTTACTTCATTCTTCATGAGTCGATTCTTTATATTCAAGAATCGGCTCTTTGATCATTTGGTCTTTAAGTTTTTACTTCTGTCTTCATGAGACGACTCTTTATTTCCATGAGTCGGCTCTTTGATCATTTGGTCTTCAAGTTTTTGCTTCTGTATTCATGAGGCGAATCTTCATTTCCATGAGTCGGCCCTTTGATCATTTACTCTTCAAGTTTTTGCTTTTGTATTCATGAGGCGACTCTTCATTTTCTTGAGTCAACTCATTGCCCAGAAATCTTCATTTTGTCTTCCAATGGTCAAATTCATTTTCAGCAATAGTATAAGATCTTCAAGGAGTCTTCTCTTTGGGGTATGATGATCAATCGAACTCTTTAACTCATCAAAGTTAACTTCTATTCAATGTGGATTGATTCAATTCATTCAATTTCAATGTGGATTGATTCAATCATTTGATATTCATCTTTTCTTGACTTTCAAACTATTAGGGTTTTATTCAATCAATGTTGATCTCTTATTTTCTTTTACTGAGCTTTCTCTTTCATTTTAGAGCTTCCACTTTTAATGCCAAGCTTTCTCTATTACGTAGAGCTTCAAAATGCTTCATTGTCGATTTCATCTCTTTGCTAGCAAATCTTCTTTCTTCTTTAAAATCACTTCAATGAGACTTTTGTAAACTTGATAAAGTCTATTCAAACAAATTATTTTCATTGATTCTTTTCATCTCAGGAGAATTCTTTGTTTGGATTCTTTGTAGAGATCATGCAGTCAAGATGAATTTTCTTCTCAAGCATCTTTCATCAGGTTATCTTGAATTTGATCTTTGCACACTAGATAAAGTCTTCTTTTGAGCATTTTCAATCACTTCATAATCAAATCATCTTCAACTGATCTTTGTACATTCTGACAAATTCTTCAATCTTTTTAGGTGAAAGTTAACTTCATTGAATCTATGCATTCTTGATGAAAGTTTTTATTTGAACACCTTCAATCTCTTCGAATACAAATCATTTGTTTGAAGTAGAAATAAGCTTCAATGCTCTGTTGGTTCATTGCATAGCTCTTAGAGTTCATTGCTTGATCCTGAGCTTGTTGTGCATTCACTTTGACATGTATTAGACTTAAGGTTTGAATATTAAGTCTAAATCATAAACATTATTAATCTGCACACTAAGTAAATGCATTAGTAAAATAACACAAGATTTAATTATCATCAAAATCATCATGGAGACCAACCTAGAGTCAACAATCTCCTCTTTTTTTATGATGAAAAAATCTTTGCAAAATAAGTTGATATATGATTAAATGAAATGGACAAAGTTAAATGGTATACTAGTAAAGAACTCCCCATTTGTTTCGTAATTAAGCAAATCATGCTTAAAAGACAAAAGATTTTTCAAAAACAACTTTCAGGGAGTTTTTGTCAACTAAGTCAAAAACAAATTGAGGGAAATAATTCATGTTATTCCCCCTGAGAACATGCTCTATAGTTATCAAATATTTTATTTCATTTTCATTCAATGCCAATTCATCAAACAATTCATTGTTCATTTTAGTGATTCTCCATTTCTTGTCTAATTCTTCTCTAATTCTAAAATATGTGCAATTCACTTTCCAACAAACATACATTGTTCAATTCTTCTCCCCAAATCTAGTTTTTGATTTAGTTTACACTCAATCTTGTCCAGTTAATGCCAATTCATCAAACAATTCTCCATTTCTTGTCTGGTTCATCTCCAAATCTTCTTCCTCTTTTTGTCAATCCAACAAAAAAAGAAACAAAATGAAAATAATAGACAGGTACAATAGCAAAAAATATTAAAACAAGATAAATGGTATAAACAGGAAAGCAAACAAGCAACTAAGTTATCAAAGTAATCAATTGGGCACCAGAACAAAGTTATATTTCATTCATTCAATTAAAAGGATATTACAAAAGGTTGTACAGTTAATATCCATAAAAATTATGCCAAAAAAATGTTATAACAGGACCATGAGTATGCAGAATGATGGGGCAAGAGGGAATATGAGGTGAAGAGAAGTAAGAGAGGTAGGGGTAGGTAGGATAAGGAAATGAGAGTCTAGTGAGCATCAGATTCAATGGCCGAAGAGTCATCTTCTCTAGCTTCTTCCCCTTTCTATGCTTCCTCCTCTTCTTCATTAACTTCTTCTTCCTCTTCTTCTTCTTCTTCTATAATTTTTTATTTGTCATTTCTCAACATTTGTACTTCCTTTTTGAGTTCTCACATCTTTCTTTCTATAAACATCATCCTTGTAGCTGCAAGATCTGCCTTGCTATTCAGTTTGTCCAGAGATTCCATAACTTGAGTCATAAAAGTACTTAAGTCTCCTGTACTCTCTTGTAATTCAGAACTCAAAATACTTTTTGTGCTTCTCTGCCTGGAGGTGCTCCCAGATGGAGCCTTTCCTTCAGAAGTATTTTCTCCTCCAGTTTTCTTTGGAGTCCACTTGTTATTTTATAGAATATACCCCATTCTTTGAAGTGTGCTCTCATTGTATTCATCGCTAATGGCCTTGGGGATTCTTTTCTTCTCATTCTTCAGATCAATATCAAAATGCTTGAAAACTTTTGTCAAGAAAATTTCATAAGGCAAATTGATTTTAGAGATGGTAGCCTTGTATATATGATCCAGACTAAACAGAGGCAAGTCAATCCTTGAATCAGTTATGTATGCCCACAAGAAAAATAACTCCTTCTCCGAAATATAATTATACTTTCCAATTTTGGGAGTAAAAATGGTGCAAGTAAAGTAATGAACTAGCCTCAATTCAAGAGGCAGATCAGTAGCAAGGGATTGTATATTTTCATCCACATCCCTTCCATAGAGAGTTTTCAGTTGATCCTTCCTAAAGACGTTATCTCTATAGACTTCTCTACCAAGCCTTATTCTAAGAATGTGTCTAATCACCTCTCTATTTAAAGTGATGGTAATACCCTTAACATAACTGTTGATGGTCACTTCTCTAGGTTCCCTTTTAGCATTAGAATAGAAGTGAGCAACCAGGTTAGGGTATACATCATCCCTGAGTGTTATCATATATTTCCATCCTAGATTTTCAAATTTTGCACCAAATTAGAACTTATGATGATCAAAAAATTTATAATCTATCCATCTTCTATTGAACACTTTTCTAAGAGAAAAACTCGAATTGTACCTTTCTTGAGCTTTACCCTCACTAAAGTATAGTTCATTGCATTCCAGAACTGTTGTAGATGAGGTTTCTCCAGTTTTACTCTTATTTCGCTTCCCTTTGTCCTTGCTACACTCCCTTTTTGATTTCCTCTTTGGCTCTTTCGAAATAGGGGTTGTTGATACGACTAGGGCTTTAGACATCTTTTTCGGTTTAGAGGTTTTGGGAACCATTGTAGGATTAAGAATAGTTGAGAGAGGATGGAATAGAGTCAATTAAGGTTTATAAGATGATTGAGATGAAGATTTGTGAAGGTTTGGAGGTGACGATTGGGCTTTGGTCCAAACAAAGGAGAGGGAGAGAAACAGAGTGAGAGTAAGAGAGAGAAAGAGAGAAATTTCAAATGTTTATAAAGTCGGCTTTGTGAAAATATATATAGGCCCAACTCATGAGGTGACCAATGAACTTGATGAGTCAACACATGCTTATTAATGAAATAATTTGAGTCCATTGTCATGATGAGTCGACACTCCATTTCAAAGGGTTGACTCATGCGACCAGACTAGGCATGTCAAGTATAAGGAATTTAGAATATGACCTTTTTCAAGTTTTGGGATAATAGGTGTTTTAATATGATCATGTAATGAATCATAAATACAAGAAATGCAATTCATATGAATAATAAACACATTTAAAACATTCAAAACACAAATTTCACTTGAATTAATCAAATTTTAAGGCATAGGATCACTTATCCCTAATTCTCTTCTTATCATACAAAAACGATCGTCGCTCAATGGTTTAGTAAAGATATCAGCCAATTGCATGTTGGCGCACACAAAATCAAGTTCAATATCACCTTTTTGTACATAATCTCATATAAAGTGATATCCAATTTCAATGTGCTTTGTGCAGGAGTGTTGAACAGGATTTTTAGTCAAGTTTATAGTACTAGTATTATCACACTTAATAGGAATATGATCAAACACAATTCCATAATCTTCTAATTATTGCTTAATTCATAACATTTAAGCACAACAACTGCCAACTGCTACATATTCAGCCTCAGTTGTGGAGAGAGCAACTGAAATTTGTTTCTTGCTATACCAAGATACAATCATATTGCCTAGGAGTTGGCAAGAGCCACTTGTGCTCTTCCTAACAATTCTACTCCTCGCATAGTCAGCGTCAGTGTAAGCATTCAAATTAAAACATGTACTCTTTGGATACCATAATCCAAGATTTAGTGTGTATTTAAGATAATAAAATATTCTCTTTACAGCAATCATATGAGATTCTTTAAGATTGGATTGAAAACGAGCACACAAGCAAACACTAAACACTATATCTGGTTTACTAGCAGTTAGATACAATAAGGAGCTTATCATGCTTCTATAAAGTTTAGTATCGACTGGCTTACATTTCTCGTCGCTATCCAATTTTGTTGTAGTGTTCATTGGAGTACTTATAGGCTTTGCATCTTTCACGCCAAACTTTGTGATTAAGTCCTTGATGTATTTAGCTTGGTTGATGAAGATTCCTTCTTTCGATTGCTTGATTTTGAAGTCCTAGAAAGTAGTTGAGCTCGCCCATCATACTCATCTCTAATTCTCCTTGCATACACTTAGCAAATTCTTCGCAAAGCGACTCATTAGTAGTACTGAATATAATATTATCCACATAAATTTGTACTATAAGCATATCATTATTTTTTATTTTAATAAAAAGAGTGGTATCTATTTTTCTTCTAGAAAAACTTTTTTCAATAAAAAATGTACTTAATCTTTCATACCAAGCCCTTGGGGCTTATTTCAAATCATATAAAGCTTTTATGAATTTGAAAACATGATCAGGAAATTTTGGATCTTCAAATCCAGGTACTTGTTCAACAAAAACTTCTTCGGTGATAAAACCATTTAGAAAAGCACTTTTAACATCCATTTGATATAATTTGAAATCTTTAAAACAAGCAAATGCAAGTAATAATCTAATGGCTTCTAATCTAGCTGCCGGAGCATAGATTTCATCAAAATCAATGCCTTCCTCTTGACTATAACCTTGAGTAACAATTCTTGCCTTGTTCCTCACAACAACTCCAGACTCATCCATTTTATTTCTAAATACCTATTTAGTTCCAATGACTAGATGATCACTAGGTCTAGGAACAAGGTGTCATACCTCATTCATTTCAAATTGGTTCAATTCTTCTTGCATTGCATTAATCCAAAATTCATCATTTTCAGCATCATTAAAACATTTAGGCTCTATCTATGATAAGAATGCAAGATGATTACATACATTTTTTTATAGGGAATCGAGTTCTTATTCCTTGTGAAGGATCGCTTAGGATTTATTCTGTAGGATGGTTATGCACAAACTTCCACTCCTTAGGTAGACCTTCAATGATTTCTTGTTAGCGGGTAGGAACTTCTTGTGCTTCTCTTTCTTTTTGAGGTTCTTCATTTGAGCTTGGTTGAATGTCCATCCTTTCCATTTCAAGCTCTAGCTCATCTACATCATCACTTGCAACAATCTTTGAAGAAGGGTTAAATTCATCAAAAGTGACATGGACTGATTCTTCAACCACTAGAGTCCTCTTATTAAAGACTCTATAAGCCTTGCTATATGTTAAATAGCCAAGAAATACACTCTCATCAAAGTTTGCATCAAACTTGCCGAGGTTGCCTTTATTATTATTCAATACAAAGCATTTACATCCAAAAGCTTTAAAGTATGAAACATTCGGTTTCTTATCTTTCCAAAGTTCATAGGGGGTTTTGTTCAAAAACTTTTTAAATAAAATTCGATTCAAAACGTAACACGCCGTGTTAATAGTTTTAGTCCAAAAATATTTTGGTAAACCATTTTCGCAAAGTATGGTTCTAGCCATTTTTTTTAAAACTCTATTTTTCCTCTCAACAACTTGTCGCGCTCAGATTTTTCGCACTCGAGGAATACTCACACAAGCGGGAAAAACATTGTACTCTCTCGTTAGAACTCACCCTCCTAGAAGAATGAGTGCGACTAAGCTTGAATTGAAAATAGATTTGAATAAAGGCCTTTCGAAAAAAGATTCGAAGTCGCCACCTAACTTGATTAAAGTGAGTTAGGTCACCTAAAAACTAAGAATAATCCGAAGACTACACTTAGGGTTTTTGGAAAACGATTTTGAAAATATCTCCTCAAGAGAGGGTTTTTAAGAAAAATAGGTTGTTTGGCAACCTTTGGAAATATTTAGCCCTTTTTTGAAAAATAAACTCCGTTTTTGCTCTTTAAAATCAGTGATTCTAGGTTCGGAGGTTGGTTACGTGTAGGGAAGACGCACTAAACCATCACCCTACTCCGCCCTTTCGGTACCTACATGTCAATCTACCCTAGATTCACCAATGAGAGTCTTTAACTAACTAACGTCCAATCCTTTCTATTTTGAAAAATAATGTTTGAAAAGAAACTAACATGATGCATGATATGCAAGTGCAATAGAAGAGAGTTGATTTAGAAATAGATTTGAAAAGAGATTTGATTTGATTTGAAAAGGAAGAGATAAAAGTTTGAATTTGGAAAGAAGATTTTGGGAATTGAAAATAGAGATTTGAAATTGGAAAATTTGAAAATTGATTGGAAATTTGAAAAGATTGTAGAATTTGAGTTTTGAAAAATATGGAAATAGAAATTTGAAAAAAGTTATGACCGCACCCATGAGGGTTGCCTACGTATCCTTTTAGAGGAATCAGGTCAGTCGTAGTTCGGACAAGAGTCTGACTGAAAAAAGAAGAGTTGATTGGAAGAAAGAGATTGAATTGGAAATTGGATTTGAAGATTGAGAGATTAAACTTTGATTGGAAGATTTCAAAAGACTTGACTTTGGAAAACTTGGTTTTTAGAAAACCTTGATTTAGAACCTTAGAAAAGGAATATTGGACTTGACTTGGAAAGATTTTCCAAAAGAATTGACTCAAATGTTGGACTTAGAAGATTTGGAAAGATTGGATTTAGGAATATGTTCAAATTAGGAAAGTGTCATTTTAGGAAAGTTTTGGTTTAGGAAAGTTTCAACTTGGGAAAGTTTTGAATTAAGAAAGTTGTCAGTTTGGGAAAATTTCAACTTAGGAAAGTTTTGAATTTGGAATGTTTTGAAATAAGGGAAATTTTGAAAATTGAAAAGTTTCGTTTTAAGAAAGGGTTTGAAATAGGAAAGTGTTGAATTTAGAAATGTTTTGAATTAGGAAAGTTTAGTTTAAGAAAGTTTTAAAATTTGGAAAGTTTAGAATTTTAAAAAGATTTTAAAGATTTAGAAAAGGTTTGAATTAAGAAAGTTTTGAGTTTAGAAAGCTTTGGAATTTTAGAAAGATTTTAAATTAGGAAAGGTTTGAAAAAGGAAAGTTTTGAAAGTAGAAAAGTTTCAACTTAGGAAAATTTTAAATTAAGAAAAGATTTGAAATTTAGAGAGTTTAGGATTTAGAAAGTTTTAGAATTTTAGAAAATCTTGAGATTAAGAAAGGTTTGAGTTTAAGAAAGATTGGAAAATCTAGATTTGGAAAGTTAAGATTTGGAAACTGGTAGAATTAGGAAAGGGTTGAATTAGGAAAGATGTGGAAATTTAATGTTTAAGGAAAGATTTGAAAGTTTTAGGAAACTTATGGTTTAAGAAAGTAGGAAATTAGGAGAGAGTTGAATTAGGAAAGATTTAGATTTTGAGTTTTAAAATTTAGGAAAGATTTTTATGTCCAAGTTTTGAAAATTTAAGATTTAAGAAAGGAGAAGATTAGGAAGGAGTTGAACTAGGGAAGATTTGGATTAGGAAGGGATTGGATTTGGTTTCTAAAAGAAAAGGCTTGATTTTGTTTCCAAAAACGGAGAACGGGATCTAATTTCCTAAACGGGAAGATTGGATTTGACACGGATTTGGAAAGGGAAAGTTTCTAGAAACTCTAGATTTGGAAATGTAGAATTTTGACATAGAAAAGAGGTTTTGGAAATGCGTATAGTTTGGATGTAAAAAACGAGAGATTTTGGAAACCTAGGTTTGGGGCAAAGTTTGAAAACCATGTTTTGGGGAAGAAAATTAGGGTTTCCTACTTGTGAGTTCTACGGCTTGACTTGAACTCTAAGTAAAGAATTTTTAGAAAGTGTATTTTTTGTAAACAAGTTTTTGGGAGGAAATCCTAGAGAAGAGTTTCTAGAGGGAAGATTTTGGAAAAAAAAAAAGTTTTTTTAGAAAGATTTTTGGAAGAAGATTGTTGGAGAGAGTTTTTTAGAAAGATTTTTGAGGAGAGTTTTTCTAGGAAAGAGACCTAGGGAGCGTTTTTGGAAAGTAGACTTTGAAGAGAGCGTTTTGGAAAGGGGTTTGAAAACAGAAGTTTTGAAAGATGGATTTTTGGAGAGAGTTTTTGATAACAACTTTGGAAAGAAGAATTTTAGGAAAATATGTTGAAAAAAAGATTTTTAGGAAAAGATTTTTGAAAATAGAGTATTTTGAAAAGTATAAAAACATCTCACTTTCCTAAAGCGATTCTAGCTATAAGAGGGCTAGAACCACTTTAGGGAAGCAGTTTTGAAAACAACAAGATTTGTAAATATGGACCATATTAGTCACTTTGAATGTAACACTTTCCTAAAGCAATCCTAGCCATGGAAAGGCTAGAATCACCATAAGATTATGATTTTGAAAACATGTTTTGAAAAAGGAGATTTTGATACAATTTTGAAAACAATTTTGAAAACGATTTTGAAAATAATTTTGAAAACGACTTTTGGAAGATGCAAGACCATGATATGCACAATGCAATTTTGGGGTCGTGAACATACAAGGTTAAGGCTTCACCACATAATCAAGGGGGCCGGACTCACGTGGTCTTCAGTTAAACTAAAAGAAAGCCCCCGACATGGTGACTCTCCAATAGCCCAATCCTACACATGGACCAGGAATCCCCTTGTTTCAAGCATGCAAAGAAAGGGGGGGGAAAGAGATGGGGGATTAAAATAGAGAAAACCCAAGTGGGTTCGGAGAGAGAAGAGAGAGGGGGAAGTGCGAAATTTAAAGAGAAAGCCTTCCGTATGTCTTGTTTATTTTGCGCGCCTTGCTTGTCTTCGGTCTTCGGTCTTCGTCTTGATCTTCGTCTTCAATCTGCAAGAGTTGTCTTCAAGCTTTAGATTGCAGCTCTTCAAGTCTTTAAAGGAGAGTTGAAGGCTAGTGTATGAGTGTATAGGGGTGTGTATGAGTGTATAGAAGGCTAGGGTTTAGTGTATAGTGACTAGGGTTTGGAAAACCTAAAGAGGCTAGGGTTTTTGGAGTGTTCGAGCTCTGTATATCGAATATTAGTGTTTTTAGACTGAGTTTGCGGACCCCTGTCACTTTGGAAGAGGCTTTGTATTTATAGAGAGGGGAATGCACTGGCGTCTGTTGTAGTAGCGCCAGGCCAAAACTTACACTAGCGCCACTAGGAGTGGCGCTAGGCCATTTTTTGGCTTGGTGCCACTACTAGTGGCGCCAGCCATTTAGAAAATATTTAAGGTCGGCAAGCAACGTATCTTTGACTAGATTTGGGCACCTATACTAGTGACTACCATGCAATTTTTAACATGGCTTCACTAGGAGTGACTCCGGAAAGTTCGGGAATGATTTAAGGGACCGGGAATGGCCCGAAAGGCTGAAAAGTGTAGGAACACCTAGAATAATGTCCCAGAGGTATTTAACTTGGAAAATGAGGATAGGATGTGTCGGAGGGGTTGACCGGGCCTTTAAGGGCAAAATAGTCAATCAAATCGGGCAGCTGCCGGGACGGACTTGGACTGTCCCATCAGAAGACTTGAAATTTGAAAACATTATTCAGAATGTTCCCAAAGGTTTCCGGTTTGATTCCTAGAGCTGGTGTGGTCGGAAAAGGCAACTGGCCCACTGGGGGCAAAACAGTCATTTTGCACCGGGTTTGCCGGAACTAGCTCGGAATGATCCGGAAACGTAGAGATAGATTGAGAATACTATAAGAGGTATTCTCAAGAGGTTACCGGTTTGATACCCAAAGCCAGTGTGGTCGGAAAAGGAGACCGGCCCACCAGGGGCAAAACCGTCATTTTGTACCGGGTTTGCCGGAACTAACTTGGAATGATCCAGAAAGATAAAGAAGGGTTGAAAGCACTATAAAAAGCAGTCTCAGAAGGTTACCGGTTTGATACCCAAAGCCGGTGTGGTTCCCGGGGCGTTTGGATGCTTAGGGGCAAAATGGTCATCTTGACCGGAAAGTCTCGGAAAAAGCCCAATGGGCAGTTTGGTCATTTTTCACCGAAGTGGGCTAGAAGGCACTAGTGTTGACCTGGGTTTTGAGTGTTTCTGCCACTCTGACGGCGGTTGTCGTGACATAGGGGTTTATTGGCAATTCCCTATATCGACCTGTTTACGAGTATTTCCGCTACTCGAATGGTTGTGATGTTTGCGAGTATTTCCGCTACTCGGGCCGTCTCGAGGAATAAACTATCTCGAGAGAGGGATTGGAAAGGGGACTTACCGTCTTCGAAAAGACTTGCCTGATTTGGAACCGTCTCGGGGAATAAACTATCTCAAGAGAGGGATTGGAAAGGGGACTTACCATCTTCGAAAAAACGTGCCTGATTTGGAACCGTCTCAAGGAATAAACTGTCTCGAGAGAGGGATTGGGAAGGGGTCTTATAATCTCTGAAAAGATGTGCCTGATTTGGAACCGTCTCGAGGAATAAACTGTCTTGAGAGAGGGATTGGAAAGGGGTCTTATCGTCTCCGAAAAGACGTGCCTGATTTGGAACCGTCTCGAGGAATAAACTATCTCGAGAGAGGGATTGGAAAGGGGTCTTATCATCTCCGAAAAGACGTGCCTGATTTGGAACCGTCTCGAGGAATAAACTATCTCGAGAGAGGGATTGGAAAGGGGTCTTATCGTCTTTGAAAAGATGTGCCTAATTTGGAGTAGATTTACCGTCTCGAGAAATCAACTGTCTCGAGAGAGGGGTTAGAGTTAGAATTGGAAAGAACAATGCCCCTAAGGGCATTTTGGTCATTTGGCCTCTATTTGAGCCTGGTGGGCCTGCGAGGCGATGGACAAACGGGATTTGGACTTAGAAAATCAATTTCGATTAGAATACGTCTATATTGACTTGAGTACAAGTCTGGACGGAGCGTAGACTGTCGAGCGATCAAAAATGGGGTACTTACTCAACTCCATTTTGTTGAGGTGTTCTAGGGGCTGAGAAGTTGTGATCAAAACCATTTTCATCACAAAACATTTCAAAGGGTTTGCGATCAAATTCCCCTCCATTATCAGTCCTAATAGAAGTAATTGAAAATCATTTTTTTATTTTGGACCTTTCTACAAAATTTTGTGAAGAAAACAATTTTCTCATCCTTATGAGCTAAGAAGAATGTTCATGTAAATCTAGAATAGTCATCAACGATAACAAGTGCATATTGTTTCCCACTAAGACTCAAAGTTCTAGTTGGTCCAAATAAGTCTATGTGCAATAGTTGTAGTGGCCTAGAGGTAGTGAGCATATTAATGGATTTGAAAGAAATTCTAGTTTGCTTACTTAATTGACAAACATCACAAACTCTATCTTTGTCAAATTTTAGTTTTGGAAGACCTTTGACCAAATCATTTTTAGAAACCTTTGAAAGTATGCTCACACTAATGTGACCAAGTCTTTTATGCCACAACCAACTTTCATCACTACTCATAGCAGCAAGGCATTCTACTTTGCAAGATGATAAATCATTAAGATTGAAAATATAAATATTGCCTTCTCTATGTCCAGTGAGGATTGTCTTGTAATCATTAATGTCAATTACATCACATTTAGAGGATTCAAATATAACCTTGCATCCTTTGTCACAAAGTTGACTAATGCTCAAAAGATTGTATTTGAGTCCTTTAACAAGCAATACATTTTCAATAGAAGTAGAAGAATTCTTACCAATACTACCTATACCGATGATCTTTGCTTTGCTATTGTCACCAAATGTGACAAGACCTCCATCCTTTGGTGAGAGAGATGTGAATTGTGCTTCATCTCCCATCGTGTGCCCTGAGCATCTACTATCTAAATACCAATGGTCTTTTTTGGATTTTGCTTGAAGGCAAACCTGCAACAGGATTTATCTGACCTTAGGTACTCAAACCATCTTGGGTCCTTGGGGGTTAGTCCTCAATGGTCATCTAGGAACCCATGCATTGCTAAAAACTTTTGATTTTTGTAACGTATAACATCTACTAACAATATGTCCTACTTTATGACAATAAAAGCATGAGACTTGTGATTTTCCAGTTGAAGCACAAAATCTACCTTTTGAAACTTTATTTCTTTCAAAAGGATCAAAGCCAAGACCAGCTTTATCTAATGAACATTTTTGTTTTCCTAAAATTGCATCCAGTTTTTCTTTTCCATTTACACATCTAAAACGACTAGTTTCCAAGCTTTTAACCTTATCAATCAAATTTTGGTTTTCTTTTAAAGAATCTTTTGGAAAAGAATTTTTCTTAATCTTATCCTTCAAGACACAAATTTCATTTTTCAAAACTTCATTTTCTTTTTGTAAAATTGCATTTTCATCAGTAAGAGTGGAAAGCATCTTTTTAAGAAGTCCATTTTTAATTCTCATTTTTCTAAATTCACAAATTAGATCATCAAACGCATCTTAGAATTCATTAAATACCTCACTTTCATCCTCATGAGTCGTAAGATATAGGTTAGCCACTTCTTATGGTTCGGCTTCTTATTCGGAGCTTGATTCTTCATCATCACTCCATGTCGTGGCTGTCATAGCCTTCTTCCTTTGATATTTTTTTTCCTCTCTTTCTGAGCAGAAGACACTCTGCCTTTATATGGCCAGGCTTCTTGCATTCATAACATGTAATGTTGGATTCCTTACTAGGTTCTCCTTTGGCTTCATGCTTTTTTCCACCTCTCCATTTCTTTTTCATGAATCTTCTGAATTTTCGAGTAATAAGAGCAATTTTATTTTCATTCTCATCACTTTTTTATTCATTATCTTGACTAGTGGATTTGAATGCAACTACCATTTTCTTCTTTTCTTCATCCTCTTGGGCATGTTGCTTTTGAGTAAGCTCATGAGTCATTAAGAAGTCCAAGAGTTCTTCAAGAGGTAAGGTGTTGAGGTCTTTTGCTTCTTGAATTGCTATGTCTTTAGCTTCCCAAGCTTTTGGCAAAGACCTTAGAATCTTCCTCACTTGCTTACTGTTAGGATACACATTTCTAAGAGATTTTAAGCCATTAATAATATCAGTGAACTTTATGAATATTTCTGTAATGGACTCATCAGGTTTCATTTTAAATAGTTCATAACTATGTACCAAAATATTGATTTTAGATTCTTTAACTTGATCGGTACCTTCATGTGTGACTTCTAATCTATCACATATTTCTTTGGCTGATTCACAAGTGGAGATATGATTAAATTCATTGAGAACAAGTGCACAGTATAAAATATTCATAGCTTTGGCATTAGATTGTAGCATTTTCAAATCATCTTCATCCCATTCAGATTCTGGTTTAGGGATATCAATTCTATCTACTCTAGTTGTAGGTGCTTTGGGATCATTTACAATAAGTCTCCATAATTCATAATCTACCGATTGGATATAGATTCTCATTCTATTTTTTCAATAATTGTAATTAGTACCATTAAATATAGATGGTCTGTTTGTGGATTGACCCTCACCAAGAGAGCTTCCAAAATTGGTTGCCATGGATCTATTCTTAGGATGTTAAGCCTAAATCAGGAACACAAGCTCTGATACCAATTGTTAGCCCAAAAGGCAACCCAAGAGGGGGGTGAATTGGGTTTTTCAAAGATTAATGACAATTAAGATTAATTAAAATTAATCTAAACAATGTAACAGTGATCAATCTATGTGTAATGCAATGTAATCAAAAGAAGAAAGGAAACAGAGCAATAGAAAGAACACAAAGAGTTAACGAGGTTCAACCACAATCCGTGGTTTACGTCCTGACCCCAAGATCCCTTTGAAATCTTCCTCCACTATGTAATCTCCAATTACAAATAGATGTTGATTAACCAAGTGCTCAGCTCACTCTTTACACAAGAATTTCTTCCCAAGTTCTTTAGCCACCAAGTGGTTTTGTCCAAGATCTACTCAAACTTACAAGAGTTTTTTTCCACAAGAGAACTCTCAAACTCTCACTTACAAGTGTATAAAGATATACAAACAATTTACAAACTCTTTAACAATAGTGGATTAAACAATCAAAGCTCATACAGTGAAGACAAAGAAAATGTTCAGAATTTTTCTGTTTGATCAGTCAGTGGATGTTTGTTTCTTGTGCCTCTTGTTTTATAAATGCAGTTGGAAGCTTGTATATAAACCCTTGTATTGATTTCATCCGTTGGAGGTGGTTGGGGCTCATTTAATACATGTCCAGTTCGTTATAATGTTAGAAAAACTAATCGTTATATCCGAGGGGGTCGACTCTAGGCTTAATGGGTCAACTCATCTGGTCTGCATTTTACAGATGTTGTCCATTGTCTCCATGGGTCGACTCCTTATATTCATGAGTCGGCTCATTTATCATTTTGTCTTCAAGTTATTTTGCTTCTGTCTTCATGAGTTGGCTCTTCATTTCCATGAGTCGACTCTTTGTATAGAAGTCTTGCTTCAGTCTTCATGAGTCGATTCTTTATATTCAAGAGTCTGCTCTTTGATCATTTGGTCTTCAAATTTTTGCTTCTGTCTTCATGAGGCGACTCTTTATTTCCATGAGTCGGCTTTTTGATCATTTGGTCTTTAAGTTTTTGCTTCTGTATTCATGAGACGACTCTTCATTTTCATGAGTCGACTCATTACCTAGAAATCTTCATTCTGTCTTCCAATGATCAAATTTATCTTCAGCAATAGTATAAGATCTTCAAGGAGTCTTCTATTTGAGGTATGATGATCAATCAAACTCTTTAACTCATCAAAGTTAACTTCTATTCAATTTGAATTGATTCAATTATTTGATATTCATCTTTTCTTGACTTTCAAACTGTCAGGGCTTTATTCAATCAATGTTGATCTCTTCTACTCTATTGCTGAGCTTTCTCTTTCATTGTAGAACTTCCACTTTTAATGCCAAGCTTCGTCTATTATGTAGAGCTTCAAAATGCTTTATTGCCGATTTCTTCTCTTTGCTAGGAAATCTTCTTTCTTCTTTAAAATTACTTCAATGAGACTTTTGTAAACTTAATGAAGTCTATACAAACATATTTTCTTCATTGATTCTTTTCATCTCAGAAGAATTCTTTGTTTGGATTCTTTGTAAAGATCATGCAGTCAAGATGAATTTTCTTCTCAAGTATCTTTTATCAGGTTATCTTAAATTTGATCTTTGCACACTAGATAAAGACTTCTTTTGAGCATTTTTAATCTCTTCATAATCAAATCATCTTCAACTAATCTTTGCACATTCTGACAAATTCTTTAATCTTTTTAGGTGCGAGTCAACTTCATTGAATCTATACATACTTGATGAACACCTTCAATCTCTTCTGTAAGTGGGATTTTTTGGGAAGGCTGGGCCGAACGCTCTGGCCCAAATGAATGAATTCAAACTCCCTGCAAAAGAGGATGGTTAGAATGAGTTGACCCTTGAAGGGCCGAGCACACTCGGAAGATCAAGTTAGCAAACTTAATCGTAATGGGAATCAATGAGAGTGGTGAATGTTCTAAGTTAATTGTCCATACCTGGGCCTTGACACCTCGGGTACTTATAGTGTGCTCGGCTTTGTCCTACAAGCAGGCACTCATAGCTTGCAGGGTAGGCTCCATCATTGACACCGCCTGACCACTTACAAGGTCTGGCGCATCGCCGTTGGGAATTTCGGCTGACCGGATATACACGTCGACGTTGCGTGGGCAACCACCCACACATTTAATGCGGGTCAACTCTGCATTTAATGCTTGAAGACCGCTAGCGGTTTGGGCCATGGTGAGGAGTAAGTCGACGGTTAGGGTCAGCCCGTTTCTTAACTCTGATTCTGGGCCGCCACGCAACCCAGACTTTAATCCGCATATATTGGGCTTCATCCGTTGGGTTGGGCCGTGGAATATTTCCCCACAATTGCCCCCTAGCCTTTGTGTCGTTTTGGCTCCCGAAACGGCCAAGGGTTGGAGCGGTCGCCGTGTCGCATGGATGGCAGGGACTTTAATCGATGTGATGCTTCGGCAAAGCGTCATGATTAACGCCGTTTTCCCGCGCATGAACCGACGGCTCTGGTGTGTATAAAAGAGTGATGCCCTATTCAGTCGAAAAACACTTGGTTTTTTCTTGCCTTTTGAGTAGCGTGTGCGTCGACTGTCTCGGCACTCACCACTGTAAGTGTTTTTCGAGTCCGTAACTCTTTTGCTCTTCACTGTATTTTCTGTGTTTTGACGGTTGTCCCCCGAAGGCATCCCGTCTTCATAAAATGCTAGATGGCCCGTTGGCCCTTGCTTCGTTCAGGGCAAGGTTTGACATCCCAGACAAGATCGGCTTAGAGTTGGTCGATTCCAATGACTACCGTATGGGCGAAACCGAAAAGGGGGTGCCATTCCCAGTCATTGCCATCGTAGAGGGGGGGACTTAGGTTTCCCCTACACCCTCTTCTTCATAAGTTCATAGTAAAAAATAAAGTATCGCCCTCCCAGTTAGCATCAAACGTGTATAGGATCTTTTTCGGCATGCTTGAAATAAATCGGCGCCTGGGTGTGGACTTGGGCCTCGCCGAACTGGACTACTGCTACACTCTTTGTAAAGTCGGAGGTAGTTACAAACTCTACCTCTAGGCCGTAAAGAAGTCCTTAAAGTTAGTGAAGTGTCTGCCTTCCTCAGGGAAGGGCGTCGACGACGTTAGGGTTTGGGTAACAAGTCCATGGGAGTTCGACAACATTCCTGAGAAGGATAGACCGGTGATTCGATGCCTTAGAGAGCCCGTTGAACTAGGTTTGATGCCGATCTTTCATTCTGTGCACCATTTTAAATTTTGATGTGCATCAAATTTGATTCTCGAATTTTTGCAGACACGGGGAAGCGGTCGAAAGCACGCGACTGGTTAGTCAATTCTGACGACCTCAACAAGGTTCTGAACTACGTCGACGAGGGTCGACTAAAATACGTCGCTCGGGCCGCACACATTTTGCTCTCCTACCCGCTGCGATATTCGACCTTTACTGCCGAGACGGGTGTTCCCCAGAGTACCCTCGCGAGGTTGGCGAAAGAAGGTGCCGAGGGAGATTTCAAGGATATCCCTACCGGCATCGCAATCGAAAGGGCGTGCAGTCCTACGGGTGTGACAGTCGCGGTTGCTCTCTCATCGGAGCTAGTTGGTGAAGAACGACACGAAGCGCGATCCAAGTCCCACAGCTCGGCATCAAGTTCATCGCCATACACTGCTCCCGACCACTGAGTTAAGATTCCAGCGAGAACACGGGATTCTACTCCATCCCCCGACGCAGAGGTCAGCATGAGTCTGAGGGAGAGAATGTTTGCCGCTGCCGGCCAGCCACTGAGGTCGGCCGCCACCACTTCCACCGAAACTCCTCCAGCCGAGCTAGTGATAACTCCTGTGGAGGAAGCCCCTCCTGTGCAACAGAGGCCAGAGACTCGGCAACAGAAGAAAAGGAGGCCCGAGGATACCCCACCGACTCCAACGCCCAAAAAGCAGAAAGGAAAAGGCATAGTGGACGAGGTTGGCGAAACTGTGACCATTACGCCTGATATTTTAGGCCGACCTCTCTCGACAACTGATTCGATGATTGAGCAGGCCGAGGTAGCCTTCGACGTTATGAAGATCGTTCTCCAAAAAAGAGATATGGCTAAATTGGGCGAGGCTAGTGATGCGACCATTTTATGGGAGCCTTCCATGATTCACTACTGGTAAGCCATCATTCGGTCTTTTCCGTTTCAAGAGCATTTCTGATCAATTGTTTTAACACGACTTTCTCTTGTTTTAGGGCTGCCTGAATTCCTTGGAAACGATGACCCGCTTCCAGAAGCTCGCCGAGGTGCACCAGGAACTTATTGAAGAGCACGGCCGACTAAAGGAGGAATGGATCGGTGCCAATAAGGACCGGATTACCTTCAAGAAGCAGGCCAAACAGGCTTCCGCCGAGCTTCTATTGATGAAAGCCAATTTTGAGAGGAGAGACAAGGAACTGACCGATCTTGAAAAGAAGTTCGATGTGCAGTTCGTAGATTTGCATAAGGCCAATGCAGAGGTCGAGGCTCTTAACACCGAAGTGACCAAGCTGAGGGTGGAGGAAGAGGCGGTACTGAAGAGGGGTGAAGAAAGGGGGGCCAATTGATTGGCCCAAGAGATGATGGACCTCAGTCGCTCCATATTCCGACAGGGTTGGAACGGTGCCCTTATCGTTGCAGAAGTAGATAAGGCCTCTGACGTTTGGGGTCTTTGTTCGGACTTCTTTGACACCACTGAAGACGACGTCGTTTGCCAGAAGAAAGTGCTTACTAATGCCTAGTACAAACGAGAGCTTAACTTAAAGGCCGCGGCTGAAAAAGCTACTGCTGAGAAGGAGAGGGCTGAAAAAGTGAAGGATGCTGTCGAACTGCCTAAGGACATGGAAAACATTGTTGGTGGTTTGCCGGAGGCAACTTCGCAGTCGGGGGAGAAGTCGGCATAAATGTTTCTTTTTCTTTCTCAGCTGTTTTTGTAACCATCAATGCTTTTAATGAAAAAGTTCATTTTGTCTCTTATCTTGACGTTCATTACTGAATCTGCCTTGGTTTTTGTTGTGGACCTCATTGGCCGACCTATCCAATTTGGAAAGGACCAAGTTTTTACACTTTGTTTTTGTTTAGGCCTTCTTTGGCCAACCTGTCCAACTTGGACAGGACCAAGTTTTTACGCTTGGTTTTTGTTTAGGCCTTCTTTGGCCGACCTGTCCAACTTAGACAGGACCAAGTTTTTATACTTAGTTTTTGTTTAGGCCTTCTTTGGCCGACCTGTCCAACTTGGACAGGACCAAGTTTTTACTTGGTTTTTGTTTTGGCCTTCTTTGGCCGACCTGTCCAACTTGGACAGGACCAAGTTTTTACACTTAGTTTTTGTTTTGGCCTTCTTTGGCCGACCTGACAGGACCAAGTTTTTACACTTGGTTTTTGTTTTAGCCTTCTTTGGCCGACCTGTTTGACTTGGACAGGACCAAGTTTTTACACTTGGTTTTTGTTTTGGCCTTCTTTGGCCGACTTGTCCAACTTGAACAGGACCAAGTTTTTACACTTGGTTTTTGTGAGTTCACAGAGTGTCCAGAGTATGTTTGTTTGAACAGTTTCATTTTCATTGATTTTTCAAAAAAGCTTTAAACATTTGATGAACTGTTACATTGCACGAAGCTTTGCACTACTGGTAAAATTTCTTCAAGTTGCTTGCATTCCAGGGTCGCGGCAATTATCTTCCTTCTTCAATGGTCTCTAACCTGTATGCGCCGATGCCGACCTGAGACGTCACTCTGTAAGGGCCTTCCTAGTTTGGGCCGAGCTTGCCATCTGCCGCGTTCCTGTTTGCTCCCAACACTTTTCGTAAGACTAGGTCGCCAGGAACAAAGTTTCTCGGGCGGACCCGTTTGTTGTAGGAGCGTCTTAGCTGTCGCTGATATTTCGCGAGCCTGATCAAGGCGGCCTCCCTTCTTTCTTCGACAAGATCAAGGTCTTTTGCAATTGCCTAGTTGTTGAGACCCGAGTTGAAAGCTGCCGACCTTATAGTTGGTAGTCCGACCTCCAAAGGAATGACTGCTTCCACCCTGTATGCCAAGGAGAAACGGGTTTCGCCGATAGACCTCCTTAAGGTTGTTCTATAGGACCACAAAACGTTGGGTAGCTCCTCCGTCCACTTCTCTTTGGCTTTCACCAGTCGTTTTTTGACTCCGTTAAGCATGGTTTTGTTTGAAATCTCGACTTGCCCGTTGCATTGGGGGTAGGCCGGCGTTGAGTAATAGTTTCTGATCCCCAATCCTTCGCAAAATGATTTGAACATATTGTCATCGACCTGGGTGACGTTATCTGAAACAATGGCACGAGGCAACCCGAATCTGGTGACTATGCTCTTCCCCACGAACCTTTTGGCATCGATCTCCCTGATGGTTGACAAAGGCTCTGCTTCTACCCATTTGATAAAGTAGTCAGTCGCTATGATGAGGAACCTTTTGTTGCCCGGAGCTCGGGGCAGAGGTCCGACAATGTCCAGTCCCCATTGGGCAAAAGGCCACAGACTGGTTATGGTTGTAAGATCTTCGGCTGACTGGTGGATGATGGGGGAAAACCTCTGACACTTGTCACATTTTAGGACGTACTGGGCTGCATCTTTCTGCATGTAAGGCCACCAGTATCCCTGTGAAATGGCTCGGTGTGCTATTGATCTTCCGCCGACATGGCTCCCACATATCCCCTCGTGGATTTCAAACAAGATGCCCTGTGCTTGGTCTGGATGGACGCAGTGCAAATATGGGCCTGTAAAGGAACCCCTGTAGAGCTCCTTACTTGGTGACAGCCAATATCTCAGAGATGTATGTTTGATTCTCCGAGCTTCAGCCTTACCTTTTGGTAGTTCGTCTTTGTCGAGGTAAGAGATGATTGGGTCTATCCATGATGGTCCCAGTTATTCTGCTGTTAGAGCTTCCTCTTCCTCTTGAAAGATGCTGAGTTTGGCAAGGGTTTTCACATTGATCGTCCTTTTTGATCCAGACTTCAGAGCCGTGGCCAAGGTTGCCAAAGCGTCCGCATGTGAGTTGTTGTGTCGACTGATTTGTCAAAACTTGTAGCTTTTGAATTTGCCGAGCAATTCCTTGGCTTTTGCTAGGTACTGCGTCATTCTATCGTTCTTTGCAGCGTATTCTCCTATAATTTGGTTTACCACAAGCTGAGAGTCCGAATAGATGAATCCACAAGCTAGTCAATTTTGGGGAGGGGGAATGGATCCTTGGGGCATTCCCTATTGAGATCAGTGAAGTCCACACAGACCCTCCACTTGCCGTCCTTCTTTTTTACAACCACTGTATTTGATAACCAGCTTGGGTAGTTGACCTCCCGAATTGCCTCAGCTTCCAAAAGCTTCTCTGTTTCCTCCAAGACAGCATCCACATGCTGGGTAGCCGCCCTTCTCCCCTTCTGGACAATAGGTCGGCAACTTGGGTTAACATTCAGTCGATGACAAGTGACATCGGCGCCGATCCCAGGCATGTCATAAGGGGTCCAGGCGAACACTTCCAGGAAATTTGTCAACAACTCGATCAGGGATTTTTCCTCTTGTTTGGATAAAGAGGTGCCAATGACGAAGTATTTGTCTCCCTGTTGATCAATTTATATCTTCTTCAGGTCCTCCACAGTTTTGTTCTCAGGTGTCTGTCCCATATCATCGATAGTAGGGGTGTCTTCATGCAGCTCCATCATCTGCACTTTCTCAGGTTTTGTCTTTGTCGCACATGCTGTTAGGAAACATTGTTTGGCAGCTACTTGGTCTCCCCTGATTTCCCCAACTCCAGCAGAGGTCAGAAATCGAAGTAATTGATGGTAGGAAGAAGGAACGACCTTCATGAGGTGCAACCAAGTTCGTCCCATGATGGCATTGTAGGGGGAGGGTACGGTAACCACCAAGAATTCGGTTTGCAATGTGATCCCTCCGGTTGTCACCGGAATCGTTACCTTCCCCATGGGCCAAACGGGATCCGAGCTGAATCCGACCAATGGGTTGAGTGATGGCTGGAGGTCGGACTCCTTAAGTTCCAATTTCTTGAACAGGCTGTAGTACAAAACTTCGGATGAACTCCCTTGGTCAATGAGCAATCTTTTGACGTCATAGTCCGCCATTCTTAACGTGACCACCAAGGCGTCATTATGGGGAGTTTGCACTCTGACGAGATCTTCATCAGTGAAGGCAATGGGCGTATGGCCGCTGCCAATCTTGGTCTTCTTGCTAGGTGGTTGTATCTGCATTACTTCCCTCAAGTGTGTAGCCTTTTGCATCTCGCCCCGGTATCTATGTGGGTTGATGGTTCCTAATTTAGCCGAACCGTGTAACACATTGATTACCCGGACCGGCCTTACCTCTGTCTCCTTCTGAGCCGCGTCCTTCACCCGAGGTCGCTCGGCCTCCTTGTTCGTCTTTTCCCGATCAATAAACTGGTCGAGATGGCCAGCCTTGGCCAAATCTTCTAAATGGGTTTTGAGATGCCGAGATTGGTCCGTTCTACGGCCCTTCTCGCGGTGGTAGGAACAGAACCTCTTCTGGTCTCAGGTTGCAGGGTCTCCTCCTAACTTTGGTGGCCATTTGAAAAAGGGCTTGTCGCGGATCTGGGGCAATATCTTATAGATGGGGTCTTTAAAGACTGTATAGACCCCCTCTATTATCCTTTTTCCCTTGTTGCCATCTTCTGATCGAAGTTTCTTAGTTTCCTTCTTATTTGCCTTCTCTGTAGCAACGTTGACCTTGGCCGATGCTGGTTGGGGCGTGTCTTCATCCAACCGCGTATAGCGCTCGATCCTCAGCATTAGTTCCTGTATGGTGAGGGCTGGTTTCTTCATCAAGGATTGTTGCAAACGGTGCTCCCTGGGAAGGTCGATCTTGAACTGGGTCACAGCCAATTGCTCGCTACACTCGTCAATTTCGTTGTAAGCCTCCCAGTACCGTCGGGCGTATGCTCGCAATCCTTCTCCTTCTTCTTTTCGCAATGTCAGTAGGAAATCAACCTCCTTCGGCTGCAAACTGTTTGTTATGAAACAAGCTATAAACAGCTCGGCAAGTTGCCTCCAGCTAGAAACGGACTTAAGTGGCAATTTATCAAACCACCTTAAAGCCACACTTTCTAAGCTGGAGGGGAAGATTCGACACATCAGCATCTGGTCACTGCACCACACTATCATAAGCTGTTTGTAATGCCGAACATGGTTAATCGGGTCGGTCCTTCCGTCGTACAGGGTGAACTTTGGTGGGGTGAACTTTCGAGGAATTGGGTGGGACTTGATCTCCTCTGTGAATGGCGAAGACGCAATTTGATCCAGGGCCTTCTTCATCAGGTCATGGGTCGTGCGCTCCTTAGTTTGCTGCTTCCTATCCTCCTGTTTTTCGTCATACCATTTCTCCCAGTCCTCTCTCCGCCGATCTCTTTCAGCAGGTTCATTATTTGGCGGGGTTTTGCTCTTTCCCCTCCGCCGATCTGCGCGCCCGTTGTCCCAACGCTCAGTACTAGGGGTGTAACTCCCTCTTCCCCGCAGCGCTGGATCGTTCCCGTTGCCAGTAACCTGCTCCTGATCAGGGGACCTTTTTCTCCCGCGCTCATTCCTTCCAGAGAACACCTCCCTCATGACCCGAACTTGGGAGGTGAGGTAGGCTATCTCTTCTCCGCGCCACCGAATATCCCTCTCTGCCGCACAGAGTGTATCCTCACTTGGGATCTGCCCACTGGAGGGCGACGGGGCAAGGTTCCGAGGGTGGTTTCTACAAAAGTTTCTGTCCCTGACATAGCCCGTATCCCTCCGCATTTCATCCGATGTTTCTTGGTGGCATTCAGCGGGCGTTCGTATCTCCAACCTTAGTGTTCTCCTTCTCTGCCGATCTACTGTTGTAGATTGGCAGTGCGCCGAATCGGTCTGATCTTTACTGGAGGAGGCTCCGACGCCTCTCCCGTCGTGGTTCTCTCTCCTATATCTTTGGTTGTTTAGACTCATGGTTTTTCTAAGCCTTCCCACAGACTGCGCCAATTGTAAATGAGATTTTTCAAGAAGGCTGGGCTGAACGCTCTGGCCCAAATGCATAAATCCAAACTCCCTGCAAAAGAGGATGGTTAGAATGGGTCAACTCTTAAAGGGCCGAGCACACTCCGAAGATCAAGTTAGCAAACTTAATCGTAATGGGAATCAATGAGAGTGGTGAATGTTCTGAGTTAATTGTCCATACCTGGGCCTTGACACCTTGGGTACTTATAGTGTGCTCGGCTTTGTCCTACAAGCAGGCACTCATGGCCTGCAGGGTAAGCTCCATCATTGACACCACCTGACCACTTACAAGGTCTGGCGTATCACCGCTGAGAATTCCGGCTGACCGGACATGCACGTTGACGTTGCGTGGGCAGCCACCCATGCATTTAATGCGGGTTAACTCTGCATTTAATGCTTGAAGACCGCTAGCGGTTTGGGCTCGCTTTCAGCGGTTTGGGCCATGGCGAGGAGCAGGTCGGCGGTTAGGGTCGGCCCGTTTCTTAACTCTGATTCTGGGCCGCCACGCAGCCTAGACTTTAATCCGCATATATTGGGCTTCATCCGTTGGGTTGGGCCGTGGAATATTCCCCCACATCTTCGAATACAAATCATTTGTTTGAAGTAGAAATAGGCGTGAATGCTTTGTTTGGTTCATTGTATAGCTCTTAGAGTTCATCGCTTGATCCTGGGATTGTTGTACATTCACTTTGACATGTATTAGACTTAAGGTTTGAATATTAAGTCTAAATTATAAACTTTATTAATCTGCACACTAAGTAAATACATTAGTAAAATAACACAAGGTTTAATTATCATCAAAATCATCATGGAAACCAACCTTGAGTCAACAAATGCAAATAGCATGTGAATAGATTCTAATCTAGCAACAAGAGTAAAAGTTTTATAAAGTCTATACCTTCTTCTTGATTGTATCCTTGGGCTAGTAGTTTAGCTTTATTTCTAATGACTACTCTAGATTCATCTATTTTATTTCTAAATACCAATTTAATTCCAATAATAGAGTGATTATTAGGTCTAGGTATTAAAGTCCATACTTGGTTTCTTTCAAATTGAGTAAGCTCTTCTTGCATGGCCAGTAACCACCTTTCATCATTTTCAGCGTCTTTAAAAGACGTAGGTTTCAATTGTGATAAGAAAGCTAGATTACTACAAAAGTTATGAAGAGAAGATCTAGTTATAATTCCTTTAGTTAACTTAACAATAATTTGTTCTTTAGGATGAATGTGTGAGTACCTCCAGTCTTTAGGTAGTTCATATTGATCTTTATTTGATTTCTATTCATTTGCTTCTTGTTCATCGTTTGAGCTTTCTCCTTGTTTGTTTTGAGTAAGCTTAATTGTAGAATTTTTTTTTATTCTGAGCATGCTCAAACCAAGTTTCTTCCTGATCATCATTCACAATATTCTTGGAGAAAACACTGTTAGATTCATCAAAAGCAACATGCATAGATTCTTATACTATAAGTGTTCGTTTATTGTATACTCTATATGCCTTACTTGAAGTAGTGCAACCAAGAAATATAGTTTCATCAGATTTAGCATCGAACTTTCGTTAGTTATCCTTATTGTTATTCAAGATATAACATTTACATCCGAATGCATAGAAATAACTGATGTTAGGTTTTCTACCTTTTCAAAGCTCGTATGAAGTTTTATTTAGCATGGGTCTAATTAAGGCACCATTCATAACGTGACATGCAATATTAACAATTTCAACTCAAAAATATCTAAGCAATTTACTATCACATAACATTGTCCTATCAACTTCTTCAATGGTTTTATTTTTTCTTTCAACTACCCTATTTTGTTGAGGTGTTCTAGGAGCAGAGAAGTTATGATCAATACCATGCTCATCACAATATTTATCAAATCTCAAATTATTAAATTGTCTACCATAATCACTTCTGATACTAAAAATGATAGTTCATTTTTCTTTTTGGACTTTTCTATAGAATTTTGTAAAAGCAGGTAAAGCCTCATCTTTACTAGCAAGAAATAATGTCCATGTTTATCTATAATAATCATCAACAACAACACATGCCTATAGTTTGCTAGCTAGACTGATTGTTCTAATGGGTCCAAACAAGTTCATATGCAAAAGTTGTAATATTCTAGAGGTGGAAACAATATTCTTTGATTTAGAAGATACTAGTTTGTTTCCCTTTTTAATATGCATCAAATAATTTGTCTTTCTCAAATTTCAATTTGGGAAGAATAACAACAAGATCTTTAACATTATGCCACAACCAAGCATTATCATTCATAGCAGAGAAGCATTTAATATTATTAGCATGCAAATCATTGATATCTATGGTATAAACATTATCATGCCGATGTCCTATGAATAGAGTTTTACCACTTTCATGTTTTCTATAATGCAATGAGTATACTAAAAAATCACTTTATTTCCTTTATCACAAAACTGACTTATACTGACATTCTCCATTGTGGGTAAAGACTTTTATCGACATTGCTAATACTAATTATTTTTTCTTTACTATTATCTCCAAAAATGACTGATCCTCCATCTTCTTATGATAAATTTGTAAACATTGAGTCATCTCCCGTCATGTGCCTTGAGCATCCACTATCTAGGAACAATTTATCTTTCTTTCCTTTTGAGCACAAGCACACCTACAAAAAGAATCAAGCGCTGATTTTTGGTACCGAATTTTTGTTGGGTCCATAGGAGTTAGCTTTGTGCACATGAGATTCCACAAAATTCTTAGGAACCCAAATCTTTTTAATAGCAACGTAAGAATTCCTACAAATGGAACAAGATTGAGATATATGTCCTTTCTACTACAATGATAGCATGCAACATTTAGAGCATTGTAAGATGTTGTTTTAACAAAAATAAATCTTTATAAAATTTTTGTTGCTTGAAACCTATTCCAGATTTGTCAAAAGCACATTTTTGTTGACCAAGTAAAACATCTAAATTCTCTTTACCTTGGACAAGAGTAATCATGGATTTATTCACAGTTTTAAGTTCCTTTTTCAAAGAGTCCTTTTCAAGCTTTAAATCCTTTGATACATTTTCTTTTGAAAGTTTCTTAACTTTATCTTTCAAAACATTATTTTCATTTTGTGAACTTTCCTTTTCAAGAGAAAGAGAAATAACAATCTTTTTAAGAACTTTATTTTTTACTCTTAGTTTTTCAAACTCATGAAGTAATTCTTCAAAAGTATTTCGCAAATCATCAAAAGAAACATGCTCATCAATTTCAATAGTGTTTTGTACCTCGTCAGTTTCATATGCCATCAAGCACAAATTTGCCAATTTAGTGTCACTAGGTTCTTCCTTTTTGGAATCACTAGTGTCACTAGGTTCTTTTATATTTGAAGTTCTTGTTGGATCTCTTGAGCATAGGGCACTTGGCCTTTATGTGATTGGGTTTCTTACATTCATAGCACACAATAGCATCTTTGGAGAAGTTTTCTCCTTTTGTGGGTTCTCTTCTTGAAAACTTCTTTCTTCCAAACTTTTTCTTTCTAAGGAAGCTTTTGAACTTTCGGGTGATTAAAGCTATTTCCTCATCATCACATGATCCATAATCTTTGTCGTTTGAGCAAGTAGATGAGTTGAAAGCTATTCTTTTTTTTCTTTCCGTTTTCATCCTGATCACCTCTTCTTGTGAGTTCATGAGTCATTAATGATCCTAAAAGCTTATCAAGACTTAAAATAGTGAGATCCTTGGCTTCTTGGATGAGGGTAACTTTTGCTTCCTAATTCCTTGGGTAAGGACCTGAGAATTTTTCTCACTATCTCAACATTAAAATATGATTTTTCAAGAATTTTTAAAGCATTTATAATATCAATGAATTTTGTAAACATGTCAGAAATAGTTTTATCAGAGTTAATTTGAAACAATTCATATTTGTGCATAAGCAAACTAATTTTTTAACTTGATTTGTGCCTTCAAATGTCACTTCTAATCTATTCTAGATTTCTTGAGCCAACTCACATGTAGATGTATTATTAAATTCATTTGCATTAGGAGCACAATAAAGAAGATTCATAAATTTAGTATTTAATTGAACACTTTTTGTATCAACTTCATTCCATTCACTTTTTAACTTAGAAACAATTTTACCTTCCATAATTTTGGTTGGCACGGTCAAACCACTAACAATTTTTTTCAAAGGTCATAATCAACAGTTTGAATGTAGATTTTCATCCTAACTTTTTAATAATTGTAATTAGTTCCATTAAACAAATATGGCCAGTTTGTTGATTGACCTTCAGCAAGGGAAATGTTAATAGGGGTTGCCATGATATTTCTTTTAGACTATTAAGTCAAAGATCAGAGCCCATGCTCTGATACCAATTATTGTCTAGAAAGCAACCCAAGAGGGAGATAAATTGGGTTTTAAAAATTCAAAAACAATTTATTACAATAAAGCTTTATTAACAATTATGAGCAAGCTCTAAATTAGAATGAGAAAACTCAATTGGACACTAAGTACACAACTAATTAAGTAGACAAGAGAATGCTCAAAAATAGAAATGAGAATGCTCAAATGTCCAAAGAGCAAATATGGTTAAACAACTAAATGAGAATGCTGAGAGACAATATAACTGCAGAGCCTAAATAAGAATTCTCAAAGTGAGAGTTAGCTAGCTCAAAAACCTGACATTTCACAGATTTGCAGCAATTACTTTTGTGCAATAATTTTGCCAAGCAATGTTAGAGATATCAAACAATAATATGGAACAAACCAAGCATAAAAGATAAAGAAAATAATATAGAGAAGACACATGATTTTATTGTGATTCGGCGCTAACTCCCTTGACCTATGTCCAATCCTTAAGGCTCCTTTCTTGAAATTTTATCTCTACTATATCCAAATTTAGAATACAACCACTAGTTTTGCTTGCACCATTACACCTTACAAGTGATCACACAATTCCAAACTAGCTTTCTAACCCAAGTGCTAACTCAAACTTGACAAGTGATTTTAGCACTCCAACTAGTTTCAATCCTATGTACTAGTCACACGCAAACCCCTTAGCTATTTTACCTAGCTAGTCCCTCTCTTCTAAAAAGAAAGAACAAGAGTACAGCCACTCTTGCTTTACAATAGATTCTCTCATAGAATAGATATACCAATAAAGAATAGAGAATACAAAAGATATAACTTTATAACCTGATGGCTCAAGAACACAAAGGTTTCAAGAAAATAGGATTTCATTTTTGATGACTTGATTTCTTCTGTCTTCTATTCCAGTCGTGAGTGTATATATAAGAAGACTTGGGTCTTCTAGCCGTTAGAGAGAATTACTCATTCTTTGATCTTCTTTCCAAAATTTCATTCATGATTTTTGAAGGCTTATAGCCGTTGGAGAGAGAATATTTCCATGTTGAAGCTTCTTTCCAAAATAGTCTTAAACCAGCCATGAAGTTTGCAGATTCCACCTTGGTCTTTGACTAATATTTGAATTTGAATTTGAATTATCGATGGATAGTTGCTACCTTTCCTTCCCTGTAGATGTGGCCCAAAATCTCTTTGATATCTTCAATATATTATTTGTTTTCATGAATCTTTGAAGTCAAATCTATCTTGATATAATATCTTTCCTCTCTTTGTAGTCCTTTGACCGAAAAGATCTTCATGGATATATAATTGAAAATAAATATTCTTTGGCTTGAAATCTTTCCTTTTCTTATAGCCTTTGACCAAATATTCCTTTAGTGTTAAAAGATCTACCGAAAATATGCAACACTCATATTAAAATGATTCCTTCACTGCTTCCATTTACACACCTTCCATAAGAGTAGTTTCCCAATCCGTTGTAGTTATGTAGTAAATATAGTGTTATTGACTTCTAATTATCCATCTATCAGAATCTTTCCTTCTTTTGTTCCTTGAATTGAATGCTTCAATATCTTTCCATATCATGTTACATGATCTTTGCATTGACTAATATATTTCCTGTCAAATCTTTAAAATGCAATCTAGCAAAGATTTGTTTAGCAAGATATAAATCTAGGATTATATGAAATAGAAATAATTTAAGTTTAATCATTAAAACATAACATATATATAATTAACTTTATGTAAACCTTGCGGTTAAGAACTATGAATGGAGTGAAAGGTGGCAGTAATGGGCAGTGGGTCATGGTGGTTGTGGAGTGTGGTCAGAGGACATTTTTGTCTTTTCATGATGAAAGTCACGATTAACTCATTTTGCACCTTAGTACATAATACAAGGGGTTATGTGTCACTTTTAAATTAATCCATTTTGCACTTTAGTACATAATACATGGGATTATGTGTCACTTTTTAATTACAAGGAAGTTATGTGATTCTTGGTCATATCTTAAGGGGGTAAAGCGTATTTATCCCTAAATATTTTTAAGCCAAGTTTAATTGACATCAAAATTAATTGTTTCTCGTATCACTGTTTGGATGTAACAAAGATACAATCTTGTAATATGTTTAGGGCAATTGTATAAAATCATGAAATTCATATAGAATTGTATAGAATGATGTGGTCGAATGAGAACCTTTTACTTTAAAACAAAATATCCATCATGATGGCTATTAATTACAAAAATGACATTGTCATATTATTGTGGTGGACTTTTTTGTACAAATTTTTTGAAAGAATATCATTTTTTTTTTATGTTTGTGCAAACTAATATAAAACTAGGGCTATGAAATGAAGTAAGTTATTCAAGCTCAAATGATACAAAAAATAGGGCAGTAAAATGTTCAAATGATTAAGGAAAAGGCTAAGGGCAGACATAACTATCGGTTAATCGGCGCCTAACCGATGGTCACGTCTGCCCTTAGCGGCCCTCAATGATTAAACATCGGGGAAGGTTTCTGACCCAGTGGCCAAAATTAGGTTGAAAGTTCCTTTGTGGATTCATATGGGCCTAGGTTTATTTGAAACATGGATTGCGAGTTACAAGTGAAGCCCAAATTTTGATTTGGGTTACATTGATTCTTGCTTGAGTGTCGCAATTGACTTGGGTTAGGTAGCTAAAGCTCTCTCCAAGCCTGAGGTCAAATACATCTCCATATTTTGCTTTTTAATTTTGAAATCTGAATATAAAATTATAGTATTCCATGTTATATTTTATTTTTTTGAAAATTGAATATTAAAACTTGTGGTTAAAAAAGGCAACTCAGTGCTCATGATTGTCGCCATTGCTGATATGGGAAAGATTATATATGTTTCAAATCCATGAAACCTAAGTCAAAATGGAGCAATCTTCACTGTAGTGATGGAACTAAGTTAAGAAAATGGGGACCATGACTCCCCTACTTGGGCAAAATCTTGTTTAGGTTCTATAAATTTCTAGTAATTATCATAAGAAACAGTATTGACCCTCAAAATTTTAAAAATTTTCTCTTGACCTTCTACAATTCAAAAATTCTTTATCTTGGTCCCTCAAAATTTAGTAAAATTTGCCTTGATCTTTCAAAATTTTTAATTTTTTTTTTTTAACTTATCTCCCTTCAACAAAATTTCCGGTTTTGTCTATACAGGTTGGGCCTATAATGTTTACTCAATACAGCGACCATGCCGGGCCAGGCCTCTCTAGCACTTTTGAGTCGTCATGGCATGATATTAGAATAGGATATGCCGGGCACGACAAGAAACAGTGGGCCCAAAATTCCAACGGGCCGGGCCATTTGTCACCTCTACTAATTGTATTGATATAACAGTAAGGTTTCAAGATAAGCGGTTTGAAATAGCTATACAATATTTTGAATACCAGCTTTATGTCTTGGTTTCTTACTCGTAGATTGTTTATTACATTTGCAAATTCACTATTTACTCCACTTAGGAAAATATTTTTCTGTTGCCTTTGGTGCTGTCAAAATTTTAGAAAATCATGCTTTTTTTTTTTTGTTTTGTTATAGTGTATGACAATGTCTTTTATCAATTATCATCCCAAACTCGAGCAGGGCTACTATCTATACTATAGTTGTCAAAACTGTACAAGATAGTATACTGATTTTGCTATTGTTATCAAAACCCGTGCAATGTCGGGTACCTTATCGAATTTATCGCTATAAATATTGTGTATTTGTAAAAATATAATTTACAAACATGCATTTACATTACTCATAATAAAATTATTCAACATCAAATTATTTTAACATAACATAAACATGTTATTCAACCTAAATATATATTTAAATGTAATTAAAATTATTATTTAGGATATATGTTCAACACAAATTCTAATAGACATTTATGATCATCAAAATACAATAAAATTAGGTTATTTTAAAATAAAACACCATCTAGTAGATTCGGTATTAATTTGTATAGTCCGGTATCACCATCGGCCCGGTACAAAAGTCATCTTCATTGATGTCATTTTATCTCTGATACGGTACATACCAATCGAAGCTAATTAATATAGTACAGTATTGATAACTATAATTTACATGATTCATGTAAACTTGACGAATACTGACGACAAATTTAGAAAATCATATGCAAGTTGATGGTAGTCAAGGTGCCCAATTCCAAACAGCAATTCATAGCCAAAAACAAAATATTCACCTCAGTACTAGACCTGACAGGGTTTGACCTTCCCCATCTTCTTCGTTCAAAGGTGGAAGAGAATTAACCCATAGCTTCAATATTTGATGTTTTGGTTCATTGCATGCCAAAAACATGCGTAACCTTGCGTGGTCGTATGCTGGCAATTGACCTTTGGAAACTTCTCGATGTGTGCAACTTTGAATGTGGAAAATTTCCACCTCAAGTACATAATTATGTTGAGTTTATGCATTAGTTTTCTTTTAAAGGATTTTTTTTTTTTTTTTGGCTTAGTAAAATGGTAAGAAGGGACAATTCGTATAGTAGCCTCTCTTGAGCGTAATTATAAGAGTTCTCACTTACTACAAAATGTACGGTTTGAATCACAGCTACTATTCGAAAAGGGCAAACTCATCACCACAACCTCATCGAAATGCAAGCGGCATTCAATCCCTTCTCAATAATATTTGGTTCACGAAACTAGTACCGTAAGTAGGTTCGAACACACAATTGCTAAAAGAAGAGTAAGATTGTAAGCTCAACTGCTGAAGTAAACTCAGCTACACGTGGTGGTGTTTTCTTAAAGGTTTCTGTGCAACTTTGAAGTGAACTCAATGTGGCTATGGTGCTTGACTAGCTTGTACATTTGGTCTCAAGTACACATTTCCTATCAACTTACTATTTAAATTTAAATTTAGATTTTGAAGTAGATATCCATTAAAAAAATATATAAGCAGTCCTAAATTTTCAATTGGAAACTTCTAATCTTGCACAATTTTCTTATAAAAGACTCCACTAGAATGAGATGGCAACTGTAATTTTGAAATTAATAGTTAAAATATATATATTTTGGTCTAAAATAAAAATTCACTAACAATTACATTATTTTGTGTAAAATTACCTATAAATATCAAGCGTGGTACGTGAATCATGCCTATCTTTTTCTTCTTTTTTTTTTAACTTCAAAATGGAGCAGACAAAGAAAAGAAAAAAAAAGGGCTACTCCCTGGCAAAGGTCATTTCCACCATGTCTCCCACCAATAGAGATCGTAATGCATCTAGTGGGTCTTCCAAGAGCACAAGACACTTATTTTGGTCTGCTCCCATTTTTGCTAGTTTATCAGTACAATTATTTCCTTCTCTCATTGTGTGTTTAAGTGTGCTTCTGCACCTCTTTAGTAGAAATCTAAAGTCTCCTATTAAAGCTCTCCGGGAGAAACTGTAGATACCACTTTTCTGGATAAGTGTTAGAACCTCTTTCGAGTCTGTTTTCATTTCCACCTCTTAGAGTTTTTTCTCGAACATGATTATTAAACCTCTATATCTGCCCCACGATTCAGTCTTAGTGCTTTTACAATCATCAAGTTCTCCAAGGTAGCCATGAAGCCATTTTCCACCTTCGTCTCAAAACAGATCTCCAAATTCAGCTACTCGTAGAATTTCCTTTTGAGCTTCCATCTGTATTCAATTTAATTTTTCCTACAGGGGAGAAGCCATCTTATCAGTTTAGCATTGTTCAAACTATTGGTCCCAGAGGAGAAGAATAAATCCTCAACTTTTCATGCCTATCTTTGAAATCTCTGCGAAGCTGACTTCAAAATCGCATGCATGCTTCTTCTTTTCTGACTCACAAACGAATATAAGGAGAAGATGAAGATTGTATATGGATAGGACCAAAGTTGGGGCCTAATGATTGACTTGTTCAAAGTCTTACGAAATCAATCTCAACCCATGTTGTTGCAATGGAAAAAAAAAAATTCTCATTCCAAAAGGGGCCAAAAGTGACAATGGTGCTTCTGATCTTTATACATAGACATAGACATCGATTTTATATTGCTATAGTGTATCCAATTCTTTAAACAACCACTCTATGTAGGATCATATTCATACAAATCAAGTAAGTGCCTTGATAATAGCTAGCACAAGAGGAGACAATATGAATCATAAAAGTCACATGAAATAAAATTTTAATTAAATGTAGAGCAGTATTACCATTAACCACGATTGATGATCAATTATCTCTAATAAAAGTCAGCTCGGATCCATCAATAGTTCCATTAGTCGTAGCACTTTTCTTGAATATGGTAAGTATGTTGAAAGAGCACATCAGTTAAAATAGTCCAACATCGAATACATAGGTAATTGGGGAATATGCGGAGACTTTGTAATGAAAGCATGTTCCATGCCTTGTCTGCCACTTTGGCAACTAAAAATATAGAGCTCTCAATTGATTCCATTCATACGACTCCTATCTTAAAAGTCAATCCAAAATCAGAACCCCACTCAAAATTATTAACAATGTATCGGTAGTCATTTTTAGCCATGCAATCTTACATCTTATGAAAATGCGAGTACTAGTTGATGAGTGTCATTGTAAAGATTATATGTATAAAAAAAATTAATAGCATTTAACAATTTTAGTCATGTGAATTTGTGCAAAACATTAGATGGTCATAATACTTTAAAAAATATTTAAAGAATTAAAGCTTTCTCACATCAAACTATTTTTTTTTTTAAGAGTAATACATCTCTTGAAATTTATATAATGGCAGGTGTTATTTGTTAAAATAAAATAAAATAAACTAAAATAAAGTGACAATACATAAGAGAGTCGGCTTTGGAAATGGCATAAATCGGTTAGATCCTATGCTGGTAGCTGGCGTTATGGTAGAGGGTGGGCTTTGGAAAAGAAAAAGGCGCGAATTAAGAAAGTGGGAACGTAGAAAAGAAAGAATAGAAACAACCCTTATCTCGGTTTGTCCACGGAGGAAAGGACACTGGAAGGTCATTTTATTCGAACAAATGAATTAAAGAGGGAAAAGATAGGGGAAAATGGAGCCATTATTCAGCGCTTCTTTCTAGAAAGCCAAGTGTTTTTACCCCTTTTATATATGGGTGGATTCCCCATACGATAAGTAGGTTATTTGATCTCACCTAAGTTATTTGATCTCACTTAATGGGAAAAAATAATCACTATACAAGTCGGGAAGGAAAGATAATATGGTACTCTAAAAACACTGAATGATTTTTTTTAAAAATAATACTATGGGTTCTTTTGATGATCCCATTAAATTCTTGAAAATCTTATACTAAAATGTTCTTAGTGATTTTTTTATTAAGTGAATATTATAATACCCAATACAATACACTTAAAAAAAAGTTCAAATATATATTAGCAAAACTAAACGAATGACTAACTAATGCTAAAAAGTGATTTCTAAAAATTTAGTACTCAAGATTTATTAATAAAATTTTTCAACACGAAAATGCTTTTAGTGGTAACAAAATAGCCCTAATGATTTGTGTGATGACCTTGTTAAATGTCTAAGTTTGAATATTTAAAGTGTAGCTTTTATTTTGCATTTGGTAATTTGCATTGGCATTTATCACTTGAACTTGAGTATTAGATATTGAATTTTAAATCAGAAAAGGGTGACCTATAATTGAACGGTAAATCTTAATAGAGTGGAATTTTTATTTTTATTTTATTTTGATTGGTAAAACTTTTCCTTAAAATTTTTTAATTTTTATAAATCCAGTGTATAAAGCTTTTAACACTATTTACTTAGGTTCAAAATGTTTAGTACATTTTTTTCAACTTCATCAAACAAGCTTATTTTTATTTATTTATTTCTATTCATTATTTCTGAAAAATAACAAGGGAAACTTAGAGAGAGAGAGAGAGAGAGAGAGAATTTTTACTCCTTTTTCTCTGATATTTTTAGTTCAAAATGGCATGTAAACATGCGTGTTTCAGGAAATTATTCTTTGCTTTTATTCTTTTATTGTCCTAATATCAATATCTTTATCTTATAATTCACCTTAGTAAATTAAGAATCGTACGTTAACTGTTGTTCCGTAGAGCTACTTATGTTTTTATGTGATTCTTGTACTCCTTTGGGGCTTTTTATAACAATAGCATAATATATTTTTGAATAAAATACATATATTCCCCGTTATTACACTTTTTGAATGAAAAGGTAGTGTTTTGTGTTTTAGGTTATAAATGACATGCTTTAATTTTCAATTCTTAACTAATTTATACAAGTATGAAGTTTTTTTTATCAGTGTTTGGCTTTCGCCTACAAATTTTTACCAAGTTGTAAAATTTTACAGTACAAGAGTGGTTTTCACGATACTATATACAAAAAAGTAACTAAGATCAATTTAAGCGGTAAGTAAGCAAGTCTCAATTGTAAGTAAGATCAGTCTCGTCAATAAGTAACGTTTATTTATTTTTTCACAACCATAGTTCGACAAAATTGAGGTAAAACTTTACTTACCATTGAGACAATTATTACTGATTACTCGTACTCATTTACTTACCATTTGAATGGATCTTAGTTGCTTATTTATATACCCTTATCGTGAAAACCATTTTCGTACGGTAGTTATTCAAAAGTTGATATTAGTACCAAAAAAATCATAAAACAAAGTTAGATCTGAAAATCAATAATTTTTTATGTATATCCAAACACAATGCTATTAGTTAATTGTCAAATCATTAATTTTTATGCATATAATCATTTATGGACTAATTATAATTATTATTTGGATCCATCATGGCCATAATTATTGCTTGATGTAATGAGAGTTATTATAAATATGATCATATTGTAATAATTAGAAATTATATTTGTGATAATTTTGTGGCAACGTAGTATTTGTATTTGCACCAAAACAGCTCATTTTTTCAAACATTAACATCCAATGTCTAACTTTTTTTATTTTTTTTAATCCAATAGCTGAGTTTGCAAAGTATTGATACCAAATAAAAATTCTTAATTTTTATGTTGTCTTCTATCTGAGCATACTTCCGTCTGTGTGTATATATATATACTAGAAGAGGTGCCCCACTTTGTGGGTGGTTAGTTTGAGCAAGTAAGAGAGAAAAAATAGAAAATAATTAGTCGGTAGTTACAAAATTTAAATTAATATTTTACTCCTTTATCCTTTGAGTTAGATAAAGATATGCACAATGTTAGTAATTTATGTATTTTTTAAAGACTTCTTAGTCTTTACCTAAAAGTGACACTTTTTTAAATTTGAAGTTTCATCAACTTCACCAAACTTAAAGGTTTGTTTTATAGTAGTATAGAAATATAAAATTCAAAGAGTGGTGTTAGTTGGTTAAGTGAGTGTGCTCTACATAGGCTAACTTAAGTGTAACTCGTGAAGTCAAGACCATGAATAATTTATCTCTTATAAATACTTTTAACCTTGACGTGATTTGCCAATCGTTAAATGAACGAATAAAAGAATTAGTTGTTGTTTATGTAAATTGATTCTAACACTCTTAATCGTAATAATAGAGTAATATTAAAGTTATCAATTTTTTAAACTAAATTATTATCATAAATAAATACAAAATAATAAAATTTATATTGTCTAATAAATGTAAAATTTATTAACTTCTGTGTACCGATAATTCGTGTGTGCCGATAATTCGGTAAACAAAACTACTGACCGTAACATTTTTCATATATTCTGCGGATAGGATGCCATTTTATTTGTTCGAGGAGTCTCTTTTCCTACCGCACAAAATAGGCAAATTAAAAATCCTCTCTCCCCCTCGATCCCGCCGCTTTCTCTCTCAACCTTCCGCCTTTTCTGATACTTTCCCAGCTCTATAAATGTGCCCATCGGAAACCCTAGTTTTCACACACGCACAAACCAAATCTTCTACCTGTCACACGCTTTGTCTCTGTATCCTCACCACCACACAAAGAAAGCAATACGTAGACGCCTCCATCTTCAATGGCGCCCCAGCCCGAATATCTCTGACCATATCTTCTTTCTATCTCCAAAACCAACGGGTCAGGTTTCTGGGTTCTCTCCTGATTTGCTTCCTTATTATGTTTCTGGGTCTGTTCAAATCCAAAGGCTTGAACAGGCCTAATCAAAGTCCCTATACGCAAATCATTTTGATTCTTTTTTTTTTTTTTTTCTTTCATTGATTGATTCAAACAATTATGGCTATTGCTTACCCTCATTTTATTGGGTCTGACAAACCAACGGTGGAGGCGGCTCTGATGGGTTCCACGCCGTCGCAGTCTCGCTCTCCGGTGATTCTAACCCAGGACGAGCTCAAGAAGATCGCAGCCTACAAGGCCGTCGAGTTCGTCGAGTCTGGCATGGTGTTGGGCTTGGGAACTGGCTCAACAGCCAAGCACGCCGTCGCTCGAATCGGCGAGCTGTTGCGGCAAGGCAAGCTCAAGAACATTATTGGAATACCCACTTCGAAGATGACCCATGAACAGGCTGTGTCGCTGGGAATTCCATTGTCCGACCTCGATTCGCACCCTGTAGTCGATCTGGCAATCGATGGTGCTGATGAGGTCGACCCTTATATGAATTTGGTCAAGGGACGAGGTGGGTCGTTGCTGAGAGAGAAGATGATAGAAGGTGCTTGCAAGAAATTCATTGTTATCGTTGATAAGTCGAAGTTGGTTGAGCATTTGGGGGGCAGTGGGCTAGCTATGCCGGTCGAGATTGTGCCATTTTGTTGGAAATTCACAGCTCAAAGGCTTCAACTTCTGTTCGAGGATGCGGGTTGTGTTGCAAAGCTTAGGACTTATAGTGAAAATGGTGAACCATTTGTGACTGATAACAGGAATTATATTATTGATTTGTATTTCAAGAAAGATATTGGGGATTTGAAGGCTGCTAGTGATGCAATTTTGAGGCTCCCTGGTGTTGTCGAGCACGGAATGTTTCTCGGCATGGCAACCACTCTGATTATTGCCAGTGAACTCCGCGTCACGGTGGAGAACAAGAAGGAACTAGGAAACCAGAGGTAGTTTTACTGATCAAGTTTGAATTGGGTACCTATCAAATTATTAGAGGTAGGCTATTTAAATTCTGGCTTTCCTCGAAAAGTGAAAGTTTGATTGGTTATTAATGTATCAGGGGAAGCTTTTTGAAGTTGTTGTATCAATTGGTACTACTATCGGGGAATTGCACCTCAAATTTTGTTCTTGTCTGGAGATCAAATCTAGTGAAAATGAAAAGAAATTTTGAAGTTATGTTCAATTAATAGCTCCATTCAGGAAACACCAATGGACCAAATCTCCTAGTGATTTATAAGATCAAGCTTGACTTTTGGAGTGGAGCTTGCACCGCCTAGCATATGATGAATCTGCTATTGTTTTCATCTGCACTGCATCGATTTTTGTACTGTTCTCAGGGAAGAAAAATCGATTGCAATATGTGAGGAAGCTGTACATTCTTTTTTTTTTTAAGTACAATTTCTAAGCAGAAGTTTTAATTTTTGGGTATTACAGCCCTTTTGAAGGGCTTGAATACCTAGGACATGGATGATGCTGCATATGATCTTTAGCAAGTTTCCATGACTTCTTTCTGAAGTACCATAGGGCATTTAAGTTTATAGCATTTAGCTTTACATTTTCCCATGTAGGTCACTGGCTCTCTTATCTAATTGATCTACAGTTTTGTAATTGCAGACTGAAAAATTGTGTAAGGCATTTAAATTTTGATTTTTGTGCAACTCCTTGTTAGGTTTAAGTTTTGTGAAAAATAGTACATAACCACCTGGTTAAAATGGGTCATAAAAATAGTTAATTTTTACTAAGCTTTCTAGATTCCTATAGCTTACCAAATTTTTTGAAGGTTGTAGTGATGTTTACTTTGACCAATCACAAGAGTTGAAGAGGTGCCAGTGCACCAATGGTCATATTTGCGATTAATGTGATAGTAAACATTAGAAATATTTACACATTCTTTGTGCATTACTGCATTTAGAAGGAAAATATTGTGAGACCCACAATTTGAGTTGAAGCTGTCCTCCATGGAATTCGGGACACTAAACTTGGAGAGGAGTTCTAGGGCCTTCTCCAGAAGAGCTGGTGCAGGATGTTTATAACTGTTTCGCATATCATACCAGTTTCTGCTCCAATATTGCACCTGAGCAGTCGCGACCTTGAGCATGTCTATCTATTGTTTGGGAAGGTGGGTGAAAATTGGGTGAAAGCTTAGAACTTATAGCAAAAATGGTGAACCATTTGTGACTGATAACTGGAATTATATTATTGATTTGTATTTCAAGAAAGATATTGGGGATTTGAAGGCTGCTAGTGATGCAATTTTGAGGCTCCCTAGTGTTGTCGAGCTCGTGATGTTTCTTGGCATGGCAACCACTCTGATTATTGCCAGTCAACTCGGCATCACGGTGAAGAACAAGTAGGGACTGGGAAACCAGAGGTAGTTTTACTGATCAAGTTTGAAGTGTGTACCTAACATATTATTTGTGGTAGGCTGTTTAAATTCTGCTTTTCCTTGAAAAGTGGAAGCTTTATTGGTTATTAAGGTAACAGGGGATGCTTCTTGATGTTCTTGTCTCAATTGATACAACTATTGGGAATTTCACCTCAAGTTTTCTCCTTGGCTGGAGACCAAATCTGGAAAATGAATAGAAACTAGGAAATTTTATTAATGCAGCATCTTTGTTTTATGAGCATCTATTTTTTTGGATGCTCTTATTTTACTGATGTATTTTAGAGTCTTCAACCCTGCAGCTCCAACTCTTGTCAATTCTTGTTTGTATGGATGATTATTGAGCACATGATAGGTGCCTATTTTGTGTTAAGGGCTACTCTGTGTTAGTTGATTTCTTGGTGGTGATTCTAGTTAGTGTCTTTGCTCACTGATTTTAACCATTTTTCATGTGTGCTTGTTTAAGTAATAGCTCCATTCGGGAAAGACCAATGGACCAAATCTCCTAGAGAGTTATAAGATCAAGCTTGATTTTTGGAGTGGGGCTTGTACCCTCTAGCGTATGATGAATCTGCTATTGCTTTCATCTGCACTGCATCAATTTTTGGAATACTTTCAGGGAAGAGAAATTGATTGCAATGCGTGAGGAAGCTTTACATTGCTCTTTTACAATTTCTATCTGGAATCTGGAGGCTCTAATTTTTGAGTCGTTATTTTATTGCTGACAGTCCTTTTGAATTGCTTGAATGCCTAGGACATGGATGATACCGAATGTGATCTTTAGCAAGTCTCCGTGACTGCTTTCTGAAGTAGTAACATGCATAGGGCATTTAAGTTCAGAGCATTTACTTTGCAGTTCATTTCAAATTTTCCCATGTAGTTTACTGGCTTTCTTATCTAATTGATTTACAATTTGGAAATTGCAGACTGAAAAATTGTTCAAGGCATTTAAAGTTTGTTTTTTGTGTAACTCCTTCTGAGGTTTAGTTCTGTGGAAAATACTACAGAACCACCTGGTTAAAATGGGACCTAAAAATAGTTACTTGTCACTAAGCTTTCTAGATTCTAGTATGGTTTACCAAATTTTTTGGAAGTTGTAGTGATATTTACTTCTGACTTGCCACAGCAGTTGAAGAGGTGCCCAGCACACCCATTCATATTTGCTATTTATGTGCTAGTTAGCATTTGATATAGTTACACATTCTTGGTGCATTTGGAAGGAAAATATTATGAAACCCACAAAGTTGAGACCTTTCCTCCATGGAATTCGGGACAGTGAACTTGGAGAGTTCTAGGGCCTCCTCCAGAACAGCTGGTGCAGGAGGTTTATCACTATTTTGCATGTCACACCAGTTTCAGCTCCAAAATTGCACCTGAGGACTCCAGACTTTGAGCAGTTCTATCTATTGCTTGGGGTGGTGGGTGTAAATTGGGTCATAACGTCTTTTGACTCTTTTCTATCACCAACTTGTCATCATTTGAGACCAAAACTCTGTAGAGTGCACTGAACCGTGCTTGTGGAGGTATAAGCACAGGTTGCAAGGAAAGTAAAACACATTCAGACTCGCAAGTTGTTGGTGCATTTGAAATTTTATTTGTCTGAATTATGGATCAACTAATTGACCCAAGACATCTTCTGTTGGCTGATTTTCTTGGCAAGCTATCTCTTTGGTTCCAGTGAATACGCACTTAATTCAACATACATGCATCACACAAAGGGGAAAAAAATTGAATTTGTCCATTTAGCTTATTGTTGGTATTATTAACTGTTTATTGATATCTTAACAGATCATCGAAAATTGTCTATGTTGAAATTTCTTAAGGAGTTTTTGGTCCTTGTGCATGTATTTCTTGATTCCTCTTTTTATTTTTATTTTTTATGTTTAATCAATTGTGATGTGAAACTTATTCATGACGGGAGCCCTTGCTGGCCAACATTCTGTGTCCTGTTTCTTGAAATAGTTATTGTCACATTTTCATCTTGCACAAACTATCCTCCTGCAGATGCACACAATCTAGTGGGTTGAGCTGATTTCCTCTTTGTATGAAAAATTATTTGGAATTGATAAAAGAACCTAACTTGATCGCATTTTGAAGTAGTCATGTGGTATATTATAGCATTTAAGGTAGTGATCTCTTCGATATTAACTCGTGGATTCATTGGCTCTCTGATCTTCAACTTTTAAATTGCACATAGAAATGTTTTTAGGCACTTAAGTCTGCTTGTCTAACTCATGTTTAGTTTTGTCAAAATTATTACCGAAGATATGCATGACGTTTACTTGTATTTTGTGTTCTGCAATTTTAGTATGGGGTACTGATTTTTTTGAATGCGGTCGAGGTATTTGCTTGTTAATTGATCACAAAGAATTGATGATCTGGCCAGTGTATATAGCTGAGGTCTTATTTGTGCTTCTCATTGGAAACCATTCCAAAATTAGCAGTCTGAAGGAAAAAATTATGAAACCATCTATTGAATTGGACCTTCACTCACTTCATAGATTGCATTAAGGTGAACTCAGACAACAGATGGAGAGACAGCCCCCAAAGGGCTGGGGCAGGAGGTGTATAAGCATGTTTTGTGTAATACTTACCATGGCTTAGCATGTCATGCCAACTGCTTTGAAATTGCAGCCGAGCTCCATCGTCATTGGGAGCTTCTATCTGTTGATTTGGAAGAAAGGTCGGGGAAGAGTTGGGTGGACAAACTGTTCGCTGTATCATTGGACTGGTTTTCCTTCAAGGCCAAAACTCTGCAAAGCAACAGTATAGTGCATTGTGAGGCGTAACTACAGCTCATGGGGAAAGTGATCCAAGTGAGTCCACTTCTGGATTTGCCCGAGTTACCTCTTGTTTTGTAGTTTGTGAATGTAGACTTACAATTATTATACATGCATACTTATCAATATATATGTCTATATATACGCATGCATACGTGCACCACCACAAGGGGAAAGAATGACTTCTTTAGTTTAGCTGATTATTGGTGTTTGTGTGGCCTTTGGTTGATTTCTTAACAGATGATCCAACTTGTACATGTTGAAACACTTAAAATGTTTTTGATCTTTGCCCATGTATTGTCGCTCCTTTGTGTGTGTGCCAGTGCATTTGTGTATCGATAAGTTAACCTGACTATGAGTTTATTCTTTGTGTCAATTATATCAACACCCCCTAATCTATTATCATTTTTCACTTTGCCCTTCTTATCTTCAAAACACTACAAGATGACCCCCTTAAGTATCAAAGATCTTGTCCAAACTAACACTATTAACGGAATAAACAAAATGACAATATTGAACTTGAACTATAAGACATAAAATATAGATATTTTAGAGTGTGGTCAACGAAATGTGAAATGATCAAGCATTGAACATTGTGGTTAGGACTTACTTGTTGATTGCTACTACTTGTTACTTACCATCTATGGAAATAAAACATGTTATATGAATATAATCCAACAAATTTACAAATAAATCATCCAACATATTTAATTTCAGTATAGACTCTTACCTATAAACCCCGTAGCAGCAGTAGTAGGAGTCGGGAGATAGTTTTCTTACAATAGTTTTAATATGCCCAAGAGATGAGACTTCAGGATGCAATTTAGGATATAAATGGGATGAAGAAATGAAGACGAGGTTGGGGAAGACGGAGTTGGGAAGAGAGGGAAGACGATGAAGGAGAGAGAGAGATATGAATTTCTTCTCTATAACGAATATATATATACACAGTGTATATATATTATATATTAAAAAAGGGGTAATCTGGTCTTCAAAATAGTGTACTTGTAAAAGAAGGGTATTTTAAAGATAAAATAGAGATTTTTTTTTATCATGTGCAACACACATGACTAAATTCTATCTATTTGGCCGAGCAGATGTTAGACAGAAGGGTAAAATGGCCATTCATGACAAAAACAAGAGGTCTACTTGTAGTATTTTGAATATGAGGAGGACAAAATAAAAACTCACATATGATTCTCTGTGGTATTGAATTTTATAGTCAGCAAGGTTTCTTTATTCTGATTTGGATTTTTTTGACTTAGAAATTTATCTGATAGAACTCTCTCTTTGGATCCAGCATTTGCCTCTGATCCTCCTTAGTTGATGATTTATGCTTCTTAATTTATTACATTGATTCCTTTGTATATGCAACTATTGTTTATAACTTCATCTATCATCTGCATTTGTGAAGATTTGTTCTCTTAGGGTGTATGAATAACATTAAAGAAAGAGATAATTACAAAAACATTCTCTAAACTATGACTTAGTATTACTAAATACCTGTAAACTCTAAAACGCTACACAGTGAGCCCTTGAACTACCATTTTGTGTTAATCACCTCTTTATATTAGCAATATGTTAGGAAAACAAATGAAAAATTATCATGTGGCTTGCACATGTTCACAAAAGTATAATTTTATACTTAAATTGACCTTCTCTTATTATAATAATTGTAATGACTGAAATGTTCCTTAAAATATTAGAGCAATCCAATGGGCATTTCAGTCATTGAACAATTATTACAAAAAAAAGGTCAATTTAGATAATAATAATTTTGTAAACATTTGTAAGTCATATTACAAATTTTCATTCATTCTCCTACAAATTGCTAGTTTATTGCTTACAGAAAGTATTAGAATGATAGAAATTGATAGTTGGGGAAGTCAATGTGTAACGTTTAGAGTTTAGAGAGGTTTAGTAATATTGAGTCATAGTGTAAGAAGTGTTCTTGTAATTATCATAAAGAAAACATAATAGACAAGGTCGTGAATTATCAATATAAGCCTATATATGAAACTAACCAATTCAGTTCTATGGTATTTTCGCATTTATCAATGACAAAATTTCATGCAGTACATCACTTTGCATAGATATAATATACCCACTTAAAATCAAGTTCAATTTGAAATTGTTTCTGGGCTGTGGAATTTACAGTACTTAATGCATGAGTAACCTTTGTTTTTTGGTTTTCAGTTTTTCCCGTCTGATATAGTTATGAAGCATAATACAAACTAGATGGGTCCGGAGCACGTATCCGGATATGAGGAGCGAATATATCAAAACCAGTATGGCCCCTATTTTTGCTCCCGTAGGTTGGGCACATATGCCCTTTGGACCTATGGGATAATTTTTGGCATGGGTGTAGAGCTTTTCCCCTCAGTGGTTGGAACCCTAACTTTGCTGCCTATATGTACCATTGATATCTCTCTCTCTCTCTCTCTCTCTCTCTCTCTCTCTCAAGGTCTTCTTTCATAAGAAGCTGTAGCTGAGCAAGGAGAAATGACTAGAAAGCTTGTGCACCAGAAGCCATAGTAGAGCAGGGAGCAAAATCGAGAAGTTTTAATGGCATTATAGATTTGGTCTCTTCTGTGAAGTCTTTAACTCTTTATCCATCTTTGATCTAATAGTGTTTCATTCATTATTCTCTATTCGGTTTTTGGAAATATTGGGGGGAAACGAAAATGAGAGGCAAAATTGTTTTCCTTCTATTTTATCTCCTGTAAGAATAAACTTTATAATTGATAACTTCTAAGAGAGGGTCAAAAACTAAGAAAATGAGGAGAATAACATATAAAAGGGAAAATTTCTCAATTTTCTTATCTTATTTTCTTTTATTCCTTGTTTTTCATTGGAACAAAGAAAAATAATTTTTATTGCATCTTCTTTTCCTTTCCTCACCCAATATATTGGTATGGAGTCGAATATTGTGTTTGGAACCTGAATTAAGAAGAGTTTGGAACCTGAATTATAAAAAGAGAGAAAAGAAAAAGTAAAAAATAAGGGAAAAGAGAACGAAATGAAATATTTTAAATCTCTACTTCTTTCTTTTTTATGTTAGTTTGTTCTCTATTTTCTTTAACAAATAAACATATAATGTAATTTCATATTCTCTTTCCTTTTATTTTTTTTTTTATTAAATTCTTGATCTAAATATAGAACTGGAGAAACACACTATATAATCCTAGTTGGGGCTGTGTTTGTTTTACGAGCTAAATAGGTGGGCTTGGCCTGGAAATCCTTAGGAATGGGCTTAGAATAGTCAAATTTGGTCTGATGATGGGCCAGAATAAACTTGGGCTGACATCTGTTTGTTAAGCCCCTAGTTGTGCTCCATGTAAGGGAAATATAGTCTTTAAGAATCTAAGATTGTGATATGGGCACTGTAGCAAATATTGACAGCCATTGTGGTAATGGCTATCCCTTTCAACCCTTTTTTTTCCCCTTTCCTTTCTTTTTCTTTTGGTTGATTGGAATCCTCTTCTTACTTTTTTATCTTTAGTCAAAAGTTGAAAGGAACCCAATTAAGAGTTTATAGTTCTACCACTAATAAATTATCTTTCAATAATAAGAAAGTATACATTGATTAATCGCAAATTGCACTCAAGTATGCGGTTATTTTTATTATTATTTTATTATAAGGTGTGACCGACTATTTTTTTTGGTTTGTGAAGGTCACCATTTACACTAATAATGGTGAGGATTCGAACTTGAGTAAGGGGGGAGACTTTCTACTTTAGTGCTCCATTTGGCTTACAAATTTAGAAAAAGAAAAGAAACGAAATAAAATAAATGAAAATAAAGAACATCATTGTTTCTTATTATGATAAGGATATTAACGAGAAGTATCTTAATTTTACACATAATTTTCCCTCTTTCTCTCAATAGTTACCATTTCATATTTTATTTAGTTTAATTTAAATTTAAACACAAGAGAAAGTATAAAGAAAAACTATTTTTTACTTTCTTTTATTATTTTCATCCACTAATTAGACTCTCATATTATCCTTAGATCCTGAATTTGTCAAGTGAAATGAAAATGAAAGAGAAATAAAATTATTTAGACTTATAATCATACAAAAAAAAATTATAAGTACTTGTTCATTTTGTTCTTATTTTTCTAACCGACCATACAAAAAAGTAAACTTTAACTTCTTTCACCTTTTCTTCGCCTATTATTTCCTTTTGCTTTTTATTTCTCTCCGTGAGTCCAACATCCGAATACAGTGAAATCCGCAGGATTGTTCTATAAATATAAGAAAAAGGGAAAAAAAAAATCTCCTTATACAACCAACTATTGGTTGTAGAAGTAAACATAAAATGTTACAAAATTACATATAGCTTCACAAGTTACATCACATATTGTCTACCAAGCAGAGGATGCCAAGTAACTTCCATTAACTTTGTATTTGTTATAAAAATGGTGGTTAATTATCAAATCTGTTTTAGACATCATGTGGTCACATGGGCTTGCTTGACTCCATTAATCCAAGGGTATGTGAAATTCACAAGTAAACTTATGAATGATTCCCATAAAGACAAAAGATACAAGAGAATTATAAAATGGACAAGAAAGTAAACATGAATAATCAATAAATAAAGTAAGGCGTTATGTAGTTCAAAAGATTCATGGCATATAATAATTAAGCATTACTTGGTCTAGTTAACTTACTGGATGGACATTCAAATCCACTAAAATTTAGGGCTAGCTCGGTCCATCTTCATGTATCTTCATGATCGCGTTTTTGCATAAATATGACTGAAAAGCTATATTTAAGGGATTCGAATCCTCTCCAGCTTTGATGTGAACTGAGGGTTTCTAATTCAATGTATAAAGATGCAACACATTATCAAAACTTGAAATCACTGGTACACAAATTATCACGCCATTACAAGTTTGAAGATCTTAACACATTACACAAAAGTACTTTCTAATGTATTTTGCATTTAGTCTAAAAGGTTGGTGTGGCCCTTTTGCAACTACTGACTAATTGTCTTTATTGAATTGAAGACCTCCATTTTTCCAAAGAAGTGTAAAGGAGTTGAATCCATGTTTAAGGCACTAACTTTCTATGACCATGGCTATAAAACAAATCAAGCTACTCAAACTTGGTTCCTATTCGGTTCGTTAAAAACTTATTTAAAATTAGCTCGTGATGTAAATAAGTCAAATTTAAACATATTGGCAAATGGAGGGGAAGAGCGGAGGGGGCCACAGCCCTCTCCCCCAAAGTTCTAAAAAATATCACTATACCCCATAAAAATTTTACTATTTAGAATACAATATAATGTGTTAACCCCCCAAGGTTTCTAAAATTTTCCTCAACCCTTCTAAATTATTGGATATCTAGGATACTACATATTGTATTGATCCCTCACAAATAAAAAAAATTCTCTTAACCCTCCTTTCAACCAAAAAAAAAATATATATATATATATATATATATCTTAGCCCCCCTCAACTAAAATTTTAGGCCCACCACAGCTTAAATACATTTTAAAATTTAAAATTTTTTTGAACTTGACTCGAACTCAAATTAAAAAATTTATAAGTACTAAAAAATTTAAGTTAATTAAGCTTGATTCGATTAAAACTTATTTAAAATTAATTTTAAAATTAAACAAATTAAATTAAAATTACCACGTCAAACTTTAACAACCCACTCGTTTACAGTCCTAAGTCTATGAGTGCAAGACTTGGTTGATGGACACTTTACTGAATTGCTTGCTTTATGTATTATCCAATAAATGCATATGCATATGCATATCAACCCTAACAAAGAAACGTATGCAAGAGAAAAGGGGAAAGAAAAGAAAAAAAAGTTCACAAAGAGGATTAAAGAGAGCAAAATCAAAGGCGGATTCGACGCGCATAAAGTGAGCAACGCATTCACCTTCCTTTCGGCTGTGGCTTTGAAAGTGAAATGAAAGCAAAGATTAATAAACGACGTTTGCGTGGGAGTATTGATTTTCTTAATGTAATTGTAGTAATCTTATGGTTGAGTTAGGTAGCAAACAAAGCTGCAACTTTGTTTCTTGTTTTGTTTATATATATATATATATATGCATAATGCTAAACAATGCATGCAACACTTGCTTTTGATGGGACATGAAAACAACTCCAACCCAAAAAGCACAACAACGTATGTATGGGTTTAATGGACTTTGGGTGGAGTTCTTTTCATTATTAGTTATATATATGTGTGTGTATATATGTATAGTGCTAGGTGATTTTTTTTTTTTGGGTCTGAATATTGTTAAGTGATTAAGTCATGCAATATTGCATTTTCTTTAGTAGGTCTTTTATTGTGATCCCAAAACATGTGAAGGTCCGGGTTGAGCATCCGATTTGCTTACCCATATCACAAAAACGACCTTCTTTCAACAATAAACAGATAAATAGCATAACAATAAAATTAAGTAAGAAACAAATGCGACAATCCTGTTATAAAGGTTATAAAATGAAGGGTTAATTATAAATACACCTTTTGAATTATAATTTTGTATCACTATAGTTCATTTAGCTTTAAAACGTAACAAGTTGGTTCTTGAACTATCAATTTGAATCAATCAACCCCTTCCATTAGCAATCCGTTAAAAAAAAATAAAAAATTGTTAATTTGACTTATACATATTAACAAAAGTATAGTTTTATACTTAAATTGATATTCTCTTATTATAATAATTACTTAATAACTGAAATATCTCTGTAGAGACATAATAAAGAATATTTTAGTTATTAAATAATTATTACAAAAAGATAATATAATTTACGTGTAAAATAAACTTTTGTGAATATGGACAAGTTACATGATAATTTTTCATCTACTTTCCTAACTTATTTCTAATATATTACTAACAAACAAGGTTAATTGATAAAAAATAATAATTCAGAGATCAGTTTGTAATATTTTATAGTTTAAGGGATATAGTAACATTAACTCATAGTTCAAAAAGTGTACTTGTAATTAATCCTAAAATGAATTAAACTGCTTGAATTCAACTTGTGCTCAACTACTAAAATGATTATTCAAGATCGATCCGTTATAGAAGGATGTTATTTTTTAACATATTATGGAACTCATTAATTATTTTAACTCCACTTAATATGTTTATAAGCATTGTAAGACCCTGTTAAAAAGTAACTACTCAAACTTGAGTTTTAATTGGCTTGGTTAAATCTTTTATGAGTTTGCATCGAAAATTAAACAAGCAAAACTTGAATATATATTTTAAAATTTTATAAATTTTACATCAAATTTAAACAACTAGCTGGACGCACCTGGACTCGTTTCACCCCTATCCATTATTTTGTTGGAAAGAAATCTACGACACTAGAAATCTTTTTAGTTTACAAAACAAGAAAATCATATAAATTAATATATTAATGCTATCATTTACACTAGTGAGTAAATGTTATTTAATGTACCGAAAACTTAACTTATTAAGCATAAATATCATTTAATGCATTAAAAACTTAACTTTCAAATTAAAAATTTGAACTTTCGTGTATGAATCACACATGCAACCAATTTGGATAAAATATTGATGATTTTGAATCACATGAATAGGAGACATTATTCAGGCTCTTGGAGCATAATATCTTGATTGCTACTCCCACAATATAGTGGGTCACTCTTGGATCTTGAGGTGGGACCAATAAATGTGTTGTGACCCACCTAATAGGGAATCTATTGCAATAAGTGATGGGTTAGGTTTTGAATCCAAAGATCTAAAATTAATCAAATCTGTTGGGTTCTATGTTTGGTATTGATCCACCCGACTCATACACCTTTTTTTTTGGGTGCTCCGGTTACGGGTTTGATTTTTGTTTTTTGAAATTCGGTAAAATCGTGTTAGTTAGATTGATTGGAGAACAATTTTTGTTAAAACCACATTTGATAAGTTCGTTTCCAAACTTGTTTTTGAAAATATTTTCAAGAAACATTCTAGTTTTAAAAACTTCTAAAAAAGTGTTTTCTAAGTTTTCAGAATTGTTTTCATTCAAAACTAAAAACGATAGAATTTTTTAAAGTCCCATTTTTTTCAACAATTAAAAAAAAGATATTCTAAATTTTTATTTTCAAAAGCACGAAAAATAAAAATGGAACTAGAGATGGCAATAGACCGGAGAAAAGTAGAGATCCGACCACATTCGTTCCGTTTGGGACAGGGATGAAGGTCAAAATAAAAATTTGTGCAGGGATGGAGGCAGAAATGAATTAAGTTCTTCTCCTGCCCTTGCTCCGCTTCTCCCTTTTTAGCATTTTTTTATATTTTTTTATATAGGCCGCTTTTAGTTTTTTATGTTTGGTGTGTCAGGGAAACCATCGTTAGGTTTTGTGTTGATTAGTGTCCAACTTATATTCAATAGTTTTTTTTTTAATTTTGTTTGTTGGATGGACTTGTAATTTGTTATTTAAGCTTTAGTTTTTTTTTTTTACAATAAATAACACTATTTTGATGTATATGTAACTCAAAATATTTGGACGTTACTTCTATTTTACTGTCAGATAGAGATAATGAAACTATTAATATTTCTGATGCCTTAGTTTTTTTTTCTTTTCTTTTCTTACACTTTGTGTTGTTTGTTTTCTTTGTATACAAAAAAAAAAATTTGAGTTTAGGCTTGGGTTGGGGGCAAAGGCGGAGTCAGGATGGAGGTGAGGACAAAGATGCAAGCAAACTTGTACTCTTAAAAGCGAGAATAAAGGTCTAAATTAATTATCATACAAAGAGAAAAGTGAAAATAAAAAAATATATACTTTAGGTAGAAACAAGAATAGAGATCCCAATCTAATTTTCACTCGATCTATTGTCATTTTAAACGGAACCAACTGGATATATTTAGACAAAAAAGATATTTGAACATAACTTATTTAGTAATTTATAATTTATGTTTATAATTTTTTTAAAAATATATTTAAATAAATAACTTAAAAAAATAATTTATATTTAATGAAGTTCTTCAAAAAAAATGTCCAAACACCTTCAAAGTTTGCGGGAACCATTTTCGTGGGGACATCGGATTGTACGCGGCGCTCTACTTTTCATAGTCGGTTGGGCCCTACCAACCGCACCCGCGCCCGCGACGCGGAAAGTATGTCGTTCAATGTGGGCCCTGGATGTGTGGGGTCACGTTCCTGCTCCGTGAATTTTTTTATTTTTTTTATTTCGTATACCACAATGTAATCTTCAAAGAAAAAAAAAATACAAAAGCCATCTATCATGAGGCCACCCCCTCATATTATTTTTATTTACGAGTTATATTTTGGATTTCATTATTTTTATTATCACACCTTTTTTGTTTGTTAGAAATTATACAACAATTTTTAAAGCGATACTTTTCGCATCAAAATTGGATCAGGTCAATTCACGTACATAGTTTATAATTTAGCTTATTTCAATAATTTTATGACTTTTTATTACGTGTTTTTGGATGAAAAAGTCAAAAGCATAAATTAGAAAGGTAAGAATTTACATTATTTGAAAAAAGTAACTAGTTTTAAAAAAAATATTAATTAAATAAGTTGATTCAAACAACCCAAATAGTTAGCAAACACAGTAAATGAGTCGAGCTTAATTGAACAGAGGTTGTTCAAATTTGATTTGATAACCTTAACAAATTTTAAAATATATTCAAATTTAATTTGTTTAACTTTCGAGCAGAGCTTAAATAAGCTTTAATCGAGCAAATCACAATCCGAATTCAAACTAGATTTAATCGAGCCGATCACAAATCAAACTCGAGTAACTTAAATTTTTAAGTATAAATTAACTTATCGAGCTGAGCTAAAAAATTAATAAATTTTAAAATATATTTAAATTTAATTTATTAATGTAATAAGTTAATCTCGAATAAGCTCGATTCATTTTACAATCCTATTCAATGTCCATCCGCGATCGTTTCCGTCCTAATCCCATTTTCCAAACAGAGAATAAAGATCTATAACTACATGTCGAAAGCATTTCCTTCATTTCCACTGGAAATTACCATACAAGAGAACTGAAGAAAGCAAAGCACACGATTCTTGTGGGTCCCACTCATGCGATTGGTAACTCGACAAATTGCACCTAAACACACCAGATCACTACCACAACAACCGTGTAAGAAATAAACACTAACTAATCTGAGAAATTAACAATAAAACAAATCAGAGGCCATAACATCGTGCCGTTCCTTTTCTCAGAGATACATTACTTTTGTTCTCATTATCCTGGTAACCGAAATTCCCATAAAGGGCTTATATCTTCACCTGAATTACACTATTCCTCTGTCCTAAAATGGAAAATTATTCCAAAATTAGTGGCATTTTTGTACTAAGGAATAAATCACCTGGGACAGCTGGACTCGTTGGTGATTGACTGAAAAGTCCAGGGATGCTTTAGCACAGTAAAAACAAAATCTAAACCCAAATCAATTTAATAATTAAAAAAGAAAAGCAAGAGAGAGGACAAAAGCTTTGTTCAGCTTTGCTGCATTCATTCATTCATTTACAAGTCGGTATTCATTCACACCTCCATGTGACTCTCTCTCTTCTTTCTCTCTCTAGATATACATGTATCTATCTCATTATACAGTTTCTACCTACATATAATGAATGCCCTGCGGAACATAGTGGAAATAGAAACGATATTATAGGATCTCGTCTGCCACTCAAGAATCAAAGAGTCTAGATGTATATATAAATTTTTGGAAGGAGCAAAATCTTGGGATGGAATCCCTTCATTTGCGGTTCCTGCGCTGAAATCTGCAGAGATGCCGCAGATGAAGATCTTTTTCGTAAGCCAGTTCGCTCTTTTCCTTGCTGTATCCACTTCTCTCAGTTCGACTTTAGCTCTCTCTCCTCCTTCCTTCGTACCACCCAGAGATCCTCTCAAGTTTATCTTAGGTTCGTTACAATTCCACTTATTATGTATATAGACATATATATATATAAACAATCGTTACAGTCTTTTTATTTTCTTATGTACGTGATATGTGCTTTACATGGATTCTTGAAATGGGATTGTTTGGTTTTTCTCTGGAACGATGGAATTGTTTTTTCTTGGTTTTTGTAGCGTGAGAATTGAGTTTGCGGTTCAAGATTTGCATTTTTAGTACTGGGTTTGTGTTTGTGTAGGAGAGGAAACTTTGGGGGCATGGAAAGATGGAATCTTGAGTGCGGCCGCGCAAGCGCCAGGGCCTGCAAGCGAGGCTCCAACGAGCACGCTTGTGTTGGCGGCAAATCGGACGAAGAGACCGGACATTCTTCGCGGGTTTAAGCGATATCGAGGTGGATGGGACATTGCCAATAAGCATTACTGGGCTGTAAGTTCTGTTCCCTCCTTTTGATTTGGTAATTTGATTAGTCTGTTGATAAAGATGATCAAACTTGATTCTTGATTTAGAACTGATGTTTACATGTGGAGATATGAATTGTGATATTTATGCACAACATTTCCTCTCTACTGGCAGACTAAGATCAATGTTGTATTGAATTGGAGAAACTTGCCGGGTTTGTATGGCCAAACCAACGTTTACTGCAATTTGATTACTGGAAAGCAAACATGCTTGAAAAAACATGGGACATTATGGAATTTAGATTGAGAGTACAATTTAATTGTTTTTAGAGTAATGCTATACAACCAGAAAATATAACTAGAAAATATAACCATAATGATGTGGCTGAGTTGTGGGCCTATCACTTTAAAACAAAGAACCTATCAAGATGCATTTTAATTACAAAATTGTCACTGCCACATTATTCTGGTTCAAAATTCTGGTTATAAGTTTTGGAAGAATAGCATTTTTCTTGTTTTTAAAGTCCCCGCTGTGTTTTGTCTTTGACATGATCAATCAAAGGATTCTCCGACTGAATAAAAGTAGAAGGGCTTCTGGTTCATGCCCGTGTTCCAGTTACAAAATCTCCGGGCATTAAGAAACTTGGTTGATTGAAATAAATTTGTGAAGTAATTTTAAGGGGCTGTAATGGTCAATATGCCGATCCGGTCAGAGGAATACTGTGAATCGTAACATGGATACCAGAAAATGTACACAGTACCCACATACAGGAGCACACATTCCCACTTTGATGTTACCCATGATGTATAATCTCGTTAGTTGGGCGAGGAACCTTGAAGTTCTTCTTCCTGCATTGTAAAGAGGCTCAGAGAAGCTGGTATTGGACGAGGTGATTGATTACTTTGATGTTAATAACTTGCACAATATTTCAAGAGAAGACAGTCTCGTTTTTTGTGGCAGTATCTGAATAAATTTTAGGCTCTTGTGGTAAATTTGATTTATAGATCGCAGATGCAAAGGCTAGTGAATTAATGTTCCTTAAATTGTTTTCCTGATGGCCAAGTCGTGCTTTGCTTTTCAACGAGCAGCAAAGAAAATTATTTTGGAAATCATTCTGACCATTGTATTTTGAGGTGTCTGAATATATATATATTGAATAAAAAATTAATTATACATGTGCCAATGCTAGTGAATTATCTCTCCTTATATTGTCTCCCTGGTAGCCAACTCACGCATTGCTTTTTATGAGGTTGCAAATAAAATTATTTTGCATATCATTCTGACCATTTTATCTGTAGTCTGTTGGATTTACAGGGGCTGTTGTTTTTATTCTTGCTGTGGTCTGGTTTGTTTCTTTCGGTTTGGCACTTGTTGTTCATCATTGCTGTGGATGGAGAATAAAGGTCAAAGGCAAAGGTTCACACTTGACACAAAGGATATGTTTGATACTGCTGATTGTCTTCACATGTGCTGCAGCGTAATTATCTGAACTCCAAAATTTAGCTAGTCAAAACCATCATTTCAAGCGTTATACTGGACATTTATCTATTTTAATGCTTAACTTATTTCTTTCTTTACCATTTCCTCACTTGTTTGATGATAATTTTTCTGAAATTCATATTGTGTTAAGTAAAAACTACTTTGACACGCATCCCATAGCTTTAAGGTGATTAATGCTCTCTTTCCTCGACTGTGCGGGCGCAGTTAGCATGCACATATGTGTGTACATACAACTGTAAAGGCATCTGATGTGATAACTATTTAGATATTATTGGAAAAAGAAACTCAAGAGGGCCATTTCAGGCATTCATTTTCCTTCCACGACTTTGATTCGTTAATGAACTAAATTCTTGACACATTTATGTATGTTTTTGAAAAACTTGTTAGATTGTTTTTTCTTATGTTCTACTTTTTGATGGCATGGGATATCAGCTGTCCTAAAAATTCATGGTATTAATTTTATCGTGCAAGTTTAATAATTTAATGAGGTGCTTTCAAGTGAGAGGCTGAAGTTTGTGAACAAGCGAATTTGCTGACTTCTGTTTGGAGAAATTCGAACTTCACTCGATTAACTTTTCGAATCAGAATCTCTGAACAAGAAAAAAATTACTTTGTATGTTGGCTTTGAATAAGAATCTAACGAGCTGTGCTTTGTCTGCCTAGTGTGTGTTGCTGCCAAATTAAGCAAACATCACCCTAGCAATTTTTCTTGGCTCACACTTACATGTAGCTCTAGATGTAGATGGCATGTGGTTGTATGTTTTGGTTTCCAAAGTTACATGATTGTTAAAACCTAGGTTTGGACCGCAGCTGAATTGTCTGTGAGTAGGCTCTAATATTTAATTCCTTAATCTGAATTGGAATTCTAAACATTGTGTATAAATTCTCCACGTTGAGTATGTTTCTCATCTTAAAGTATCCATGTAAATACAAGAATACCTTAATGAATTATCTTGTTGATCTTCTATCTTTTAGGAACATGTTTTTCCTTGGATGTATTTCTGTACAGGGAGTGTTGCTTAACAACATGATTCAACTCAACTTAACAAAGCATTGTCCCAGCTATTTACAGTAAATATTTTGCCATTCTGTTAGCTGTTGGATTAAATTTCATCAAGACAGATATTTGCTGGTAGTTTTGGGAACTCTACACTTAGAAAACTGCGACCTACCATTTCATTGAAGTTTGCACACTAATTGGCGGTTTAGTTGTATTTGCTTTAGTTGAACATTTTCTGCTCATTTCCTGTGCCTGTGTTCCTTGGCGTTCAACTTGTTGATTGGTGAATTTGTTAACTTTTATCCATTATAATTTTCCATCTTATGTTCTTGCTCTCTTGCTAATACATCTTCTCTTTCATCACCCAGGATTGGATGTATACTTCTTTCTGTTGGACAGGATGAATTCCACGGTGAAGCAATGAATACTTTGAAGTACGTTGTGAACCAGTCAGACTACACCGTTCAGACACTAAAAAATGTCACAGAGTATCTATCACTAGCAAAAACTATTAATGTGGCCCAGGTTTTCCTTCCTTCTGATGTCAAAGATGAAATTGACAAGTTGAATGTAGATTTAAATACTGCAGCAGATACACTGAGCCAGAAAACAAGTGAAAATTCTGGAAAAATACAAAGTGTCTTCAATGCAGTGTATAAGTTCACAACCTTGGTATTATCATCAAATTTAGCTTTTGTATAGACCTCAAATGCTGACAGGTAGAAAAACTTAATTGCAGGCGATCGGCATTAATTACTGTTGCTGCATTGATGCTTCTCTTATGTCTTCTTGGTCTTCGTATGTATCATCCCATCAACCATTTCCTGTATGCTGATTTTGCTATTCCAGTTGACTATTGGCTTTTTACACTTATATATTCTACTCTGTTTTGTTGCAGTCCTGTCCATCCTTGGGCACAAACATGCAATTCACATGTAAGATTTTTCTGTATTCTAAAGTTTAACAAATGTTTCAATAACGGGATATTTTTTAATAGTTCTATATCTGATTCGCCCTTCAAATTGTTGCAGATTCATTATTAGCGGATGGTTGCTTGTGGCAATCACATTCATTCTCTGTGGATTTTTTGTAATACTCAACAGGTAAGCTATTGAATGTTATATATGCACTGCTTTTGGTAGCAATTCTAGTAGGTAAGTACAAAAAAAAAAGAAAACAAGAAATGAAGGGGCACTTTCTTTTCCCGAACTTTGTACACCTGCAATGCTCTATATCAAGGGAGTAGGAGGGACACTTTCTTTTCCCAATCTATATGCTGGTTCTTATTCTTCTTCTTAACTTCAATGGGCCATTAATGGGTGTGGTTTCCTTCATTTTTCCGGATGAACATTTGGTTTTACCGATCTAACCTTTGCCATCGAGCATATACTAAGATGCGGACTTTCGAGTTCACTTCTTTTCTTTCCCTTCTCTTCATTTATTTTTCATTATTATTAATTATTTTAGATGATTGTTTTTCTGCCCATATAATTTTTTTCATAACGGTAAATTCCAACAGTTCATGTACCATACCATGGAAAGACATCTTGCATCTGTCTTGATTCTTATTTTGGCTTGTTGAAGTTTGGACAAAAACTAGATGCTGAATAGAATAAGCCAACTCATTTTACTGATAGAGATTGTAAATTTAATGTGTTTCAGTGCAATTTCAGACACTTGCATGGCTATGGGAGAATGGGTAGATAATCCCCATGCAGAAACGGCTCTTAGCAACATCCTTCCATGTGTTGACCAGAGAACCACAAACCAGACGCTCATTCAGAGTAAAAAAGTCGTCAATGATATTGTAAATATTGTCAACCAATTCATTTACACCTTTGCAAACACAGATCCATCTCCTCAGGCCAATCCTGGTTACTATAACCAATCTGGGCCTTTGATGCCACCTCTTTGTTATCCATATGACAATCAGCTGCAAGTTCGCCAGTGTGTTGTTCCCTATGAGGTGTCCATGGCCAATGCTTCACAGGTATGTGGTCTTTTACTGTTACTTTATTCCCTGTTACTTTTTTTTTATTATTGTTTTATTATACAATATTTAGAACTAAGGCCTTTCATGACCAGAAATGCTATTACCATTTTGGGCCTTTTCCAACTGCGCCAAGCCCTGGGTCAGGGGTTTGTGTATGCATTGGAAACTGTTCAATCATGGAATTCATTTTCATTTAGATATAGCCGGAGATAAAATTAAGTTGTTCTTTTTCTTACTTTGGTCTCTAAGATGAATTTGTTGTATCATTCAAAGTGATATCTACTGATTCAAAGTGATGTTGACCTGTGACTTGTAAATAAGCTAATTTATGGCATGCATTTTACAGGTTTGGCAGAATTTCACTTGCACGGTATCAGCAGCTGGGTTATGCACCAGTGTCGGGAGGGTGACCCCAGACATGTATGGGCAGTTGGTGGCGGCTGTTAACATAACTATTGCTCTTCAGCTCTATGCCCCGCCATTGCTTAGTCTCCAGGATTGCAATTTTGTACGCGACACATTCCGGAATATCACCTCGGGTTACTGTCCTCCCCTCAAGCGTCATCTCCGAATGGTAAATGCTGGTCTGGCCCTCATCGCAGTAGGGGTCATGCTCTGTCTTGCCCTCTGGTTACTCTATGCAAACCGCCCCCAAAGGGAGGAAGTGTTTGCAAAGCTCTCTTCAAGAATAAAAAGCAGTTGCAGTTACAAGAACAGTTGCAAGGATAACAGCAACATTGAGTTATCATCAAGAAGCCCTACTCCGAGGAATGGAGTCTAGAGTAGCACAGGTATATAATATCTACATGAAGAAAAAGTATATTGAGATTTAGGTTAAGTGTTTTTCGTTTTATCCCGTGTTTGGCCAAAGAAATCAAGGTGGGGCGAAGCACCATTTTGAGTTGTAGGCAGCTAGTCTTTATCCGGTATGTCTCATACATTAAAATTAATGCAGATCAGCTGTTTTTTTTATTTATCTTCTCAATTTTGAAATTGGCTTGGCCTTTAGAATTTGTTACTAGATTCTCTGTAGGATCGTTAGGCTCCATTATAATTTATGGCTTCGTGCTGTGGTTTGTCTATGTACCCAACAAGAAAACGTTTGTCTTGTAAGAATAGTTGGATTGTCCAATGAACACACAGCTGAAAATAGGCTTCTTTAAGTTTAGGTATGCTGCTTTGCAGAAAATTGGTGGAATATATATTCATCGGTAAATCACCTACAAATATTGATATCTTCATTTTTTTTTAATTTCCAATATAGGCCAAAAAATCATAATTCATATCAGGAAATTGAAATATTATGGAACTACTGAGAATGGAATGAATAAAAATCTATTCAGATTTTTGTCTTAGCATCATTTCAAACCATTTTTTTTTAAAAAAAATAATCTGAGCACATATCAAGAATTTTCCAATTGTGCAATATTTCTCTCTTTTTTTGAAAAAAAAACTGAGCATATTGTCTAAATGATGTACACAATTTGTTCCTGTATAATGACAGAGAGAGAGAGAGCCTTCTGAGAGTAGAATTTGAAATTCAGAAAGAGCCTTTGGGAATAGAATTTGAAATCCATGGCCTCTTGGCGGTAATGGACAAAAGATTTAGCCTCTCTCAGTAAAGCTCCACATGGTAAGTTGGTAACTGAGATTTGATACTACCAGAAATATATAAGAAATGCTGAATACTCAGATTCTGAGGCCAATGAAATACAAATGAAAACATGATCCCATTCTACATGAATCATGAGGGTAACCAATAAAAAACCAGTGGCAGCTGCTATTCTCAGAACTACAAGGAGAAAATTTTGAACGGTGTCTCTTGACTAACAAAATACAAGTTCTGTTGTGACTAATGCGATGCTGGCAGATCAAAACTTAAAAAGAAAAATGCTAACATTAGTCGCGGGTGAACAGGTGAGTTCCAGCTGAGGTGGCTGGCACCGGCCAGGCGAGTGACGGATGCTGTTTTGGTATTGTTTTAGTCAATACCATTATCATATAGGAGGCCTTGCTACCCTGCTTGTGTTTGTAGAACTACTTGAGTTACTTATCCCATGTGGACCAATATGAAATTCCAAGTGACATTTATTAGAGCTTGTCTTGAACTTCATCGTTTACCTCATAGAATTTCATAGATCAAACTTTAATCCCTGAGAAAGACTTTCAAATGGTTTCGGCATCTACTCATTGACACTTGTTAGCAGTCTACTTCCTTTGTTAGTGTGTCCTGTTTACCTTCCAAACAGAGAACACATGTTATTTCATTCCAAGAGATCTCTAAACAACTTAAGCTTATTTGCAGTCTACTTCCTTTATAGAAATTTCTCTGACATTTTCCTTTGATCCAAACATGCCTTTCTTGAAAGTAGATCAACAAACAAGAAAGGGTATACTTAAAAACGCCTTCACTCCAATTTATCCATACATACATACAGATGAATAACAAAGGAAACATAGAAGATACGAATAAGAAACAGCAAGAAGTTAAGACAATAATTTATACTTATATATATATATATATGCAACTAAGCCTACAAGCGCTAGGGTCTCTGATAGCATGGTAGGACTCTTCTTTATCATACCCATCTGCTTTGTAGTTCCATCCATTTCAAGCCTGCAATTACGTCTTCAACGTCTCATATTTCATCCTCATATCTCTTGTTGTTTCTCCCACAACACTCTTGAGCTCCCATCCTCTACATTTAATTTCTGACTGTCCTGTAACCCGAAAATCAAAAACTAAATGATCATTCTACAAAGAAAAACTTGCCAGATTGCAATATAACTTTTTCAGCTTGTTTCTGTGTTCCGATTGAATTGTGAGAGATGGTAGCAAAAGAAGTGAAAGCTTGGATTTTTAATTTTTGATTTTATTTTTGCGGCAACCAAAGAGAAGCAGGGAGAACACAGTAAATTGAATTCATTCCCTTTTTTTTTTTTTTTTTTCTTTTTATCTTTTAGCTAGTAATTAATTAGTTCCAACACTGCTTTTATTGCCAACATATTCCTTGATGGTCCACGTATTAAGAGCGGAAGGGCCATCTTAAGTTTGAGTAAACAGTGAGCTTAAGAGTTTACTGCTGGTTATATGGCAAAAACGGCTCTCTGATAGTTTGATATACGCATGGTATTAGAGCTCTGATTTTTTGAGGTTTTAGTTCCAAGTCCCATAACACACGTGCTCACGTTCTGATTTCAAGAGGTTTTGGTTTCAAGTCTTATAACACACATGTGCTTGACTGTTTGTGCAATATGTTGTCTCTATTTGTGCACTTGGTTTTTTTTTTTTTTTTTGGTCTGTTTACCTTTTTAAGTGCGAGTTGGGTCACTTTTGATTTCAAGTCTCATGGCACACACGTGCATGTCCGTTTATGCACTATGTTATATCTCTTTCATGCACTTGTTCTATTATGTTTATTTGCCTCTCCACATGTGAGTTGGGGTTACACGTGAGGGGAGGTGTTAACTTCCTATACATTGTTCGAGCCGAGGCCACACGTGAGGGAGGGGTATTAGCTAGATATACATTATTTGAGCCGGGGTCACACGTGAGGAAAGGTGTTAGCTTCATAGATATTATTGGACCATTACTTAATAGCTTAAGCTTTTGGATCAACTGATAACTTAACATTATGTCAAAATTTCAGTCATTCAAAATTTCAAGCATTAATAAAATAATTCAATCAAATAATGGTCAATTATGTCAAAATTTCAGTGATCCAAACCATTGTATTACATGCTAGTTTAAAATATCTCAAGTACGTATCTACTTCGAAAATTACTTGCTTAAGCTACGACTATTGTCAAATATTAGTGATTTCGCCCAAGTACCTAGTGTTTTGATCAATTGCACATTAAGTATTAGTTTACTCTGCATAATGCTACAATTGTTTTAGCAATGGTAACAGTTCCTTAAATAAGCAATCATAAAAAATACAAAGAGTTAGATGGCCAATTGGATACATTGGGCTGGGTAGAGCTAAGAGGAAAATTTGAAAGGCGGCAAAGGTAAAATTATCCAGACTTTGGACTTGTATTCAATTCGTTAAAAATTCGTTTAATGTCGACTTGTTAGGTCAATAAGTCAATATTAAACACATTTTAAATTTTAAAAATCTTTTAAACTTGACTCGATAAACTTATATGTACTACAAAATAAAACTATTCGAACTCGGCTCGATTAAAATTTATTTGAAAGTTAAACAAATCAAATTTTAATATATTTTGATACTTATTAAGGTTATCAAATCAAATTTAAACAACGTAAATACTCTTGTTGCATCACATATTCATATGGCTTGTCTGTATGTGTATGAGAACCTTAACTTAAAACAAGTGTCATGCATATACATATATATATATATATATATATATTTCTATTTTGACTCTCAGACCCTTGTTTTCCACGAAAAATGACATCACTTCATGGCAACAGCATACTAAAGTTTAAATCTGTTAAGGCGTGTTTATCACATTAATAATGCTGTAAAAAAGACTCGGGATGATAAGTGTCCTGCAAAATCCAATTATAAATTAGATCAATTAGAGATGTGTATCTGGTAAGCAAAAACATGGAGACGTACGCATGCAAAATCCAATTATAAATTAGATATGATTGATGGAGGCTGCCATTTGATCTTTGGTCTAGGCTTGGTTGGTGAGACTTTTTGTATTTGGTTTCTAATGTTGTTTGAAATTGTACATCAAAGAGAAAAAACGCAGTTGAGAAAACATGGGAGACAGAGAGAGAGAGTGTGTCGCTGGCGGTAAGGGCAAATTCGAGATTTCATTGTAAAAGTAGTAAGAAGTTTAGTCAGTGCTAAACTGACAACTAATCAAGCAGTTAGTTATTGCTTTTGTCTTCCTCGAATGCTTTTCTCTTCCTCCAATCTTAACATTTGGTATTAGAGCAGTCTTTACGTCCTGAGTTCGAATCATAAAAAAATCTATATAAGACAGGGTTATTTAGAGCAGAGTGTGAGCTATTTAAAGAGAAAATAGTTATATGCTGTTAAAGTGAAAGTTACCTAAAGTGAGAGCCGGTGTGGAAGTCGGCTACAAAAGCGTGGTGGTATGTTCACTAAGGATGTAAATTTAGCCCAAGACTCATTGGTTGCACGAGCCCACCGAGCCAAAATCGAGTCTAACCTGGGCCTAGTCCAGACCAAGCCCTAGCCCGAACCCCTTATAGGCGGGCCTATGTCTTACCATTGGTAGCCCGAACCCAACCCGCTCAAAAAACCTGACCCTAGGCCGGTCCAAAAATCCTACCAAATTATAAATGTATAAGTAATATTATATTTTTATATAATTAATAGTTTATATAGATTTACATTAATCAATACGTTATTAGTTTAAACGTCTAATCATTTATATATTTTTGTATAATCTTTATAAGTTTGACTTAGTCTCTATCTTAGTTGAATTATTGTTGATTATCAATTATTAATTAAAAATGTATGTCTTATATATTCAATAGTTTATGTAAGTTTATATTAATCAATACTTTATAAGTTTAATCATTTACATTTGCTTGTATGATTTTCATAAGTTGACTAATTCTCTAATTTAGTTTTAACCATTAGTAATTACTACTTATTAATTATTAATTTATAAATTAATTACTAATTTAAAAAAAATAATCAAGTCTGCTCAAAAGTTCAAGCCCGAAGCTCGAAGCCCAAATCCAAGGTCTAAGCTTGAAGCCCAAGCCCGCCCTTAGAGCCATGGCCTGGGTTGGACCTTACATTTTTAATTTTGGCCCAGCCCGAAATTTGGTTGAAGCCTGTGAAGTTAGGCCAGGCCAACCCAATTAACATGCCTAATAATTTTGTGATATAAGACAAAAGTTGAACTATTTTGATATAGGACGAGATATAAGAACAAATCTTCACGCGTTGCATGAGACTTTGGTCTTTTAATGTATTAGTTAAGCTCCTAAGAGAGAGAGAGTCAACTGATTTTCTTGCCCCACCTTGTGAAATGCCTGAAATGACCTCAACCTGTCTTCAATCAAACAGATCCTTCTCTTTTTCCTTTCCTGATTCTAAGTTAGCTCTCCTACTTCAATACCAACTTTCCATCCCAATCACAACGCCTTGTAACAGATTTTAACCTTGTGCCACTCCAAACTTTCATAACTATTGACAGACACACCATTCGTCCAAAAACAATTAGCCTAGCACGAGACTCTTGCGACTGTAAATTTTGGAGAGAGCTTAAAAAGAATTTTTTTTAAATTAAACTAAAGTAAAATAAAATAAAGAGGACTTTGGTATTCATGTATAATTCAATGAAAAAATTAGCAGTACCATTCATAATGGAGTTTATATTTGAGTTGTTAACTTTATAATTCGGATATATTTTTACAATTTAACCAATTTCAAATACGAGTGAATACATGGATTTATCAATTTGTAGTTGTGAGCAAAAAATAAAACTAATGTAGGCATTGTCAACATAAAAAAAAAAAAAAAAACAAAAAAATCATTGTTTGTTGTGTAACTTCATGATTCAAAGTAGGTGCTCAATAGAAAGTTCTTTTTTTTTTTTTTTTTTTTCATTTTTGTGAATAAAGAAATTTAAAAAGTCATACATACAAATCATCTCTTAGGCTCAATTTGGATAAACAAATTCGAATGAACGGTTGAAGTAGAGATGTTTTATTAAAACATTTGTAAAACTATAATTCTTCTTGCAATGGATTTGAAATAACTATCTCATCAAATGCAAATACAAGTTTCACATATAATTTCAAGGCATAAATACATAATACTTACGTGATTAAAATCAAATTCGTTTATTTCAAATCCCTGAATCCAAATGCAGCCATAGCGCTAGCTTTAGGATTTTTTTAGTTGCGAAATGGGTCCTAAAAGTAGAGATATACATACCCAAAACCCAACCATATACCAATATATAATGTGATATAAATTTTAAATTTATAAGCTAATGTTGGATCATCAACTCAACTACTCAACTCTGTTATGGGTCCCATACACCTATCATCTGTCTTCCTTTTTAAACCAAGTTCCTTAATTAGATTAACTTAATATTTATCTTATTAACGATTCCTGAATTATCAATTGAAAATCAATGCACAATCATTTAGCTAGCTAGTTACCTCATCTTTGATGCCCTTGAAAGGTACTTGCATACCTAAAATGGTTGTTCAACCACGCCTTATCATATAGTTAAATCTGACCCTCCCTTCACCAAAAACACCAAGAAAAATCAATGGGATGAAAGACTCATAATCTCATAAATATATTATCATATGATTGCACCCATATCAAGTAAAATTGTTGCATGATGATAGTGGTGATATTGATATGTTTATCCCTCTCTCTCTCTCTCTCTCTCTCTCTCTCTCTCTCTCTATATATATAGATACATATAGTGTCTCACGATATCTATATGCGTGAGGATGGAAATCTTGGAACTTCAAGTTTCTTCCCATTGCATGGACAAAGGATAAGAATATTAAATGCGGTAACTGTCAACTTTGACTTACACGCATGAGACATGGGATGATTCGTATTCGGTTGACGATGGTTAACTACCAAACCAATGAAAGAGTTAATGATTTTGGATGTTTCTTTCTTTTTTCTTTCCTTGGTTTGTTCTTTTTCAAGCAAGGCGTAGGTGGAGTGAGAAAGACAGTTAACTAATCAATTGGCATACCTGTAAGCTCTCTCCCGCTCTCTCCGGAGTACTGATAATTGTTTATATATTGTGTACATATTTTTTTTTTTTCAGAGTTGGCATCTATTCTAACTCAGACCCAAGTCATTCAATTATTTTGAAGGAACTGTGCTCTAATCTTCGAAGTGCCGAACTGTAAATTAATACTTGTCAAATTTGTGAACTCAAATTAATGGTTAAATTCTCGAATGTAAATGATCAAATCATTAAATTTTAATTTGAACCGATAGTTAATTGCACCTATATTGTTATGATATTAAAACACATAATGATATATCTTGTGTTGAAGTTTTGCATAAGTTTTTTTTTTTTTTTAATTTAGTAAAGAAATTACTATTTTTGTTTATTTTAGATAATACAAATTTAGATATTTTTTAAGAAATTAATGCATACAAAAATTAAGAATTGTTTAAATAATATATATATATATATGTCTATATTTTTATATTTAATTATATAATTATACATATGTATGTGCACTCTAAAGATAATCTTACTCTCCATATATTTTTACAAATAACGCTATCGCTTCGGCACTTGCAGAAGTACCCGCATTGTGTACTGGTAAGTCAAACGAAAAACTAGTATATAATATGACCTCTAAGGCTCTAGCTCTATATTTTTCCTAATTTTACAATCAACAGGTTTTGCTCATTGAAGATAATATAGTTTAAAAGGAGCTTTGAATTCAAAGACATGTATCCGTGATCCATGGTCGATACCATAACTTAAGTTTTGATTAGAGATGCCGATGTCAACTAAATCTGGACATTAATTGAAAAATAAACAATGAGTCTGTACATCAAACATATACATTCTATACAAGCAGCTCAATACATTAGTATTTTACGAGTTTTAGGAGAATCAATTGTACGCAATTTCATTACGTTTAATCTATAATGTTTAGATCGCAATAGAGCAATCTCACCATTGTGTCAAGGACCATCCCTAAGTAACCATACATTATGATAGTAATCCACTATGATTTACGTAATAATGACAGGCTGCTGGTTTTCGTTTGCATGGTTTGTAAGAATGCCAATAACATTATGATTATGGGCTACAGAGGTAGGGTAGCCTACCTATGGCTCATTTTTCAACGTATTGTTATTGCATTTGGAAACTGTCATTCTTCAAAAAAAAAAAAGTTATACAGAAAATTCTATCAAAATAATGTAACAGTAACATTGTTATAACTAAGAGTAAGCGTAATAAGTATTTTGTTTAAAATAAAAGGTTTTCATTCAATCATATTATTCTATACAAAAATGTTATGTGATTTTTCTAATTGGCTTGCATTATCTATGGCATTTAATCCATTTTTAAAGTTTAGGGTTTTCCCCACAATTATTGAATTTATCTCATTGGCATTCATAATTTTCAAATCATTTCAACTTTGATGATATGTATGAATTTTTTTCCCCAAAATGCTCAAGCTAATTCACACATATTTTGCCTTCCTTGATCTTAATAATGGTAGGCCTTGTCTAAATTTTTTCTTCTTCACACAAATATAAGTTTGGTGATTTCTTTCAAAACATGTATTACCTTAATTATTTAAATTTGGGAGATCGGTAAACTATTTTGTTACGTTTGGACACAAATCTTGAGTTACCTCGTTCATATATTGACAAATATTGAATTAATAAAATATGAAATGACTTTCACTATAACAAAGAAAATTATTAACAAGATTATGTTTTGCATTTGAAAATTATATTATAGAGTCAAAAAATTCATATAAAATTTATGTAACTAATAATGTGTTACGCTTACACCTCTGACTTTTTTCTTGTATGATAATTGACCATTGTGTTAGGAAAATTGAGTGAATTTAGTGACGTGCAATGCACATGATCAACCAAATTTTTTTTCTTCGAAAATAACCTTTTCATCTCTATACATAATATATATATATATATATACTCAATATGTAAATATCTGATTTCTCCCTCTCTTTCTCTATAATCTGCATATGCACCTCAATTTTTAGATCGCCAAGATTTCTGGCCAGGAGAAAAAGACGATGGTGAAAGAGAAAAAGCTGCACATTGGTAAGCACTTAGGTGGGCCCCGCGTTGGTCAAAGCCCAACAAAAATTATGCATTACGTCTAACAAGTAAATGTTTGAAGGTTATAAACGTAATTTCACTATTTTCATTAGCAATGTTAAGTTGTGTTAACCCAAAGATGCAATCCAAGAGGAGAGTGAATTAGATTTTTCAAAGTAACTCATAAAGTAATGCAATTAAAATCAAATTAAGTAATGGAACAGTAAATCAAGGTGTGTGTGTGTGTGTGTAAACTGTTAGGGATTTATATTAAAAGACATATTTTGTGCAATGAATATTTATTAATAAATTAGTTATTCCATTTCAATGAGAATCTGTGTGAACAATATTCGCATTACGTTATTTATTTAATAATTATGCATGTGTGTCTCTTATTTTATATAGTAGATGATTAAGTGTGCAAGTACGACTTACACATGGAAAATCATATTATCGGTTCTTATGGAATATAAACTTATCGTTCACAGTCTTACATGAAATTAGACACACCATCAGTAGGACTGTAGCACAAGATTTTAATAGGTCTGTTTTGACTATAAAGAACGGTATAATTCCAGCTCCTTGCACTGGTATACTTTGTGTGTATTGAATAGGACTGTATTGAGGTAATTGTTTTTATACTATCTATATAAAATAATTAATACCTCATGATTATTATAAGTGTTTATACTCTTAATCCTAATATAATAAATAGACATGTGTATGTAATGTTTATTGTTTTGATTTACAGAAGAGTGCGATTCTTTGTGAGTCAAAAAACTCGGTAAGTTAGACAATAATATTACGTGTATGGTGAATATTAATTATTAATGAAATCCACATTCCAGTATAGGGATTGATGATACCCTCTTTAGGAAGCTTATAAGTTTTGATTATGTCAAACCTTGCAAGTAGATTATGAATCTAATATATCAAATAAGTTAAGTGGAAGATCTTAAGGAATTAAATAAGTCTATTAAATTTAATTATCAATAACTTAATTTAATAGACGGGTATCTGTAATCTTAACGTGGGAAGATAAATAAACATTTAATAATATGGAGCTCAAAATATAATTCTAGTATGATAGGGAGTGCAATTATAATTCATTAGTGGTATAAATTATAATTTACATAAACAGAGATTAATCCTGGTTAGATTAGAAATTCTTATTTGTGTAGCAAGCTCTAGTTATATTAATCGTATGGTCTCTGTTATATCCTCTATATATACGCACTTTAAGAGCAGTTAGAGTTACACTTGCTCATAATTGTAAGATGCACATTTTTGTAAGGAAGAGAAACTCTAGCAGCTGTGAGTCCACTCTCTTTGGAGTAAGGTATATACGAGGGATACAGTAGAAATCCGAAGGTTGAGTTCTAGTAATTAATTCGTGCTTGTCGTTGTTGCTTGCTGTTCGAGATCAAAGCAGAAGGATTTCGAAATTCATACCTGTTACTATTCAGGATCAAACTAGAGAGATCTCGAAGGTATGATTCTAATCACGTAGATTAGTCTCTGCTAATCAAATCAGATTTTTTGGTATTATGCGTATGCACTATAATTGGGTTGTGAAAAATTTCGCAGTCTCCAGCAATACCAATAGTGCAATAGCAAGTAAAGAATAGAAAGCAAGCAAAAATAGAGTATAAGAAGAACACCAAAATTTATCAAGGTTCAGCCATAACGTGTTACCTACGTCTTAACCCTAAGACCCCCTTGAAATCATTTTCACTATACAATGAAAGATTACACAATAGGTGCTAGTTTTTCCAAATGCCCAACTCACTTTTTACAAGAGCTCTTCCCAAGCTCTAATCCTTCTAAGTGATTTTTTTCAAGTTTTACTTAAACTTACAACTGTTTTTTCAAGGACACTCAGCCTTATACACCCTTAAAAATGAAATGAATAAGAATTACATAAAGTATAACTCTCTTAAAGAGTAGATATGGAAGTGGAAGATTAGTAAATGCTCCAAATTCCCAACAAAGAGAATGTTTCTGATAAGGTTCAGAAATTTCAGCTCTCAATTATATGTATAGCACTTGTACCTCTTGTATTCTTCTGTATAAATGCTGTGGAGGTCTTGGTTTTATAGTTTTGCATTCATTATGCCCGTTGGAGGTGGTTGGAGGTTGGAGATGCATTTAATGCAAGTTCAGTCTAGCAGAACGTTTAAAAATATAGCCGTTACAGGCAATGTGTCAACCCTTTTTGTTTTGTCTACAGCTTCTCAGTAATCTGCTTCAATGTGTCAACCCTTTTGCTCAGATACTTTAACTTTGTAAGATTTTTTCAATTCTTTACAAAACTATCAAGCTCTTCAAGGATCATTCAAATAAGACTTCTAAGGCTTGAAATAACTTTTTTTAAGGCATGTTGATTTCCATGAGCACCTTCAATCTCATCAAAATGAAATCAATCCACTTTGATTATTATAGGGTTCTTCAATCAACACCACTTCTTCAATTGATCTAAAATTTTCTCAAAATTTGCAAAGGAGCTTCCTAGTCGTGTGATCTCCTTTTCAACTGATCTTCTAGGCTTCAATATTGACTGCTGATATTCTTTTCATTGTTGTCGATCTTCTTTTAATTGTTGTCGACATCCTTTTAATTGTTACTGATATCCTCTCCTAATCTTGCTATGCCACATTGTAAAAAGTATCAATTTTTCAAAAGAGCTGCCGACCTTCTTCTCTTTGTTGTTGATATCCTTTTAATTGTTGCCGATATCGTTTTCTAATCTTGTTATGCCACATTATAAAAGCTATTAGTTTTTCCAAAAGAGCTGCCGACCTTCTTTTTTTTGTTGCCAATATCCTTTTAACTGTTGCCAATATCCTTTTTCAATGATGCTGATTGCTCCAGAAACGTGCAATAATCCATAAGTACATGGTTGCGATGTAGAGATAAATTATTCAGTGAAGTCTGAGGTTGATCCACAGGGAAAAAGGATGGTGTATGGTAAAACTCACTTTGAACAGTTAAGAATCCACAAAAATAACTCCAAAAAGAGAAGAAAAATAGAATCTTAATTTTTGTTATTGTTTGAGAAAATCAAATTAAACTAGAATGTAATACTAAGGAGAAATCTTAGTTAGGAATGATCCAATTGTTAGGTGAATGTGTAATCATTCAAGGCATGTTTAACGCAATTCAACAACTACGAGAGTGTTGTTAAATCGAAAAATTTGTCGATAAAAATTGTTTGGAAACTTGATGGGTTCTTGAGAATTCAAAAAAAAAAAAGGTTGTTTTTCAAAGTATTCTTATCAAGGATCCAAGCAACCGATATCCCAAAATTTAATTTGGGTATAACGATTTAAAGATTTGATCAAGAGATCTTAATTTCTAAGGAAAATCCTCAAGAATGTACAAAGATTCAATGACAAAAGATAGAAATGTTGAAACTCATGGATTACCTTGATCAACCATACAAAACCCTTCAATCTTTACATTCCCATGCTAAGAGATAATTAGCTAATTGAAAATATAAAGAAAACTTGAATTGAATTGATAAACATTGTATTTTATTATAAGAAATTGAAAACACAATGAAAACCTAACTATTCACCCTACGAAAAACTTTTAAAAAGCTCTAAAAAAAAAACATAAAAGCTAAGTGTCCCCGATGTAAGGTCATAATCCTATTTAAATAGGCTTGAGAGTCCTAAAAGAGATCAACAATCGCAGGCTCAGGCCGTTGGAACGGTTAAAATCACTGTTGGGACGGTAGGACAAACTCCAGAGGACAAGGCTTTGATCGTTGGGACTGTCCCCCAAGCCGTTGGGACACTAGGCAAAATTTCCATAGGACAAGATTTAGACTGTTGGGACGTTAGGCCAAACTGAAGATGCGCAACCCTTGACCGTTGGGACGGTTGGTCCAACTATTGGAACGGTCTACAGTCTCATAGGTTTTTGTTGCTCAGTTTTGACCACATTAAAGACCCATTCAACCAACACGCATTAGAGAAAAAGTTGTAGATCTTGAAGTTTTCTTTCTAATGCCATAAGCATCAGCTCAATTGGACATCGGCGTAAAAAGTTATGACTAATCTCCTAAGACATCATCAAATTTTGATTTTCGGTTTGATCGCTATGAACCCGCCTTAATCATTGTTACTTCTTTTTGCATCTATTAGTTTTTAAAACCTACAAAACTCAAACAAAACATAATAAAACATATGAATAACTAAATTAAAGCAATATACATTATTTTAAGTCTAAAAAAGTGTGAATTAAAGGCCTATAATTATACTTTTATAGTGCAATCACACCCCCTAACTTGCCTTTTGCTAGTCCCTGGCAAACTATTAAAATCAAAAGATAATCTCCACTTTCGTAGGAGTCACGAATGCATTTAGCGTATGCATTAAGTGTTTAAATCCTTAGGTTACCCATAGTGGACAAGTGGTGTCTCGTGAGGGTTTCTAGTGATGGTACCCACAAACGTCAACATATGACCTACAAGAAAAATAGTTAGAACAAATAGTTCTATGCAAAAGGTAGTCCAAGATATATCATCCATCTTTATCTTCAATACTCAATACAAAAGTTAAAATATATTTCAAATAACATAAATGAGATTCAATGTGTGTGTGTGGCATATTAATACACTATAGCTCACCCATAACTAACTAAAATAATTACATCCTTCAAGCCTTGATTTCAATCCTCTCTGGGCATACACTCGCAATAAAATAAACATATAAGGTACTCACAATGGAAAGCTCATCAAAACAGAGTAAATGTAATGAAACGCACAAGAGCAATTCAACAACAAGAACCAATAAGGTGTAAGTGTATTTGACTTAGTATAGCTTCATGAAAGAATATCAAAAGTCAAACATTAATCAAAGTAATTGACAAGTTATAACTTATACTCAAATGAATTTACAAACATGTACCATTCAGATCAACTAGGACTTTCTAGGGTTATAACTTTGGCCAAGGGGTATAAGGTAGGAAAAAAAAGGATAAATAGTTCAAAACATGTGTGATCAAGGCATGTAATGATGAACAAGTATACACTTTCAATTCTCCAATTTTGTTTAATGTTTCATTGTTTTCTTTTCTCTTTTTTCTTTTTTTTTTTTTCCAAACATCTAACCTCTTTACTTTTTCGTTTCTTACTCTTCCCTTCTTTTGCTTTCTTTGCTAGTTTCTTTTTTCATTACATCACAAACATATCACCCCTCTTTCAATAATGTTATCACAAGTGAAGATACTTGTGTTTTTATACTAAGGGAATACTTTAACAATGGTGTATTTTAACAAAGATCACATCAAACTTAGGTTTAGAACTAGTTCCAAGAGGATGGATTCAAAAAGAAAATATGTGATTCAAAATAAGAAAAATGGCTTAGAATCATATCCGAAGTACACAAAAGTGAATTTTAATGGAGTATAAGTGTCAATAACTTCAACCAATATTGAACACATGAATCAAGAACAAACATAATGAAGCTAATGAATGAATGAATGAAAGATGAACAAATAATCATTGAGTAAATGTAAACATTCTGAAAGGCGTTAATGGATCTAAAGCTCACAAGGTAAATCTCCACTCATTTTAGGATATAATCATAAAAGATAGCCAATGATGATACTATAATGCTATGATAGTGCATAAGAAATATAATCCTCTCAACTCATGTATTCAAGATAAAGTCAAACAATTGCAAGAATATTAGAATAAGAATCAGAAATCATACTCAAATATATCAATGCATAGAATTACTCATTCTTATAGATTTTGTTTATTTATGAAAATTAGAACTAAATTCTAACAATTATTAAAACATGACAGTATTAATCATTACTCCCCTCGAGCTAAAATTGAGAGTTGTCCTAACGCAACAATACACTAGAGAAACAATGTCATAATAGATGAAAGATGAAAAAAATAAAGAGACAGAGTCAATAAAAGTTAGATTACTCCCCATAACTAGAAGAGGGCAGCACTCTAAGATTCAAAAAACAAAAAAAATTAAAAAATAATGAAGACAAAAAAAATAAAAAGAGAAAAAAAAAAACCTAACTTACAAAGCATAGAGTACAAAGTCAACCAATACCACATCGTGGTATGGCTGCAAAGTTTGGCCTTGGCTCATTCATTAGCAATTCATAATAAGGATTCCATAAACATGAAGTGCTAGAATTTTTGGATCCTCATTAAGCTCTTGGCGACAAGACTTGCACAAGGAATATTTTGAAGGAGTCATGTGATCGTGCACTAAAGTGTAAGAACTCACTTCCCTAGGTTTCTATGTTTTCTTTTCTTTTTTTCACACTCTAACTTCCTCGGCTCTTCCTTTGTCTCACTTTGAACGTTGCTAGGTTTATCATTCTCACTAATCTCTTCATTGATCATATCCTCACTCCCCTTAGTGTCCTCCCTAAGTGAAGACTCGTCGGGATAGGTGGTTATATCAATGACTTTCTCACTCATATGGTAGTGGTTGCTTGAAGTTGCTCGTGGTCAACATTAGAGTTAGTGAGAGACTCACTTGTGTGGGCTATGCTAGTGGGGTTAGATAGAGGTTGAGGTGGAGAGGAGAACTCACCATTCTCTTGAACACGCATGATTTTTGTTAAAAGAGTCAGTTGACTCTTTATATCATCAATGGTGTTCTCCACCCTAGAGTTCACCTCCATTTGGGATTGCATGAATTGTGAAAAGGTATCCTCGAGTGTCACCTCCTGAGATTGATAGGCATCAAAAACTTGTGGTTCAAAAGGTAGAGGTGGGGCTTGGTATTATTGAGGGCATGAAGTTCCTTCCCTACTCCAACTAAAGTTGGGATGTTGCCACCCAAAATTATAAGTTTCCGTATATGGAGTATCCTCTAGTGAGCTCGTGTTTGATAAGGATTGAAATTGTATGGGTAATGTGATTGGTAGGATGGTTGGGCTTTATATTATTGAGGGTGTGATGTTCCCTCCTTCATCCAATTGAAGTGCGAGTGATTTTGCTACCCCGGATGGTAAGTTTGTGGGTAGGGAGTGTAGGTTTATCTATATGAGTACAAACAATCCCTAAAAGTTTGGCATGGAGGGGTTTGCGCCTCCTCATCACCATACATGCTCACATTATAATCATACACACCATTTGAGATGTTATCAAAGTTACCCGACCAATCTTCCAATCTTCACATGTTTAAACCACCAATTTAAAATTAATTAATCTCCCAAAAAAAATAATATTAATAAAATAAAAACAATCTAACTAAAAAGAAAAATAAGAGAAAAATCAAATAAAATAAAAACATATGCTTGCAAATAAAAATGACGAAACGAGTTTACCCAAGCAAGCTAAATTCTGAGTCGACTCATTTTTTGTAGATGAATGATGAAGTTGTTTTCTCCGAGATCAGTTCCTCCAAAGGTTTGTAGCACCAACACCAATCGCAAGATTCCTCGACAAAGGTGCTAAAAAAACTTGATCATTCAAGAAATGTGTAATAATCCACAGGTATATGGTTGTGTTGTAGTGATAAATTACTCGATAAAGTCTGAGGTTGATCCACAGAAAAAAAAGATGGTGTATGGTAAAACTCACTTTGAACAATTAAGAACCTACAAAAACTAGAATGTAATACTAAGGAAAAATCTTGGCTAGAAATAATCCAGTTGTTAGGTGAATGTGTAATCATTCAAGGTATGTTTAACTCAATTCAACAACGACGAGAGTGTTGTTAAATCAGAAGATTTGTTGATAAAAACGGTTTCCAATTGGGTGAATGTGTAATCATTCAAGATATGTTTAACTCAATTCAACAACGACGAGAGTGTTGTTAAATCGGAAGATTTGTTGATAAAAATGGTTTGGAAATTTGATGGGTTCTTGAGAATTCATATAAAAAGTTGTTTTTCAAATTATTCTTATTAGGGATCCAAGCAACCGATATCTCAAAATCTAATTTGTGTATAATGACTTAAAGATTTGATCAAGAAATCTTGATTTTTAAGGAAAATCCTCAAAAACGCACAAAGGATCAATAAGAAAAGATAAAAGCGTTGAAACTCATGGATTATCTTGATCAATCACACAAAACCCTTCAATCTTCACATTCTCATGTCAAGAGATGATTCGCTACTTGAAAACATGAAGAAAATTTGATTTGAATTGATAAACATTGTATTTGATTACAAGAAATCGAAAATATGATGAAAACCTAACTATTCTTTCTAAGAAAACTCTTAAAAAACTCTAAAAAAACAAAAAGTTCATAATGCTATTTAAATAGACCTGGGAGTCCTAAAAGAGATTAACAATCGCAGGCTCAGGTTGTTGGAATGGTTAAAATCATTGTTGGGACGATAGGCCAAACTCTGAAGGACAAGACTCTGACCGTTGGGACAATGCCCCAAGCCATTGGGACGCTAGGCCAAATTCCATAGGATAAGGTTTAGACCTTTGGGACGGTCCTCCCAGCCGTTGGGACTCTAGGCCAAACTGAAGATGCTCAACCTCTGACCATTGGGATGGTTGGTCCAACCATTGGAACGGTCTATAGCCTCACAAATTTTTGTTGCTCAGTTTTGACTACATTAGAGACCCATTCAGCCAACACACATTAGAGGCAAAGTTGTAGATCTTGAAGTTTTATTTTTAATGTCACAAGAATCAGCTTAATCGGACATCAGCATAAAAAGTTAATGCCAATCTCCCAAGATAGCATCGAATTTTGATCTCCAATTTGATCGCTTTGAACCCAACTTGATCATTGTTGCTTCTTTTTGGCTCTATGAGCTTCTAAAACCTACAAAACTCAAACAAAACATAATAAAACATATGACTAACTAAACTAAAACAATATACATTATTCTAAGTCTAACAAAGTACGAATTAAAGGTTTATAATTACACTTCTACAGTGTAATCAGATGCCGATCTCTTTTTCAAGTCTAGATCTTCATATGCCCTTTAATTTTTTCATGACAAGCTTTTCAATACACAAGTTCTTTAATATCTTCAAGATATGAAATTTTAAGTCATGATTCTAAGAGATATTACTGCATAATATGATCTGAACACTTGTAAAATCATTAGATCATTAATATAATATTTTATTATCATTACAATCAAGGTATGAAGTTAACAAGTTGGACAAGATTTTTGATGCATTAGCAATCTAAGCTTAACCTTTTATAGATGAAGCAAGTAAAGTGAAAATGGGTTATTGTTTATGGGGTCTTGATATAATTAATCCTAAATCAAAATTTTGAACTAAGTCCATGAAATATTAATTACAGGTGAAAAAACGCCCGTAAAAAAAAAAAAAAAAAAAACTTGACTGCTGGATCCAAAGTACAACTTAATCTGTTTTGTAGGTGGACGTTAATCCTAGAGCCAGAAATGGTGAAGCAAAAAGGGAATCGTGGCGGTCGTCAGTTTCTTTGCCGTTAGAAGCACTTACCACTCTCTGTCTGTCTCTCTCTCTCTCTCTCTCTCTGTGTGTGGCTCCGGCTCTATTCCTATACGTAAATAATACTCTTGTATATCTATATATAGCACAGATAATAAATGGATAAAATAGGGAAGGAGTTTTTCTGAAGCCTCGAAATTTATAGTAGTATTTGTATATATATTTCTTTTTCCAAGGTTTTGTATGTGTAAATTAGGTGCTGACAACAACCACACTAGATCTCTTGCTTCATTCCAAAACCGAGATTTCTACAAATAAAGAAAACCCAGAGAGAGAGAGAGAGAGAGAGAGAGAGAAAGAGCTTGCTTAGCTTGAAGATATCCTATCCCCTTCTTGTAAGTCTCTGCTTTCTTCTCTTTCTTCCCAATTTCAGTATATTCCGTTAAATACCACTTTCAGTTGATGTTCGTTTGTTTAAGAGCTCGGATTGATTGAAAGGTGACTTTTTGCCGGTTGGGTTTGTTGCATTTCCTCGTTTTCTCTCTCTTTCTTTTTTGCGGGTACTGCCTTTTTTGCTTGTATGGCTTTGGAGTGCCTTCGGAGGTGTTTCTGTCAATTGGGTTTCTGTAGTTTTCTTTGATTCTTGGGGGGATTTTGGGTTTGGTAGGCAGTTTCATCAATGCCTTTTTGTTGCAATAGAAGTCACCCTACTCTTTATTTTTTTTCCCCCTCCCTTATGTTTCAAACCATTTTCTTTTTATTTCCTTTTCCCTGTTCATTCTGTTTTGGTTTTTCGCTGGCAATCCAGTGGTGATTTTAAGTAGTAATTTAGCTCTTTTTTCCCTCCTTTTTTTTTTTCCTGTTTGGCTTGTGATAAGAGTTTCTTCATATATATGAATTTATTTGTTATTGCTGTTCATGTGTTGCTTTTCGTTTTCTATAGTTCATATATCTGGGTATGCTTTAATTGTACTAGTTTTGATTTTTCCGGGCTTTGGATTCATCTTATTTCTTTTCAACAGACTGAATTGACTTGTCGATCATTGGTGTTTAAAATGGGAGATCACTTTGTATTGCTGGTGGATCGTTTGCTCACTGAATCGACTTTGGAAGCTGCAATCAAGAGCAGGAACCTGTGGAAGCAGTCGACAGCTTTAGCAACCGATGAAATCAAAATTGATTGCTCTTCACATGACATGGCTTTGAGAAATTGTTCATCTCCAAGAAAGATGGTAGAGTGCAGGATCTGCCAGGATGAGGATGAAGATTCAAATATGGAGGCGCCTTGCTCTTGCTGTGGCAGCTTGAAGGTTAGTTGCCCCTCAATTGCCGTAATCGCTTCTCTAATTAGAAGCTTTGTAATGGGATGCAAAATTTTGTCCTTTAAATTAATCATGTTATACTGTGAAATATATGATTTTTAATTTTAACACATACCCAATGTGTAGAAAAAGGCTTGAGACCCTTTGTTTTTTCAAAAAAAATTCCGTGTCAATGTGTCCATGTCCATGCTTCTTAGCAGTCATTATTTTTCAGTCAAATGGTGGAGAGTGGCTTTATCTTTACCCATTTGTTATTAAAGCTTATATATTGGGGAAATAGGTCTTCTGTCCCCTTTTAATTCAACACATTATTACACAATGCTTCAAGAGCATGAATGCCCACATCAATCTCATCTATTTCCTTCAACCTACCAGGACCAAAAAAATACCCCCCTCAATTTCGTGGCCTTTGAGGCAGTCTAGTTTGCACAACGTAGAAGCACATTGCACCTTGTAATAGTGAAAGTTCGTATATTGGTGCCGTGGATTCAGGTGGTTTTGGTCTTTTAAGTTGTAAATTTCTGGCAAAACCTTCTCCTCTTGGCATGTATACCTTGGAAACAGATTGAAGACATTCATATTAGCGAGTAGATCAATTTTCTTCTCCGCTTTTCAGTCTATTCAGAGTCTTTATATTGCACATTCACTCCATTATCCCTTCAAGAGTTATATTTCATAACTTGAAATTCTTATTCCTGTTTTATTTTCGCAGTATGCTCACCGCAGATGTGTACAAAGGTGGTGTAATGAGAAGGGTGACACTGTGTGTGAGATATGTCACCAGGTGGGATAATTTCTTTTCAGTTCTGTTTTTGATCTCATGAATGTGTTCATTCTTTCGAACTATCTTGAACTTTGTACAATGTTATAAAGCTCTTAAGAGCTGATTTGGGATACTCTTTCTCTATACGATTGTTTTACCGGTCATATTGGAATTTTAGCTGTTTTTTAGTTTCGTCTTTTGTTAGTTTATTTGTTGTCAAATGTACGTGAATTGCAGCCATTCAAACCAGGCTATACAGCACCTCCTCCGGTGTTTCAATGTGGGGTAATTCCAATGAACTTCAGGTACTTCTAATCTCCTCCCCGGTGGGGCTTCCTTGCATTAACTTTCATATGCTTTTGTTACCATTAGTCTGTCACCTGCACATTTTCTCTTCTACTGAGAGATTCAGGTGTTGTATAATCAGAGGAAATTGGGAGATCACCAGAAGGGACCTGAATAATCCTCGCACTATAGCAATGGTCTCAACTGACCGTAATTTTCTTGATCCTGAATACGAGGAATATAGAGCTTCTATATCAAGAAGCTTGGTTTGGTGTCGTTCAGTTGCTGCAATTGTAATCTCTCTCTCTTTCTCTCTCTCTCTCTCTCTCTGCATTTTCAACTCAATGTGGTATCTAAAGCAAGGTGTATATTTTCACTTCAAATAGAAAGTTTTAACAGATCAGAAAAATTGATAGAAAGCAGAACTTCAGTTTGTGCCATTTGAGCCTGGCTGTTATCAATTGGACAGTTTCACTTGACCAATTCTTCTGTCAACTGGAAATTTGGCTCTTTGGATCTTGATCTGACTTTAGCATTTTGATAACAGCTTCTCTCATTTCTTGTCTGCAGTTCATGGTTCTTCTGATTTTACGGCATACGCTTCCCATAATAGCTGGAATACAAGACTACTCTCTCCCATTGATCTTGGTAAGATAAAATTTACTATTAGTTACACTCTACAAGAGTCTAGAGAGAGAGAGAGATATGAGTCTCATTGTGGTATAAAATACATGGCAGTTCTTGCTTTTGCGAACTTCTGGAGTTATTCTGCCAATCTACGTTATGCTAAGGGCAGTGAATGCCATTCAGCGCCGCCAATTCCAGCAGGTGAATACATAGTAAACTATATTACAGCACTCTTTCTCTCCTCCTATCCAATTAGGGGATCATCTACCATCACCATGAAAACATTTACTTATTTTCTTTCGGTGTGACCTTTAGGGGTCTCCGAACATATCAGATACTTCATCCGATGAAGAAGCTGGGCTGCAAACTCTCCAGCATCATCCTCAACCTCAATTCATTCGTGTTCGCTAAGTCTGGTATTTGCTACTGCAATTTTAAAGTAATGCCAGGCTCTGAGTATGAAGAAAGTTGGCTTTGTTACATGACATTGCAATCGCATTTGTGATGGAAAAGGGAGGAGAAATTGAAAGTGGTGCTCCAATTTCAAGCACCCTTCAAGTTCCCAATTACACTGTAGGTTATATAAGTGCAGATATTTCAATTTTACCTTTTTCTTTTTTTTTCTTTCCATTGGATGGGTGTAGATTGTGACTGGCATCTGAAAAATATATGTGCAGCCAGAATGCATGCACTGCGGTTTAGAAGAGTTTACTATTGTAAAGAATACAAGGCAAGCATTGGAATATCCTTTGTTTTGCATTATAGATCATCAGCTAAATCTCAAAGGGTCTTGCATAATTAATATGGATAATTACGCTTTATTTCATTGTGGTTTGAACAAAAATCCAATGACTCAAGTTCAAAAGGAAACACATAACCTTTTATGATTTGGACTTAATTGCAAAGTGAATGAAACCTTGACAAAAAGTGCTGCAAAAAATAACTCTTTATTTTGATATAAAAAGGTAATAAAATTGTCTTTTTGACATTCATTTTAAAAGAAGTGAAATGACAAAAATACAAAATCACCACCTACTATAACAAAACCATGGGAAAGCTGTTTTCACTTTTGAACTACTGGGTCATTTTATTTTTGCTCAAACTACATGTGTCACTCGAACTACATGTGGGTATGGTCTGTTGGGACTGTGATATGGGTTGGATTGACCTAAGTTTGTGTTTGTTTTCTCTCTTTGAATCATTCACCATCAACTGAAATAAAATAAATTACTATTCATCATAGTCTAAGTTTTTGCAAATGATCTATATTGGTTGCCCAACCATATGGTGGCCCAACCACAAGTTACAGTTTTTTTTTCTTGGATCTCAGTAGGTGGATGAACATGAGTACAGACTAAATAATTCCACTTTATATCACAGGGTTGAACATTTTTATACACTATTTGGTCAACATCCTCGAAAAAAGGTTATTATAACTTTGACTATACCTCTATATATACACATATATTATGAGAGAGAGAAAGAGAGAGAGAGGAGAGAGAGAGAGAGAGAGAGAAAGAGAGAGAGAAGGCTAGACTGGTTAAAAACAATGCTTTATGCAGTCCAGTAAACATGTGAATTAAACAACTGTAGTCTGCTCTATAAAGTATCTTAATTGTGGTTGCACAGATTCATATAATGCCCCAAAAAATCGACAAAAACAAAAGACTCTGGGCTCTAGGATCATTTGCATCCAAATTTAAGGATATAAACCTGTACATTCCATATTATATATTCAAACGAAAAAAAAAAATGATATATAAGAAAACCTCAAGCAGGCTATCTGGTACCAGGCTGTTGTCTATGTTACCATTCAGCGCCTGAATTCACCCATTTCTGTGCCTCAAATTGATGGCCATGTCAAAATCTGTGCTCTTAACATCTCATTTCCAGCTTCTCCTTGGCCTGAAATGACAGCGGAAGAAAAACAAATAAGGACAACTTCCCAGCAAATACTGTCCCTCTCTCCCTCCTCTCTCTCATTTCCCTTCTTTTCTTTTAAATCTCACTCATCTATTTTTTCCCATAAATTTCTTGTTTTTCTCTCTTCCATTCCTGCTTTGAAACAGCTCATACTCTCCATATAATTTTATGTTCTTTAAAGAGTGTGGTTTGAGTAATTACTTCCTATTCTTTTGCCGCGAGCGCCAGAAGCAAGCGAGCGCTCCGAATGCACAGCTGGCAACAGCAATTGCCAATGCTGCCCCCACAGGCACCACAACTGCATTCGTTGAGACTGCCAAATCTTCAGCAAGAGCCCTGTCTGTCCCACCATCCCCAAGAAGCCCCTTGCCCTTGTCCAGAGACATGAGCGTCTTTCCATAGTAGAGAGCCAAGAACTTGAAAACCTCGTCACGATTCCAATCAATCTTACGACCAGCATTGTTCTTCTGGCTCTGGGCAAGAAGACAAGAAGGGCAAAGCTGTTTCGAAGGCCATATGAACTTTGGAAATTTAGGATCACCAGTTCCCAGAGATGATTCTTCTTTCATTAATCTCTCATTGACTGTATTATGGGCACTCCACAACCAGAGGACAACATCGCGGGTTTTGTTGAAAGGAGTAGAAATACTGAGAGGCAGAATTATTCAGTCAGATGAAATGAGCTTCAAGAAATAATAGAATCTTCAGCAGATTTTTACCTTGAGCACATCTCATAAAAATGTTGGCGGCATTCCTCACAGATGAAGAAGTTGTGGATAAATTCACAAATAGCTGTGAATGCCATGTGGCTCTCTCCATCTTCCACTCTCACGGAGAGTGAATGCAATAGAACCCATAATCCACAGCTGCAAAAAGGAACAGGAAACAACTTGGTTAAACAGAAGGGCTAAGCAAATTTCAAAAAGTAAAAGCCTTGTTGGAAAACTTTAGCAGCCAAGCTCTATCAGTAAATAACAATGAAGAACCAAATTATGCTAAATTTAAATAATCACAGTCATAATAGTACTAATGTGTTAAAGAACTTGACCGGAGAGCCGTAGTTGTAAAAAGACAATTGTGTCTATAGTATTATAATATAATAAACATTTAGCCTAAGCAACTAAAGTGCCAATAATGTTGACCATAGTATATGTTTTATTAGGAATTCTCTTACCTTTTTTTGTTTTGGGGTTGGGGTGGGTTAAGGGAGAGGAAGGGGGGGAGATCAAAAAAACCATGCCCAAGCCATACTTCTTTGGAGGCAGAAAAATGAGAATATTGCTTTTGATTCTTTATCAAATTAGCACAGAATATTTATTTCCACTAAAAGCAGAAGTTAAGATCAGGCTCAGGTCACATGGGGTACTTGATTACTGTAATGCATACTGACCAGGATTGTGACGACACATCCATGAGCAACATTGATTTGAACACACTGCTTTTTTTTTTTTTTTTGAAAAACAAAAGAAAAGAAAATGATCAATACTGCCAAAAACATAAGCTAGCATTCTCATTCTATATATATCATCATCATCACCATAACTAACACACCTTTGCAACCATCACTACCACCAGCATCCCACCCATCTCAGCTGCTGTTGGCAGCAGCAAAACTAATATTATCATTGCCCGATGGGCAGCAATCAATCATCACCTTTGCTGCTGAAACAACCATATAACTTCTTTCACAGCGATTGCCTCCATCCACCAAATTCCTACTATCATCACTGCACTGCTGCTCTTGCATCACTATCAATGCTATGGCCACATATGATATCATTTTCTTTCATATCAATTTGTTTATGCATCCATTCCTGCTCTGTTTATGACAAAATGCCAAAAAAGTGAATAATCTGTTATAGATGCTGCTCAGTTGAACTCTCAAAATCTCACCAACATCTTGCCCTAATAAGCCCTTTGTGCCACATGCACTCGAGTACGGGTGTTGGTGCAGGTATGTGTCCAAATGTCGAATTTATCTAATTCAATATTCAAAGACATCAAGACAGGGCTAGATTTGATATTTGTTAAATATTTCTTTACTTTTAGGGTAAATTGGTATTTACCACCTAATATAGAGCATGTTATGCATAAAATAGAAGTCTTATGTATAATTATGTAGTAAACTTGACTACAAGTACATACTTGTTTGGTGCATGTTTAACTACCCCACAAAAAATAATAATGTTATCAACAAACAATAAAATGTAATACTGACAGGTGTTCCGATCCACTCCTTTCCACCATCCCCACTTCAAAGCCTTCCATCAGCCTTCTTTGCACCGTCCGATCAAGCATCCTACTGAAAGCTTCCATGACTAGAATGAACATAAAGGGGGACAAAGGATCACCTTGTTTCAAGCCTCTCGTTGTTTGAAAAAACCCTACTGGTACTCGATTGACTAGCACGGATAGCTTGATTGTGGAAATACACCACCAAATCCATTTTCTCCATTAATCACCAAAACCCATCCTTCAAAGAATATACATGAGGAAGCCCCAGCTAACATGATCATAGGCTTTTTCAATATCCAATTTGCAAATGATTCCTAGAGCCCCATTTCAAAGCCTAGAATCCAAAGCTTTGTTAGCCACCAAAATTGCATCCAAAATCTGTTTGCCTTCCACAAATGCATTTTGAGACTCGGAGACTAAGAGCCTAATACTACCTTCAAGCGAGAGGCCAAGATTTTGGCCACCCACTTGTACACACTTCCCAACAAGCTAATAGGTCTAAAGTCTTTAATGTCATCCACCCTGCCTTTCTTTAGAATGAGCGCCACAAAGGTAGCATTTAGACTACTCTCAAATTCCCCCGACTCATGAAAGGCAGCCAGCACTCGCATGATGTCCTCTTTAACTGTGCTCTAGCAGTGTAAAAAGAAAGCCATAGACATGCCATCAGGCCCAGGAGCCTTATCCCCATTCAAGAATTTGAGAGCATCTAGAACCTCCGCCTCAGTGAAGTCCCTCTCTAGACTGTTTCTCTCTTCCTTGTTTAAACAGTTGAAATCCGTAGCATCCATCTCCGGCCTCCACAAGTCTTGCTCTGTGTAAAGCTTCTTGGAGAAATCTACTATCCCCTCCCTGACCTACTCCTCATTAAACAAGACATCATTGTCAATTTCTTCCAAATAAGATTGGATCTCCTATGGGCGTTGACTATCCGGTGAAAGAACCGGGTATTTCTGTCCCCCTCTTTGAGCCCCAAGGATCTCGACTTTTGACACCAGCTGATCTCCTCCCATTTGGCTAGCTTACCAAATTCCTCCTTTAATTTAACTCTCTGAATTCTGTCACTATCCGATAGGGACCCATTCATTTCAAAACCACCCAATCTTTTGATGTCCTCCAGCACCTGTTCTTTCAACACCTCTATTCTACCAAACTCCTCCCTACTCTAAATGATGAGATCTTTTTTTTCATGATTACAGCTTTGTTGCCAGTACAAAGCTAGGGTTACCCAAGACTGACTTAACTACACCACCCTACCACTTCCTCCTTAAAGCCCTCCGCTTGCAGCCACATGTTCTCAAAACGAAAGGGGCTTCGTCCCCTCCTAATACCACCGCAATCTAACAAAATGGGAACATGATTAGAAGTTGGCCTTGGCAAAGCCAACTGAACCACACTTCCAAAATGCTCCTCCCATGGCGTTGAAACCAGAAAACGATCAATCAGGGACATTGAAGGATTCACCTGGCCACTAGACCAAGTAAATGGACCCCCAGAGAGAGGCAGATCCACCAACTCTAACTCATCAACAGCTGCTGAAAATTGCCTCATTGCTGGACTTAAATGAACACACCTCTTCCTCTCATGGAGGAAGCTAACACATTGAAATCACCCTCGATAGCCCAGGGTGTGTCCCATCAAAAGCCACAGCCGCCAATTCATCCTAGAACAACAATCTATCCCGACCCACCACTAGGCCGTAAACACCTGAATATACCCATCTAAAATCATCCTCCACATTTCTGAATAGGCAAGACACAGAAAAACATCCCGTTCACAATCCTCCTTCTCCACTACCCTTTTATCCCACATTATGATTGCACCCTAAAAGTGCAATCTATATACCTTAATTACGTATTTGTTAGACCTAGAGTAGTATTAATTGTATAGTTTTAGTCATAATTTGTATCTTACCTAGTTTGTTTTATGTAAACAGGATGCCATACTAAAAAAGGACAAAATTGGGCGAAAAGAGAAATAACCGTTCGAACGGTAGGAGAGGGCGTTCGAACGCATGAAATTAACCGTTCGAGCGGTTGATAAGAGCGTTCAAACGGGTACAGTGAGTATTCAAATGGTGCGTCAAACGAAGTCACGTCAAGACCAGGTCTAAAACCCGTTCAAAAGATTCAGAAAGTATAAAAGACCGTCACAAAGACATTAGAAGCCTATTCAAACGTGAGCAAGGGTGTTCGAATAGTGGTCAAGCCCGTTTGAACGATTTGCGGGAACTGTAGTTTTCGAAGCCTATATAAGCTGGGTCAATGGCCTATTTTAGGGAGCTTTTTCTTTTACTAGTTTTAGGGTTTCTTTGAGAGTTTTAAGAGTAGAACTTTACATAGTTTTCATAATTTTTCAATTCCTGTAATCAAATTCAGTCTTTTAATATATAGTTTGCGTATTTATTATCGCTTTGAGTAGCTAGATTCCATCTTAAAATTAATTGTGAAGATCAATTGAAGATCTCAGATAAACAATGAAGGTAAATTAATTTTCAATGTTTAAATCTTCTTCTTCTTAATTCTTTAGAATCAAACCCGATATTTTTACGAAAACTTAAACGTTTGATTGTGTTTGTTAATACTCATGCATGAACTTGGGTTCAGTATATGTATTTCATGAATCAATGATATGCATCTTTGATTCTAAAACTAATTCAATATAGAGTAATATTTACGAAAATTCAGATGTTTGATTATGCTTGGCAACAAGTCGATAGTATGCATCTATGATTCGAAAACTAATTTATTCTAAGTTTGATTGTTAAAAAAAAATTATTTTTATTATTAAATCTTCTGAATTAAAGACTCACAGTGCAATCAATGATTTGAACTACCAAAAGCCTCCATTAGAATTCCGGGTAAAACAATTGATTGGATCAATTGGTTTCATAACTTGTTTTTATTAATTCCAAATCGTTTTCATAGTTTAGCTTAGAATAATCAAACTCTTTCTCAACACTATTTTCTTTTTATTTTATTGGTGTGTTTTCCTGGAATTTCTAAACTTAAGTGAGTTATCTTGAATGTGCTAACCTTCTTATCTGTGGATCGATCTCGGACTTTACTGAGTAATTATTATTACATCGGGACTGTACACTGGCGGTTATTTATCGCACGTTTTTGGAGCGATCACATCAGCAAGATGCCACCTGCTGCTCCCGAAGTCGGCAAAAGCACCCATTCCACGAACCTACTCCCCATACACCTCGAACATCTAAGCTGGACATCTCTTCCATTTTAATTTCTTGCAAACACACCACATCCGGCCTCCAACTGTTAATAATAGTTTTTATTGACACTTTTTTATCGTCAGCATTCAGACCTCTCACGTTCCAGCTCAATATTTTTAACTTCATGCTGCACCAAGAAATAAAACCCCCCCCACAACACAGAGCAGGCCAGATTCTTTAGTTCCTTTACTCCCTAATGCCTGCTACTGTTTGTAACATTACTCTTGGGTACTTTACTCATTTTGGGTCCTCAATGACTGAAAAAGACGAGAAAGCTCTCCCTTGAAACCTTTGCATGAAACTCTCATGTATTTACTGATGATGATGATGATGATGATGATCTTACAAATTTCACTTCCCAAATACTTCTTATATTCTGGAACTTTTATTTTGAAATATATTATTCCATGTAACAGCCAATAAAACAGAGTTGAAGGCACTATTGAAGTCACCCTTAAGAATAAATTACCAAAAGGTAAGATAAGAATACACCATTACCTAAAGCCCCTAGTATCATTCCTGCTGCCACGACAAAACATCTGAAAAGAACAACCATAGCAGATTAAACCAATCAGAAACAATTTCGTTTATAATACCACCAGTACAACAATAGTATCATGAGCAAAAGTGCATCAATATTCCATAAAATTATTAAGAAAGAGCCACAGCAAGGGTGAGACAGAGTTAAAACACAGAACAGTTCCATGTTATCTGCTTATATCCAAAAGACAACAGTACTATCCAACTTAGTAATGAGTTCGTAATAGAACTCCACGATGCAGCAGCTATAGTTCAGTTGGATTCGGCATATCCAATTTGGAAGCCTAATGAAAACAGCCTTGATAGGGTTTAGAATGTTAATTTAAGTTTACTTGAGAGTTGGTTTAGTGCTGGTTGCTTTTATCTATATTCTCTAATGTTCTGAGGGTGATGAGTATTTTGATAATTTTGTAATTTGCAGGACACGGGCTGTAAGGCTGCCCATGGGTTGCATTATGGGTCAGTTAGTTATTGAAGTCTTAAAACGGGTCTCTGTAATCTTCTAACTAGTAAAAGACTTTTAGTTTCCTAACATCAAGTCCTAATCCTCTTAAGAGTTACAACTTACGAGTAGTAGCAACCTATTTACACATGCATGCAACATATCTTTTGAATGAAGAGTTGAAATATTAGAATCTCGCACTCCTTGCTGAGGATGCAGTCTGATCTTTTATTTAAACATGCATAGTCAAAGTTAGTATTTTTTTTTTTTACTTTACTCTTCTGTTTCTAGTTTTCCTGGACCAGAGTTGGATACAAGGTTCTGAACATCATATCTCGTACGTTTATGTATTCCAACCCATTCTGTTGATAGCAACGAAATTAATTAAAGAATGGATCAACAGCCACTTTCTCATTTTTGCCAGTACACATCTCATGAACTGCATATGTATAAAGTGTGCCCCATCCACTACATTGAAATGACACTTGCACTTATATTTCCCTCAGAAAAATGTAACAAACAAATAGTCGATTCTCCAGTGAGTAAAATAAATGATTTGAAAAACTTCAACAAATATGCCTATACTACATCGCATGATATTAGTCCTACACTCAACTCGACCAGAAAGTTAGCCAAGTGGGATCTCAGGTCATAATACATCTGTGCGTATGTATATAAATACACACATTTCTTTTATGCAAGCAAGGTGCAATTATCATAAACTAGGTAAAGTTTGACCTTACATTCAATATTATGCTTCACAAAAGAACTGTTGAAACTCTGCTTGAGCTAAGAGTTGACTTGAAGCTGAACAAATTTACAACATATACAAGTGTTTACCAAGACCAGCCAAATCCTGGACGTGCTCTGGATTAACTGAGTCATAGAGTGTTATGCCACTGAACTAAAGCAAGATTCTTAGCTTTTAATATTGAATAAAGTAGGAACTTACATGTATATTGCGGTGTAAATAGAGACACAAACCAATTTGATGTGCCAGAAACTCCAAAATAACTATGACAAACCCATTGACTTTATCAAATTATCAGGAAATTAACACTAAAACTATATTAGCTATCACCACATAAATACAAATTCTAAATTGCTTCAGCAACTTCCTAATTTCATTTACTATCATAGTTAAACTGAAATAATTCCCCAAAGGCATGCCTTTGCAAAATAATCCTCATGCTTCTAAATGGGAATCAAAACCATATAGAAACAATAATCTACTTATGAAATGAAACACTGGAATAAACTTATTTGTTCTGCGTTTCTGTAGTTAGAAGCAACAATCACGGGAACTCACCCAAAAGGGCTAGCCAAAATATTGTCATTTAAATTCATTGCTCCTACTTACATACCCAAGATCCTCTGTACAATTTTCTGATGTGAGACTCAACACATGTCAACACAAGTCGGGGTTGTTACAATCTCCCTCTTTTATACCCCCAAGTCCTTGCAAGGGTTTCACATTCGACCACAAGCACCACGACCCGGACATGTGGTCCTGATATCATCATTGACTCTGTTCGGCAGTGCGCTTGAGGCCACATGGTTGAGTGCACGGGTCGGCTCTAATACCATTCAGTAACATCCAAGTTCACATGGCAAAGGTCCACTAGCTATGGAAGGCCACCAGGTCTTTCATGGAGAAGAATCGTAAAATGAACACAACTCTTGTTGACGTTTGTTGAGTCCCACATTTAGAGTATGCATGGGAATCTTAACCAAGTCGCCAGGTGAAGTCAAAGTGATGTGCCATATACTTGATACAATACGTTTTAAAGCTGTGCGGGTTAAGGCTCAGAGCGGACAATATTATGCTAAATGAACCTGGGTGCGACATTAGGTCATTGAGAAGAATAACCACTCCCACCAATTGTGCTCTCTCTCTCTCCCCACCATACCCTTTTCATACTGACCAAGTACAAAGATACAGTCCATTAAGGACCACACCACCCTAATTCAAATGAAAGAATGGGGCCAATGGCACTAATGAAACCTGGACAAGTTTAAAATCTTCATCAGGGATTTTATGCTTCCAATAGATCGATTATTTGCCCATTAGGAACATATATATGAGAAGGTACTGGTAAAGTTTTTTGGTAAAAACCAAAGACCTAGAATTGGATCCTACCTTCATCCAGGTTGGGGGATCTCGGGCAAGGACAGCTAACTTTGTGAAACCCATCGATGGCAAGTGTTCCTAAGACGACATACGAGTAGAAGTACATAATCTGATAGTTATAATAGTTAAATGAAGATGGTGATGCTACAAAGAAACTGCCAAACTATTTCATCAATATATGGATAATGAGATGATACTTTTTTATTGAATTTGATGCAACCTCACTTTCCTGTGCCCAATAGGAATTTTAATATGTAATGTGGTTAAAACAAGAAACAAAAGGAAATAAAAATTTCACATCTGCTAATCCTGCAGCATAACAACATTCAAGATACACAACAAGAATATCAACACTTAGGAGTATGGACAGATCAAGAGTACGACACAAAAATATCAAAAATAACTATTCAAGTACAATATAAGCAAAGCAAAGGATGATGCCACAATTTGTAGGAACAATAATCAATTGGATACCCACCCAATATCCACGAGGAACTTCTTTTCCACAAATCTGGAAAATTCCCAGTGCGCCTTTTCCATTACCAGTGATCAATTCCTGTTCACTGGCTGACCACATATCTGATGGGTACAACTCATCAAAGTTGACAAGGAATTCTGCACTTCCCTTCCGGCACCTAATAGGAATCCGGTGTTTAATGAAAGAAGCAACACATTGTTCAAAGCAATTATGGAGAAAAACTCTTGGTACTAACCTCCTAGAAGGATGATGAACCACGAGAAGTTGAAGAAATTTTATAAGTGATGCCCGAGTCGCTGATTTGATCATCTGCACAAATGCATATCTGAGTATATCAAAGTGTTAAAAATTAAAGTATGGAAACCAACATACTTCACAGAAAGGAAACAAAAATTTACCTTGTGCTCTAATATAATATCAAAGGCAGTTGATATTGCCTCCTCAACATCATATACAGCGCGTACAATCTTTCACAAGCCACCATTACAAAGTTAAATTTCAAATTTTACCGGGCACCATAATTTGTAAAAACACCATAATTTGTAAAAACACTGAAAGAAAAAATCAGAGTAATGCTTTCGCAGGACCTGTCCAGGGTCTGACACATTTGATAGGAGATGCTCATTCTCAAATTTCTCATCGTCCAAGCCATATGAGCTGTAAAGTCAAAAGATCATTTAAAGAAGAAGAAGAAGGCATACATTAATCATTAAACAGATAATATATAAACACTCACTTAAATAAGTACAAGGACTTGACATGTTTCCTTTTCATCTCCTAAAAGCACATGAAGGATGATCACAATTTCCCATGTCTGACATAAGCCTATAACAACTTTATTTATGAAGAAAGCGTCACTAATCAATTTATAAACCCCCCAAATATATATATAATTCAAGGCTATTTGATACAGCTGAGATTAAGTACATGTAAATTTAGTGTACAAATGTAGAAAATTTTAAATAAGTTGGCCAGTTGCGATAGCAGTCAATGATATAAACCTGATTTGAAATTAATGCCTTTTCTAAGTCAATCTTCAAAGTTCAGATATAAACCCCAGGTGATTATGTGTTATGAAATGCAATTAACAGAATATCTACCACATTTTTTTCTGATTTAAACACCTAATGAAGTTGTCAAACATGCTCTCTCTCTCTCTCTCTCTCTCTCTCTCTCTCTCTCTCTCTCTCACACACACACACACACACACACACATCCTAAGAAGCATGGACACTTCTAAGAAGATGCCGTGTCCGTGTCCGACACCTTATTGGACACGACACTCGCCGGACACTCCTTTGACACCTATCGGACACGCGTCTAAACGTGTCCTATTATTTTTAAATTTTATTAGCACTGGACAATTGATTGACACACGTGTCCATTGGTTAGAGACACATGAAACATGTTATAAGTTGGGGAAAAAAAAAATTAGGATCCAATTGTAAAATGAAAATTATGTGATTTATACCTAATTTGATGTCTAAATTATGAAACACATGGTTTATAATCATAATTAGTGTTATCTTGCAATGTTTTCATTATCTATGAGTAAAAGATTCATATATATATGACATAAAGAAATGTACAAAAAATATTTGTATATTGTGTCCCAATCGTGTCATGTCTTGCATTTTTTTAAGATTGTTGTGTCGGCATGTTAGTGTCGTCTCGTATCCGTGTCTATACTTCTTAGCTCGCACCTCCCTCCCCCGTCCCCCCCCAAAACCCAAAAAAAGGTTTGTGTTAGTGTTGGTGCATGAATGCGCACATGCACATACACATAAATACATTAAATATACACATCACATCTTGCTGGCTTGGATAGCCAGAAAAGGTGATGTGGCATGTACGGCCATGTGGTCTATGACCCACATACCTACAACACCCATGCGCAAACATGTGCACAACCCCGGAAATTGACTTGGTGTGCACAAATAAGTTGTTAAGATGAATAAAGAAAGCAAATGAAAATGCAAGGGGATAGAGGAGAAGATGGAAGAAAATGTAGAAGAACCTGTATGATCTTAATAAGAATGCTAATGTTGTAATTTTGTCCTTTTACAAGTGGAAACAAAGTCATTCTGCTCCTGAAAGATGCACACACACACACATGCACAACCCCGGAAATTGACTTGGTGTGCACAAATAAGGTGTTAAGATGAATAAAGAAAGCAAATGAAAATGCAAGGGGATAGAGGAGAAGATGGAAGAAAATGTAGAAGAACCTGTATGATCTTAATAAGAATGCTAATGTTGTAATTTTGTCCTTTTACAAGTGCAAACAAAGTTATTCTGCTCCTGAAAGATGCACACACACACACACATGTACACATATGGAACTATACTTAGGCACATAAGTGTAAAATAGAGAAATAGATATTAGATCAAAGCAGAAATTTCATGAGTGGAAGAACCTTGTGCCTGCCTGAGGCTCACACATTTATCATTCTCTTCTCTAAGTTCTATATAAATAACTCAAAGAGCAATTCCAGTCAACTTACAGCATTCGTAATCGTACATTGATAAACATTGTCCTTGTTCTTTTTCCTCTTGTTATTACTATGATCCTGCTGTATATGTATATAAATAATTTTTATTATTATACCATCATATTAGACAAATCTTAGTAGAAATGTGACAGGTCCCTACCAATTTAAGAAGATGACTTTAATAGTTGAGTACCAATTATCACATACACATGGTGTTTAGACTGAGAATGGAATTGACATGTTAAAGATTATATACATATTTAATGAAGCAATTACGTTTCATCACTATCAAAAAGAAAGTGTCCAGGAAGGCGGTGTACAATACAGTAGGATGGCCTTTATTAAGACTTCGGAGTGGAAATGAAAGTTTGACCTTACTATGCCACTATGACCTCCACATAAACATAACAACTAGGCAATGCAAATGAATTTTTACAAGAAATGCTATGTTTTATTTTTATTTTTTCACTACTGGCATTGTGTCTAGCATGCCACGTTCTAGTTCCTAATGAAAATTGTTATCACTTAGTTTCTCTATCTTGATTTGATGTGTATATTTTTCCATCATACATATTCAAGTTTCCATGTTTACAAAAACGGACAAGGAAGATAAAAAATTAAAACAGAAGAAAATATCAAACAATTAGACAAACTTATGTTACCTGGAACGTGGATCATTCCAATTCATGGAATGGGAACAGGGTACGCCACTTCCTCTAAATATTGTACGATAGGAGTATACTTGTATAAATTATACTATAGAATTTATGGTACTTCTAGCACAATATTTCAACACTAATAAAAATATATTATTTTTTTTCAAAATTAATCATATCAAAACACATTTCTAAGAGCATTACAGCCTTTTATTTGCATAATCTTCTGCCAAAACTCTATTCTCCCCGTATTTTCATTTGTTATATTTGATTTTTTCCTCTTTAAGTAACCCTTCAAGGAAATAAATAGGAAACAAATTTTGGAAATGTATTGGATCGCTAAATTCACCATTTTAGAACAGAAGTGTAAAATATTTTGGAAAGCCATTCTAAAAATGTAAATCACTAACACAGAAGTGTACAATAGTAATGCAGTATCTGACTGGTGCTCTAACTTGGCAAAACCATTAGGAGTAGAACTGAGCCTCACTGTGCAGCAACAATATATGTAAGAGACAAATCATGCAGCAATTTTGGAAATCATGCAGCAACAATATATGTAAGAGAGAAATAGCAGAAGATGTTACATGCCTGCCCATTTGCTTGTTAATCCAGTTAAGCAAGCGATCAGCTGTCCGGACATCATCAATAGCATGTATCTCACTTTTATCTTGCTTAGGTTTCCAACCACCAGCGACAAATTTAGGAGGAGGTCCCCAAAAAAGCATAGGATAATGACCCACAGAGAACCTATCGCAAAGTCCATTATTTATCTGTGCTGCCAAAAAATTGAAGACAAGGAGTAATTACTAAGCCATACATGTTGAAAAGGGACCGGGTTTGCAAAAATACAAAAAAAAATTGCAGAAAAGAATTACCTCAGAAAGGAAGGGTATAATAGACTGATTCAGAAATTGACAAGTTGACGAAAAACTTGTACTAAAGCCTAGTCACTTCTCTTGCACATGGATATTCAACTCAAGTTCAGCCCATTTTTCCATGCAATGATATTTAAAACAATAAGTCCTTATTTAATTAAGGACTGCCCATCATATTTGTTTCATAGGTAAGGAACAAGGAACATCATTAAGGCAAAAAAAGGATACAAATGCTAAAATGCATAGAAGAGGAGAAACCTTCAAACCCGGGGAAGAGATGCAGAACATATCAGTCCACCAACCGCAGCAATACCCCTTTTTCAACCCTAGCATCCCAAGCCAAAAATTCGGTTTCCTGATGGCCAAAAGGGAAGCTCGAGAGCAGAAGCTAAAGAAGAGACCTCAAATTTCCGAACCTTGAAGGAATTTAAATTTATCCCACCCCCCCCTTTTTCCTTTTCTTCCCAAAACATCTCTCCTATACCCCCCCCCCCCCTTTTCTTTTCTTTTCTTCCCAAAACATCTCTCCTATACAAACTCTAAGAAAACTACACCACTGGCTAAATTTCCCAGTCATAATCTTGTCTCCCAAAAACATCATCCCACACCATCCTGCCCTCCATTCAAGCTACCTGCGACAAAAGCAAATCTATCCATTGCCATCTCATCCAAAGTAAAAATGGTATTCCATAAAGAGCAATCGCTAACTGAATTTCATGTCAAAAGCTCACCCATCTCGATCTCTTAATGCAATGTAAATGATGGTTCCTAAACTCACACCACCCCTTTTCAATACTCTTTGAGACAATAATTCTTCTCCATTGGTCATCTCTCTCACAATAAAAAATCTTCCACAACTATGTGCCGATGCAAAGCATTGAAAAAAAAAAGGCGTCATGTGTATAATCACAGTTAGGGTTAATTTGAGTATAATTTTATGTGTCCATAGTTAGTTGAATGTTAGTCTAATTTTGTTGTATATTTTGGAAGGTTCTATACTTAGAGGTATTATAGTAATTTTATAACTTGACAAACATGATCTTTAAGGGTCATCAATAGGTCTTCCTATGGGCCAGGTTATATTATTGGATCAATGCATGTGGCTTTTTTTTAGGTCTAAAGTATTCTAATTAGTCAAATTTTCTTAGCTTCCTAATTGTAAGTCACTGTCTGATAGAATTAGGAGAAATCTAATAGCCCATAATTATGAATGTAATATTTCTTCAATGGAATTGGACTCTTGACATTTGTGTCAAGTTTTTGAGGTTTTGCGTGATATGTCATGCAACCGTAGCTTGGGGAATTATTCCTAAGGAATACTAGGTGAGATTCCGAAAATATTTCGTCTTCCTCTCCTTCTCCTTCTTCCGTACAAAGCTTTGAAATCCTACCATTGGGTTACTGTTCCCAGCCTCAGAGCAGCCCCAATTTCAGCCACAAAACTGTACCCAATCATACCCAAATCATCAGCCTTTTCAAATTCCCTTTGGGCATTTATTCCACACGTAAAACCCTTGAAAGCTCTGCTGTCTGGAGAATTCAAGCACCTATTCTCGAAAAATCAAGCAACCTTACTTTCTAAATTGAATCGATTTCAGCCCTTTTGAGATAGAAACCTTAAAGACCTTTCTTCTGCCAAATACAATGCTGACAGCAAAAGTTGTACTTGATTTAAACCAACAGAAGACCAATTGTACGCAAGCTAATGCAATCCTACACCATACCCCAAACAGCTTGATTGAACAAAACAACCCTCCTAATTTCTTACTCAGATGCTTGTTTAAGTTTTGAACAGTTTATGCTTATTTACGTAATTTTTAAGTCTAATATAATTTGACTCACAAATCTATACTGTTTTGAAGATCCTGATGGCATTTTTTTGGCCTCCTAATCACAGCATTTATTTCAAAAGCAAAGCGAATTTGAATTAAAGTAGGTGCCAAGAGGGCACCACCCAAGTAGTTCTAATCACAATTTACACACACACACATATATATATGCAAATATTCGATGATTGGCTATATTATGTCATATTTCAAAGGAAGTAGCAACTAATGAAGATGACAAAATACTGCTAACCACTACAGTTAATATAATGGAGATTCACTGTCCTTGTTTCATGTAAACAGTATTGTATTTTCGCTTAAAGCTCTTTCATTTTACAACACTACGTATTGACACCATTACGGTGAGAACTAACAGGTATTCCAGTAATATGACTATACGAGCATAACACCACTTAAGAAGGAAGTGTCAAGAAAGCATAGCAACAATACCTTCAATGCACAGTCTACCCTTGTCATCAGTATGATCCCTGGATGAACTGCTTCAGGTCCACTGAAAAGCCTCGCTACCTTTTCGTAATGCGGCTGCAAGTTGTGGCTCAATCAATAAGAAACATAAGAGAACATTAATTTAAGATCCTAAACTCAACATTCAGCATAGTGCATACCTTATAATTTCTGCAAGCTGGGCACCTGCAAGACCAACAGAAGCATGTAAAGAACTAATACAGGGATAATATGAAAACAGTAAGAGAAAGTTCTGCATCTCTGTACCTACATTGCAGAAGAATCTAAATTGTTTGGTCATTTCCTTAAGAAACATAAACTGATGTGACCAACAAAACAAATCAAATGAATTGAGTGGAAAAGTGAGTAATGGTTCTCTTTTCCAAAATTGAGACTTACAACCCAAGTCTGAAATGATCATATAGGGTCCATGGATATAGAGCGAAAAAACTTCACTAAAATTATTTTGTTTCTTTAACTAAGGTTATAAAAGCTAGCTGTTCAGTTAATTAGCAAAATGCTACCTTCCCCCCCCCCCCGCGCCCAGGTGGGGGGCAGCTGTGATGCGGACTATGAAATGCATTTGCTCTACAGTTTATGAGGTACTTATCATGTAGCACACATAAAAAAGCTGACATGTTTTCTCTTTTCGTCATTTGATTTTCTTCTCTTTTTTGCTATGACAGGCTGACAGCATGACGTGGTGGTGTAAAACTGAAATTTTACCGATTGTTGTCGTTTACCAACTGTATCTCCTATGGGCTTCCAAAAGAAGAGAAGCAGATGTTTGATGCAAATATTAGCATATATCATTCTTAAATTGTTAACCACCAACTCATCTAAATGCTTAAGATGTTAGAGAGATGTGTAACTTAATTATTTATATCCTCAACATGTCCCCTGATAAGTGGCCAAGCTCTCCTTCATAAGTTGGCCAAACACATCCAAGTACTTTAATTACTGGGGAGGCAGTGCGGTTCAAACACAGGATCAATTGCTTGCTCTGATACCATGTTGAATTGTTACCCACCAACTCATCTAAAAGCTTGAGCTGTGAGAGAGAGGTGTAACTTAATTATGATCCTAAACTTTTAATGGATAAATGGGTAGTCATAATGGTGGTTGCAAAATATAAGACATTAAAAGAGCATATATAATTTTGTTCACTTTCTTATTTGGTCCTGGCACAATTAAAGGAGAATGAGAATCAGGTGGTTAAAACTTTAACTTATTTCTCTAGTAAGTACCACGGCCATTTTTGTACCACTAGCAAAGGACCCAAATACGTGGGAAGAGGATCCAAGAACTTACAATAAGGAAAAGTGAAAGGCTCCAAAAAAAAAAAGCATGAAGTATTCACTCTGATTCTCATGTTTGGGCAAATAAAACCTTGTGAAGGTAAATTCAGAACTTTATTTTACCTTTCTAGTTGTATAACAATAGACAATTATAACTGAGCTGTCACTTTCTGCTCAAACTATTCATGTTGAACATGTGTCATTCACCTAGTGATACACAATAGATCCTTAACTCTTTTTGGTGCCATGGCAGCTGTATAATGAAACAAAAAATTCTTTTACCATTCAATGTTGTCACTCTATTCATTCTCTACCCAGGTTGACAACCAAGATAAAACCTCCAACCCAAATATTCCCATTCTAGATGGCTGGAAATTGTTCCATATTGTTCAAATAAGGCAATTCAAGGTCACATGTTAATTTTTTAACATTTAACAATAGAATTAGCATATAATTTCACATTCATAATTTTATGTTAGCTTCGATTGAGAAAAGGGGATGGAACAGTACTAGTAAAACTTGAATCAGGAGAGAATATAATTAATGCAATTAGCGTTTATGCTTCATAGGTTGGATTATACCAACACATTAAGCCAGAATTTTGGGATAATATGATGAAGTAATAGAGGGAATACCTCAAGGAGAATAGGTATTATAGGAGTGGACTTTAATGACCACGTAGGAAAAGATTGTGAAGGATATGAGATAATACATGGTGGACATGGATTTAGGGATAGAAATAATGCTAGGGAGGCTACCCTAGACTTTGCAGTGACCTAGGACATTATAATAGCAAACACCTAATTTTAAAAAGATAGATGAACATCAAATAACTTTTAAAAGTTATCAAACACAAGCCCTTAACTAAAAGAGTAGATAGGCTAACATGCAAAAATTGTAAAGGTTATCCTAGAAGAGAGTTTAACTTCACAACATAGATTATCCATTCTAGATGTGGATATGCAAAGACAGTTGTGGAAAAAGTAAAGCTGTTAAAAGACAAAATATTATAGCACATGGGATTTAGAAGATGAGACAAATGTAATGTGGAACAAAAAACATTTGATGATCTTTATGCCAAGTAAAGAACAAATGGTGGAGAAACGAGCGTATACAAACTCACTAAGTTGAGGGAGAGGAAAATTGGAAATTTTAATCATCTAGGGAACTTGTTTATCAGAAAAAGAAAATCATATAGTCTTAGAAGAAAGGGTTAATAGTAGAGGGATTAGAAGGAGTAGATTTTTCTGTAGAATTAGAGTGTCCGAAGTGAAAGCTGCATTGAGGAAGATGAAAATCAGGAGAGCCTTGGGACTAAATGGCATCCTTATTAAGGTTTTGGAAGTACCTAGGAGATGTAGGTGTGTCTTGGTTAACAAAACATTCATCAAAACAATTGTCCAAGATTGCTAGATCGAGCACGCGACGCGCATAGTCTTAAGTCCAAGAGCGGGTTGTATCCTCTTCAACATTTCTACTACTTCTTTGCCTTAATAAAATTCTAGTGACTAAAAAAATGCCAGATGAGTGGAGGAAAAGTATTTTAGTACCTATATATAAAAATAAGGGCCATATTGAAAGGTGTACAAATTAGTGGGGTATTAAGCTTAAGAGTCACACTATGAAGCTATGGAAGAGAGTGATCAAGCATAGGTTAAAACTCGAGATAATAGAATCAATAATTAGTTTGGGTTTACACCTAAGAGGTCAACAATAGAAACAATTTACCAATTAAGGAGACTAGTGTAAAGGTATAGACAAAATAAGATCTCCAAATGCTTTTTATCAACTTGGAGAAAACTTATGATAGGGTCCCTAGAGATTTAATATACTAGGTTTTGGAAAAGAAAGGCATCACAAATAGATATGCTGAAGAGATACAAGATATGTATAATGGAGCTATGACCATAGTGAAAACAGTTGTAGGGCAAACCAGCATTTTTCTATCACCATAGATTTACATCTGGGATCTGAATTAAGTACTTAACATTTTGCATTAGCTATGGATGAATTAACTAAACATGGACAATATGAGGTACCAAAAAGTGGATGATTTTGATGTTTGGCCTCACTCACATATTTCAAGGGAGGGATTGGTGTTGATGTTACTAGGAGATTTACAGCAGGATGGACTAAGTGGAGGAATGCTTCGAATGTCTTGTGTAATCACCACATAGTTATGAGATTAAAATCAAAATTTTACAAGACAGCTATAAGTCCAACCATGGTTTATGGTACAGAGTGTTGGCACTCAAGAAACAACATGTTAACAAAATGAATATAGCCAAAATGAGTATGCTAAAATGGATGGACGTGTGGTACAACTAGGAGGGATAGTGCCAACAAATTCATGAAAGGATAAAAGTAGCACCTACCAAAGATAAAATGAGAAAAAATTGATTAAGGTAGTTTGGACATGTAATGAAGACCAATAAATATTCCGGTCAGAAAAGCGAACAAATTTGTGAAATGATAAGAGGTAGCAGCTAATGAATATAAAAAGAGAAAAAATCGAAGATGATTCGGACATGTAAAATGAAGACCAATAAGTGCCTCGGTTAGAAAAAGCAACATTATCCACATTGAGAGTAATGCTAAGGGACAAGGGAGGTCATAATTAATTTGTGTTGAGATAATAAAAAGATGTTTCATATTGCAGCGTAACTAACATTATAGCTCTTGATAGAGTAGAATAGTGAAACAGGATTCATGTATTTGATCCCAAGTGGGAAAAGGCTTTATTGAGTTAACTTTTATGCTTCACTACATTGGTCAATATATATCAACGCTATGGATCTAGAAATAACTTGTGTCATGTGGTCATGGCACAAGGCAACAGAAACATTGCTCTTATGAATTTGATAATCAGCCAAATAAGGAAACAATCTTCTCTCTTATTCTTGAGAAATAAAACTTTATGGGAGAGAGATTAACTATATGAATCTCATTTATCTCATTCCATACACATTCATAATAGTGACATTGCCATTATAACCATCCGTGACATTCCACAAATTATTGCCCTATATTTCCAAGATATCAGTTTTCATTTAACAAACATGGCTAACTTGGACTAACCCATAGACTCCGGATACCTGCAATCACCAACAAACCACAGGTATTGATTAAGCCCAGTCACCAACAAGAGTTGAACCCAAGATGTCCGAGTTCACAATTCATCCCAGAGTTCACACCCCACAGAGCCCACACCCCAGGGCTACCTGTGCGGGTATATTGCTTATTTGTAAATATATATGCAGCATATAACTGAGCCCCCAAAAAGCAATGCTGCCTACAAAAAATTCATAACACTTATAAAAACTAAAGGTAGCGCACCATAAAGAGTTCCATATTTGAGATCGACAAGTCCATATCCACAAAACTATAGCAATTCTGATCATTCAAGAAAACTAAATAATACCAAAGGCACATTTTTAGCTCTCCTAACAACACAACCCCTATGCTAACTCCAAATCAAATGAACAGCTGGCCTTGACCCATTGAATACTAGAAATAGAGGAGACTTCTTATATCTATAAGTGCAAACTGCATTCCTAGAATGTATCTTCTGATATTGAACTACTCCTACATAGAGTAGTGTGATACCCAAACTAAAATTATTATCTCCCTAACTGCCTCTGCATCGGTTCCATGAGAAGTGCCATTCCACAAACAGTACTCTCGCTATAGAATCAGAAAGTTATGTACTTGCCAGTTTATTTCAAATTGAATCAAACAAATAAACAACAGAAGGGTGGGGCACTGTGGCACTGAAAAACAAGATCAGAGTTGCCATCCTCTTATAATAAGCATACAAACTTGCTCTGCCAAAAATTTATCTGATATAACTTTGGCTGGACTCACAATCCTAATTATTGACAATAAACTAACAGTTCACTTTTTAGAATTTTATTATACAAAGTCAACTTAAGAAAAATAGAAAAGAAAGAAAAAGGAAAAAGATAACTCATCGAGCAAACAATGTCGGCTCCAACAAGATAACCTAGAAGCTACTGCTAGATTTAGAACAAACATGATCACAATTTATATCAGTCATCAGAAACTGCTTCTCCAGTACCCACTTTTTAAATAGTATTTCAAGGCTATTAGTGAAAACTCGTTCAATGGCCATTACTCCTGAATCTTTTCAAAGTAGCACAGGCAGAGGCAGACCTACATATTGGGGGGGCACCCCCCAATTTTTGGGTGACCCTCTTATATATGGTATATACCTAATGTACAAGCATAGATTTATCCTATTTGGCACCTCCCAATATTTAAAACTTTTCTTAAGATCCTATTTTAGTAAAGCAAAAAATACTATTCTTTAAAAAAAATGGGGTAAAAAAAATCTAACCAGAATGATGTGGTGATATATTTTTTATAATTAAGATGGATGTTTTGATTAAGAGGAAATGGTAAGCTTCAACCACATTATTCTATACAAAAAATGGTATATGTATAAATTATACCAATATTACCCTCCAATATAGTATTGCACTTTTTGTATAGTGGACTATTGTTCCTACTCATTTTTTTTTTTGTACATCCTAGTCACTAAAATAAATAGTTTGTGGGTTCTTTTCTTACATATCAACTTGTTAATAGAGTGATCATGCTTATACCAACTCTTTTAGTTTTTACTCCTCCTACAGAGCTATGTTACATGAAATGCGGATCGCTTAGGTACGTGGAATAGTAATGGGAACGTGATACGCTACATATACTAAAACATGGTACGCTAGAGGTAGATTTGTATAAATTACACCACTAAAATTAACGTACATCTAAAACAACTTTTTTCAACAATTCAGCAACCAAAAAACTAAAGTCGATGTTTTTTCAAATTAATCATCTAAAAACACATTTTTAGAAGCATATATAACTCTTTTTTTTTTTTTTTTTGCATATCATTATGCCAAAACTCCATTCTATCTAGATTTTCATTCATTATACTTGAATTTTATCCTCATTAGGCGGCCTTTGAAGGAATAAATAAGAAAAAGAGTTTGGGATCACATTGGATCATTAAATTCAGTGTTTTGGAATACAAGTGTTCCATATTCCGGAACGGCGTTCCAAGAACGTAATTCGCTAAGGTATTAGAGAATTATGGTAACACAGCTATAGAGTGATTTTCATTTTTCATTCTAAAAAATAGGCTTTGCAATGAACCGAAAAGATGGTTTTCGCACTGATTATTTGATTTTGTAAATTAAAAAAGAAATTACAAAAAATTTTAGTATAAAATTAATTATTGATGACTTTTAAAATGTGAAAGAATGTCGAGTTTCACTTTAACAAATGATTGAGTTGGAATTTACCAACATACAATTATTTTTTTTCATATTTTGCTAAGGTTGAACTAAAACTAGTTTATTTTTCATATTATAAATCTGGTCTTGCATATCCTCGAACTTAGAAATGTGCAGAGATTATTATATCAATAAGTAAAAATTTGTGTCTAAGATTCGGTACCCCAAAACTAAATCTTGGATCCGCCCCTGAGCACAGGGTATAGCTGCGGTCTTACATATTCACACTGCATTGTTGAAAACAAAAGATACCAAAATTCTAATTAATGATCAAATAAATATCATAACGACTAGCTCCAAAGAATAGTTCTTCTATAGTTTTTGCTTTCCAATTTTTCTGTACTACCATATCACTGCCAGAGTTGGGTAGATCCCAGAAAGAATTTACAACACATTAAATCATTTCTACATCTAACACCTGACATTAGTAGCACAAGATCAAGCAGATAAATAGAAACTCAAACCTGACTCAAGTAAAACCTCAATTTCACCACACCAAGATATCACTAATCAGAAACTCTAAAGAAGCAAAGTTACTGACCAGTGAGCGAAGAATTCGACAATGGCGTATGTAGCGGGGGTCTCCCTGAGAACCGCATCGAAATTCGTGGCGTTCAAATCAACCGCGAAGTCAGGTTGATCGCTTTTGTTGATGATGACAGCTCTGAGAATCGAACGAGATCCAATTGAAGCAGATGACGATGGTAAAGCTTCGAAGATCAAGAGAAACAGAGCCAGAAGCGTAAGAATAGAGGACATGGAACAAGATCGATATGAGAGATACCTATAGTGAGAGAAACAGATAGATATAGAGAGAGAACGTAGAGAGTGAGAGGATGAATCTTTGATTGACTGACTTGAATTCGGTCGGGTTGTGAGTAACGTTTGAGGGCGTTTCGTCGGAGGTTTGAAAAGTGGTGGGGGATCTGGTTGGACGACGAATAAGGGGCGTGTCCGAAAATGTAAAATCAGTAGAAAAGAGGGGAAAATTAAAAACAAAAAATGAAAAAACCAAATCGAGAACTTTCCGTCGTTTCACAGCACACGTACAGCGAAATTTCCCTTTCTATGGAGTATTTCTCACGTTAGTTACTTCCTTTTTCGCAAGAGCAGTGCTACTCGTACCCGCTGTGGATCATCTGATGTGGCGCCCGTGGTCAGATGAGTTCCATCTGCTGGCAGTGAGACTGGTTGATGTAGCATATATTAAGTGGTCAGGTGAGTCTCTTTAATTGACAATAAAACTCATTTAATGTGATACGGGCACACATTAAGTGATGACTAATCTATGGTCGTGACTGTTAATAGTATTTTACTTTTCACAAATTGTCCACTCCGAAAAAGAATTAAAAATTATTACATTAAGCAATGGATTATAGGTGTTTGGATGTAATTTTTTTAGTAATTTATGACTCAAATTTATGACTTTTTTAAATTATGTGTTGGCCTGATTAAAAAGTTGTTTCTTAGAACTAGTTTTATGTTTAAAAAAATCATTTAAAAAAATGACTTTTTAAAACTATCTTAAACTTATAGTTTAGAGAAGGAGCAATCTAAACACCACCATAATTCATAACCCCATCAACACCAACTTGAAATATTAACATGAAATTAAACTAATAAGTGATCATATAACATGAAATTAAGGCTGTTGATTTAGAGCTTGTAAATACTAATTTTTTTATGTACATGCAAGGAAATAAACATACTAGATACAATTTTTACTATTATATTCATTTATAGAGTTGCACACCAACTCTTAGGTCAACTATTAAGATAATTATCGGTCCAGGTTTATATGTCCCAAATCATATATATATATATAAAAGTTGTGTTTGCCGCTATAATTTGCATTACTCCTATGTGGTGCTCTAAATGCTCTTATATTTTTAAAATGTCACGTCATAAGGATAATTTATTAGATAACTATTGAATTTGTTGGCAATTGGTTAGATAACTATTAATTGACAACACTATTAATTTTATAAGATATATATAAGATAAGATTAGGATAACTATTAAAAAATAAGATACTAAAAAGAAAAAAAAAGGCAGGACAATTAATTTTATTGAGCTGCACGCACTAAACAAAAAAATTAATGATTTAAAAATGTGTATAAGTTCGATTTATTTTCATGACAAATTAATTTTGAATTTTTTTTTAACGAAAATAGAACACCAATCGAGATTGATTAGTTTGGTACATTTTCAGACACCAACTGAGTATTAAGTATTGAATATTACAACTTCTTAATATTACAACTTCTTTTATTCATTTTCTTCTTATAAATACATCCAAAATTAATTCATTAGTAACCAATAAGTTTTTAGATTTTATTGAATCATCACAAACAAAATCTTCAAAATAAAAACATTTCAAATATTCATCGACAGAAATTATGTACAACGGCTAATGTATAAAATAAAAATTATAGAATCACTGTAAATGTAACTCCTTAGAATATTTTACACCAAACCTTTTCCAATTTTCCTTAAAACTCGACATAAAAACCTTGGTCATATATATTTTCATCAAATGAACTGAATTAAAAGGGTCCACGATGCAATGCACGGGATTAAATAGCATTGTTGATAAAAATAAAATTTACCATATATTGTGTTCAATAGTTGTACGTGACTAAGTGTTATATATAAATTTTAATTTAAATAGTAAATATTCTTATATTTTATTTTTCTTAAAATAATAGATATACAATAATAACTCAATTTAAGATGTAGTTTTAATGTATTAAACTTCTTTTAGTATTAGGCAGAAGTACTTATATATATATATATATATATTCACATTATATATTGTACTCAAATTGACCTACTTGATATACAAATTAAATTTGATAAAATAATTATAGTTCATATTTTAGATGAATTTGAGATAAACTTAAACTCTAGAAAACTAATATTATCTTATGTTTATTTATGGTACAAAAATAATAGAGTGAATTGAATAACTGAATAAATTCAATAGTTATCTAATATTTTAAAAATATATATACATATATATCTATCTATCTTACAATATTAATAGAGTAGGTTAAATAAACAAATAAATTTAATAGTTATCTAACCAATTGGCCATGTGACGTAGTATTTTAAAAGTATCACAGTATTTAGAGTACCACATAAGAGAGAAACAAAATATAAGGGCAAATACAACTTATATATATATATATATGATGTGTATCTTTGTCGGAACGAAATAAAATACCTAAAAATCTAGGATTAAATTTAAAAAAAATAACTTAATCAATTGACTATGATTAAATATAGTACTACTATTTTTTTTTTTCCATGCAAAGTATTGAAAAAAAAAGTTCTATTGCATTAACTCACCTAAATTTTTACAAGTTTTTTTTTTTTTTTTTTAAACATTATCTTTTTATAAAATAAATTAATATTGTATACTTAATTATTTTGAATTTTAAATCAAATACTTACAACATATATATATAATCACTTTTTTAAATATTTCTTATCCATCCTTCGATGATAAAAGATAATGTTACGCTAATAGTGAATTTTGAATAATACTTAATCCTCGTGCATTGCATGGGTTAACCACTAGTATACAATTATAAGCCATAATTTCTAATGAAATATATAGATCACTTGAATCAAAACTCCCTTGAGTATATAAGTTCCATCCATATAGATATAATAATCCATAGAAAAAACATGTACATACATCAAAATGAAGAAGTGGAGCCTAATCTCAAGTTGGGCCTAACTAACAAGGCAGCTTAGCTACAAGGCAAAAAAAAAAAAAAAAAAAAAAAACACATTGTCTTTCTATGACCCAAATTTTTTAAGGCTCTAAATTTTTTTAAAAAGCTTAAATGTTAGAGTACAACCCTTATATAGTTTCTACATATTTTTGTTTTGAAAACAGTCCCCAATCCAGATGAGAAAAGAATTTTATTAGAAAAAAGGCTGAAAATCAATTATAGAAAAAAGAAAAGAAAAGAAAATACTTGTTTAACAAAAAATAAATAAATTATAAATACAAAAATTTGAAGGTTCCAAATCTTTTAAAACCTTACATGTTACAGTTAGGTCCATATATAGTTTCTAAAAAAAATTTCTAAAAAAGGTCTCAAAGCAAATAAGAAAAAAACGTTGTTTAAAAAATAAGATCTAAAATCAACTATACTAATTAACTTAAAACAAAACTGAATTAATAATAATTAAATTGTACAAACAAAAAATTGAAGGCTCTGAATCTTTAAAAATCTTGCTTGCTATAGTTAAGACCTTATATAGTTTTTATATCTTTTTTCTGAAAAAAAAAAAATGCCCTAGTCCAAATAAGAAAAGGAGGCACGTTAGAAAAAATCCCAAAATCCACTACGATAAGTTAACTCGAAAAATAACATTGGTTTAACAAAAAAAATAAGTAAATTGTGCCAGAAAAATTTTAAAGGCCACAAAATTTTTAAACCATTCATGTTGTTAAGGCCTTATATTGTTTCTAAATATTTGTATTTAAAAAAAAAAGAAAGAAAGAAAGAAAAAGAACCTGGTGTAGATAAGAAAAAAAAAAAGCCCAAAATTAACTTTAAAAGCAAAAAGAAATCGGTTTTGCCAAAAATAAAAGATTTAAAAAATTTATTACAATATTAGAAAATTTAAAGAATTTCGTTTAAAATTGTTGCTTTAGGCCTCAAATTATCTTGAGCAACCCTGAGAACTAAACTTTCTTTGAGAGCATATGTTAAACATACTTTGTCTGATTATAAAATATGTTGAAAATTATAAATTTCACACTTTTTAACAAATTGTATAATAGGCAAATCATGCCTCAGAGCACATGTTAACAGTCTGCTTTTTTCCAATTGAAGTTCGTATTATTGAATCAGAGCACAATGTCTAGTGGAGCAGCTAAATGAAGACTATTCTCATCCCGCAAGGACTTTGGAATGGGGCTAAAAGCACCTATCTAGAACCACCTCACCTCATCCGGGGAGTTCTTCAACTAGAATACAGGCACAACAAAAGCAATATAAAGAGAGCTCAAAGTCAAATTTCTGGTGCCGTTATAACAAAAGAAGCATTGGGAGATATTGAAAAATGAATTTCAAGGGAATGACAGAAGCAATCTCCTTAGACTACTCTTGGAACTTAGATTTTCAGTGAGAAAAGAAAAATGTGGATAAAAAGTGAACAAAAATACTCTTTATTTTTGTTCACTTTTTCTTTATATTTTTATTTTCTTTTGCCTTTTTCATCAAAAATTCGGGTTCCAAATGAAGTGTTAAAGTTGCAAAGACATTGGAGAGAATTTGATAATATGGCAAAGAAAGAAATTGAAAGTAAGTATTTCTACGCAAATTAGTTGCAGAAATTGTCAATCAAATTTTGAAGTCTTGGGCTAGTTCATTGGATGAAAGGAAGTTCACATTGGGAAATGTGATTTCATGGAGCTCAAAGAAGCAAAAATTAACAGCTTTAACCTCAGTAAAGGTAAAGTACATAGAAGCCACAGGCAAGTTTCTGTGAAGCTATTCAAAGGAATTACAGCAAATGCAGCAGCAGCCCTACAATACATTGTGACGTATGTCTACAATTGCTAAGAATACCGAAAATAAAAATATGAAAAAAAAACTTGTGTTTCATGCCCGAAAAAAGCACATTGAGCTTCAACATCATTTCGTTAGAGATTTGGTGAGGCGTGGAGAAACTAGCTTATGGTTTACTAACACAAATGAACAAACTGCAGACATTCTAAAACAGAGATTAATCTTCACTGCCGAGAATTTGAAATGTTCACAAAGCAACTGAAAATTACAGCTTAAGAAGAAGTACTGTTGGAAAGTTATTTTATAATTTTCATTGAAGGTATTATGATGAAAAATCTTGAAATTCTTTCTTTTGAAGCAGCTGTACATGGAGGAGAAATGCCTACTGTCCAAGCTTAAAGATCACCCAAGTTTTTCCTCGAATCAGAAGTCCTTCCTACAGAAGCAACAAGAAGGCAGAATATATAGAGCACTCTTTTTGTTTTTTTTAAGAGAACAGAATCCTAGGCACTAGTGCAGTAGCAAAAACAGAAATGGGGGTATTAACATCTCTGTAGAAACTATAACCTTTCTTGATTGTATTATTGAATATGCATTCCAACACCCGAATTGAAAACAATTTATAGCATCTAGATATAGTTTTTGCGCTCTCTCATGCCATTCTAGCCTTTGTGTTTTTATGCTAAATCGAACAATTTCACATTGCTCTTGCTGATAAAATGTCCATACATGCAACCAAACATTCCATACAAACAGAAACAATGGTCCAAATCTTTTAACTGGTAATGGGTATCTATATATATACACACGCATTTATCAATTTCTATATAAAAGGTAATATTTACACAAGTACTGGAATTTAAATTTCAAACAAGTTGTAAGTAGTCTTTGCCAGAAGAGAAGAGAACTAAGGTGCATTGCAGCATTTCCATACTAGACAACTGAGGAAATGGCACCTCTTCTTCTTCTTCTTTAAATTCTCGTCCACTTTGAACACCCTTTGCTTAGTAATGACAGTCTTCGTGGTCTCGGTGGTCAAGCCACAAGCCTTGTCGGTGTAAGTCTCGCAGTTGGTGGTCTTCAGTTGATGGTTGAGTGCGACTTTGCCAATGAATTTCTTGATAGAAAAAGACTTTTTTTGTTCGGTCTCGGTGTGCCTACTCCAAAACATGTAATCGTCATCCTTGAAAGAATTGTTTCCCTGGACCTTGCGAGCATCTTCGACCTCTTTAAGCTTGCTGGGGCTGATTTCTCCTTCAACGTACTCGTTAAACTTGATGTTATGTTTGCTGGGGATGGGGCTGAGGGATAGTCCTCCTCCACCATGATCACATGCCCATGGACAGCCATTGAATGAAGTATCCATGTCTGTAGAAAGCGGCAGCGGAAGTGTGTTGAGAGCTTGCTTTCTTTGTTGCAGTTCTTCCTTTCTTTCGATCTGATTGCAGGTTCAGGTTGAGGTTACTTGTCAAGTGAAGTGGCCTTTATACAGGAGAACTTGCAGCACAAGGGTTTGTCATTGATTGTGGCATTTATGAGCCAAGTTATACATAACAAATAATAGAGCAGATTAACTGAAGTGAACATTCCAAAAGTAGAAGATGAATATATACATATATGATATTCTCGTACGGATTGCCAATCCTTCCATTGATCCTTATTAAATGAAGGAATTACCTTCCATACATTCCACAAAGATCACCAAATAAAGTTATGATCACTTATGACTTACAAACCAAATGTGTTTGAGTGAATTAAATGAAAATATCCCATTCAATACCATACCAAACAAAAAATTCATACAAAATGATACAAAATAACATGTCTTGATGAAAAACTTCTACTAAAAAAAAAATGAGAGCTCTTCATTTCAAAACAAAGACTTATCATAATAAATTTTAATTATAAAATTGTCACTTGCCACATTATTTTTTAAGCAAATTTTTATTATTTTTTTGTAAGAATAATATTTTCCTACCCAGAATTCTCTCTCAACGTTTTATTCCCAGGTAGGGACATTGGGTTGGGCTTGGCTCGGCGGGCGGGTCTTAAATTTCCTAGCCCGTTCATTGAGTGACTGAGTCCGAAAAATATTTAATAATTTTGTTTATATCTGATTTTAAAATAGAAGTGGTAATTTTAGTGGTTTGAGTAAGATAAATAATTATTTTATCCTTCTAACTTTGTTTAATATTTTAATATTATTACTCAATTTTATTTTATCTTCTTATAGTTTGAACAAAAATAGATAACCCTTTGTGGTTTAAAAGTAAACATGTAACTTTTTATGGTTTGAACTAATTTGCATAGTGATGGATTCATGAAAAATTTGAAAAAATAACAAAAATTCCCCTGTAAATATAAAAAGATAAAATTATTTTTTTGACGTTCCATTTTAAAGAGATGAAAAAAGACTCTTATAATAGAGTGACCTTTTAACTCTAACAGTTTCCATTTATTTTACAATTAAATTTAAACCATATGAAGGTTATGTGTTCACTTTTAAAACACACGAAAATCATTTAATTTTTGTTCAAATCACAAAGGATAAAGTGTAATTACCAATTTTATTTTTTATGTTTAAACCCACCAACTTTTTAATGTAAAATAAAGTAGTCCAACATTATAGGCCTAATTACATTGATCCTTGAGCTTTGGGCCTAATCTTTATTTTGTCCTGCTATTGAAATTGCAACAAAAAAGCCCTTTATATTGTGAAACATGCAGAATTAGAATAAAAATTTTCGTAGATGCTACTAATGAGAAAAATAATTTAACAAAACAATAATAAATACTACCATCGATATAACTAAATAAATTTTGTCACATTTGTTTTTGGAAAATAATTTTTTTGTGAAATTTATGGAGAAGAGAAAGTTTGAAAATTTTATATTGTTTAATAATGTGTTAAAATGCGTACAAATGCGAATTTGATATTGGAATTATTAACGTATGCAAGTACAATTGTGTACTCTGGTGGATTTTGGGTCCCCAATTATAATAAGTGGAGCAAAATAGAGTCCCAACAACATTAATAACCAGAGAGATTATTGCCATGAACCTCAAATTTGTTTCCAATAGCCAATGAGATAACAAGTGCTAATTTTTTTATTCTATTAATTGTTCTTACACACTTAATTTATAATAATTTTTAAATTATGTGGATAAAGTGATATTGAGTTAGAGTTGAGGGAGTCAAAATGTAATAAATCCTTAACTTCTCTCATCTTGTGTTACCATGTTGGACTACAATTATTTATTTGCAAAAGTTGAAGGGCTCAAATAAAAGAAATAAAAGTTGAGGGGTGAAGTTTTTTATTTTTTTTAAACAAAGGGGCAACACTTAAATCTTAAACAAAATTGGATAAACAAAGTAATTATTTAGTTTTTTGTTTTTGAAAAATTTAAGGTTAGGAGTTCAAATCACATGAATAGTTTTCTACGAAATTAATACTACATATTATATTACAAGAAGAGATAAAAAAAAATTTAGGCCATTTAATTTACTCCAAATACATCGAACTATTGTGTACGATTTAATTTACTCGATATATTTTGTAATTTTCTCATGGACTAAATTAAATGAAGATCTCCACTTAATAGAACACCCCAAATTGTCTCTCATGGCTTTACCCTCAAGAATTCTCAAGAGTTTTTGAACGTCCAGTCTTTCAACTAAAAATATGCACCTCATGGAAAATCTTCCACAATTGGGTAGGATTGCAACTATGAATGTACAAAAGAATTAAAAGTCCTAAGCATCGAATCAATTCGACTATTTTGGGATGGTTGGTTTGGTTTATCATGAGTTCGATACGATTTAGTTCAGTTTTGAATCTTAAAATGACCAAACTTATAGATTCAGTTTGATACTTGGATTAGCATTTTTGAGGCCCAACCTTACCTGAGCCTGACCTAAGAGCTATGCATTTATTTATATATATATATATATCTAATTAATATTTGTTGTACTTAAATATTATTAATTTGTTTCCTTCATTGTTATTTTAATTTTTTTCAAAAATAGTGATACAATTTTGAACAAACCAAAATTTACACAAAATTGCAAGACTCGAACCAACAAGACCTCAAAATATGGAACCAACTCAGATTGAATTGGTTTGGTTGTACAGAATGATCAGTTCGATTTTGAGTTTAAAAAATCTGAAACTATGAAGATCATGTCACAACACGCGGGTGCACAACTTACTAAAGTTCTGACGTTTTGTTTACGTTGATATTTTTCTGATTGCAATCCGGTCATGCACCTCAGGGGCGGACGTACATACGTAGGAGGGTTGCCATGTCCTATGGGCGGCTGCTGATCATACAATTCAAAACTTAAGTTATTAAGTAGTGTTGTGTACCTTCTTATAAAATCATGTACCTCTCACTTTTTATTCAATGTGGCATTATGATATTCTATGTTACACTCCAAAATTCGGGAGTAATTTATAATGAAAATAGAATAACTTTAACAAAATAAATTAATTCCATTAGTTTAGAAGAAAATTAATAAAATCTAAGTTAAAATAAAGTTCATAGTACATCAGAGCAACTATCCGTCACTTTGTTAGTAATTCGAATTCCAAAATCTCAAGTACAATTGAAGTCCAAAATATAATACAAGATTTTTTACAATACTAATAGAATATACAATTGTAAAATCTAATTAATATCCAATTAGTTCAAACTATCAGTCTTTAAGTTCAAACCTAACCTGCAAAGTCTTGTGGGGTGTAAGCTTGCGCCCAATAATCCGGAGTATCAAGCATCAAACAAATAGTACACAAAGCAGGATATAGGCATTTAAACAAATATAACAACAATATAACATGAATGCAATGCATATGATGATGCCACTTTCTCACTTTAATGCAATAACATTCTTGTATTCCTTTACGTAATTTCCTAACTATTTATTCTGCTCAATGACATATCATCTCATTATTCAATACATCTTCTAACTTTTATATTTTCTTACTCGTTGTTATATATCAATTTGGGAAAAATAATAGCGTTCAGAGCTCTAATCCATGGTACCATTCACCAGTCCTATTTTTAGAACTTTCATCGTTGGTACGAGTGGACCAACATGCCTTTGAGGACACTAAACACGCTTGACCAATACTCATTTATGGACTTTTCACCTAAGAAAGGAGCAATCCCTTCTTGCTTATATCCCTATGCTTACTATATTATAATTTCCAATATTCATCAATCATCTTCAATAGAATTTTTATTTTTTTTATAGATGCTACACTTTATCATTCGTTCTCTTGCAATAACAATTGCACTCTATCATAACTCCGTTATGTACATGCGGCTCAAGGCTCGTTTAGGATCGATTTTTTGGCTGACTTTTTTTAAGTTTAAGCAAAAAATAAAAAAAATTTCACTTTTTTGCTTTTCTGTTTTTACTTTTTTTCTTATCTTTAGCTAAAATAAAGCTAAAAAAGCAACAAAAAAAGTTAGAAAAACTTAACTTTTTTTGCTTATAAGCTTAAAAAATTCTTGACAAAAAAGTTATACCAAACTGGTCGTCAATGCAATGTATGCATCAATAACAATAATATTCAAAATGAGAATATTCAACAAAGCATTGCATTATCAAAATAACATTAATACGAGAACCATGGCATTATAACTATGAACAACAATAATCATATCCAGCAATCACAAAGAATAAGAGTATTGAATAGAAATTTATCACCACAAATTCTGAGTACACTACAAGTACTTAAAATGCCACATAATATCATTTCACGCAATTAAATTTTGGAATATCATTCTATCAAATCTAATTTGTTGGATTATTAAAATTTATTTTCAAGATTAACATATTAAAATTTCGTAGCGATTCGATCATGTTTGACCATTGATCAGTCACACAATAACCATTCACCCTTCATTCTCTACCTTATCGTGATTACTATCCAAGGGTCAAAATTTGATCAAATTAACATCTAAAATGAATTCAGCATATCGAAAAAAAACCTAGGGTAATGTCAGTTACATGACCCAAAACTTACCCGAATTATCCCAACTGATCGAGAGTGCATTATAACTACTATAGATTTGATCACACCAGATTATATTCTCAATCATCTTCTACTTCCAACCCTACGACCCAATATCTCTCTTTAAAAATCTTGGTTCCTCTCTCCACGCAAAACTCTCTCTTTCCTTGGTTTCTTTTATTTTCTTTCCTTCCTCTCTTTTCTCTCTCTTTCTTTCTCTTTTCTTCTTCCCCTTGTGGCTTTGACGGGCTTTTTTCCTTTTTGCATTAAAAACTGCCCAGCCACCATTAATGGACAACCAAAGTGTATTGCCCCAATTTCTTCTCTTCCTTTGTCATTCAATTCCTCCCCCAATCAAGCTTTAATATAAAAATAATATCCCCATCACCAATATACATCGACACCAATATGGATAACTACATATATATATGCCCATGCATATATATATATATATATATTTGTATGTATGTATATCATGAACATTCAAAACCATAGTAATAACCGAAGTCCCACCGAATCACCCTCTTTATCATTTTTTTCTTTGAACCCATCACCGAATTATCAAAATCCACATTGATAGTGTCATCATCTCGATGACATCATCAAATAGCCCATACACTTTCCGTACCCATGTATTTACATCTATTATCATATAACCCACTACAACCATCCATGAACCACAAAAATGAGGCTAAAGGATCCACAAGGATCTAATATCATCAAAGAGTCTAACTAACAAACACCAAACTCGGCAGCAATGACTGCCCCATCTCTTAATCACCCAATAAAAACACATAAGCCGACAACCAAGACGGAAACAACCAAACCCATTAAAACACACGCGCGCGCGCACACACACACATATATATATGTATGTATAATCACATCATCACATATACACGTATTTATATAAAGACTTAAATTTCTGGGCTTTCATTCTATCTTCCTACAAGTCAGATTTAGCTACCAAGAACCACACCAGTGGTCCGTCTACTCAGCATAAAAAACCCAGCCACATACAAATATAAATATACACATACATGAATCAACTATGTAACAATACATCACATACAAAGCAAATTGGGATTGCCAAATCGCGTCACTTGAAAGTTTTACCAGAAAGATTAAATCCCCTCTTCCTTGCGTGGGAACGGCCGTTGGCCTTCTCCCTTAGTCGTAGCCCCCTCTTAGGTCTTTTTTCTAATTCTATCTTCTGTATTCCAATTGTGCTTGAGACTTTGAGATTAAGATTATTGTCAAATGAGTGGCGTGTAGTTACTTTGTATATTTTTGGACTCTCTTTAACTTAAATTTTATTAATTTTCTTTTAAACAGTTAAAAATTTGTTTTATTTTGTTAAACTTGTCCTATTTTTATTATAAATCAACCTCAGATTTTTGGTTGTGACCTACTACTCCATCCGAATTTGTGACGCTCTTACCGCGGGTCGAACTTAGGAATGGCAACGGGGCGGGTTTGGGTCGGGAGAGCCCCACCCCATCCTCGCCCCCGTCCTGCTCTACCATGATAATTCCTCCCCCCAAACCTGCCCCGCTTAACCCCTTTCCAAACTTTTCCTGTCCCGTTCCACTTCCTTTATCTTAGTGTTTTTTTCAAGCACATAATGGATAAAGTAAATGATAAAATTACAAAAAAAAAATCATAATAATTTTATTTTAATAATTTATATACATATAAAAATATATATATATTTATAAACGGGGTGAGTTTGAGTTGGGGTGGGTTTTTGCACCTTGTCCCCAACTCGCCCCGACTTGATTAGTATCCCCCCATACTCGTACCAATAGAGGTGAGGTGGGAACCCGAAATATCGGATTATTTTGCCTTTTCTAGTGGAACCACCTTGCCTACTCTTTCGAGAGGTTTGGCGTAGAAGCGGATTAAAAATGAGTGGTTTTAATACTACTTGTCACGGGTCCAGCGTTTGCAATCCAACCCAAAACCTAAGTTATTAGATAGTGCTGTTTACCCCTTATAAGCCCAAGAATCTCTGACTTTCTATCCGATGTGAGATTGTGATATCATGACACCCCATATTTTGTATAACCCCAAATAGATTTTTTATTTATTTTTGTAATACGTTTTTTGTGAAGTTTGTGAAAAAGAAATTAGTCATGCAAATAAGAGATGGCAGAAATACTTCAGGTTGCTAAATGATACTGCAATTATTACGTATGTACGCACACGTGTGCAGTGGTGCAACTAGTAGATAATGAGTCCCCAAATGCAATTGGAGCAAAATAGGGTCTCAATTAACAACATGCATAACCAGAGATATGACTGCTCTGAAACTTAAATTTGTTTCCTATACCCAATGAGATAACAAGTGTTAATCTGTTTATTTCGTTAATTGTGATTCCACAAATTTGGATTCTAACAATTTATAATGATTTTTTAATTGACGTGAATATATAGTAATATTGAGTCAAAGTTGAATGGATAAAAAATATAATTAATCCTTAACTTCTCTCACTTTGTTAAATTGTTGGACTACAATTGGTTGCTTTTAAACGTTCGAGGACTCAAATAGAAGAAAATAAAAATTTAAAGATGACATTAAAATCTCAAACAAAGTTGTTGGAGGAACAAAATAATTTTTAGCCTTTTTCTTAAATGAAGATTTGATTATGAGGAATAGCTTTTTACAAAATTAATACTGCACATAATAATACCACAAAAATAAAATTTTTTTTAGGCCATTTAACCTACTCCAAATATATTGAGTAGCATTTAATTTACTCGATATATTGGGTAAATATATTGGACCAAATATATCGAGTAACATTAAATGAAGATTCGATTGAGTAAATTAAATGAAGACCTCTCATTTAATAGATTGTCCAGAATTACCTCCCATGGCGTTGTGAATGTCTAATCTTTCAACTTAAAATAGAAACCTCATGGAAATCTTCTAAAAATGGGTGCGATTGCAATACTTATGCAATTTAACATTTCCTTATCGTTTCTGACGTCGACTTTTAATTTTGCAAATAATGCAAAATCCTGTTACATCGCGCCGGTGCAAATTCACCAGCCCGATGTCCCTGTAGTCTATTATCAACTTATACGGATCAAGAGCACTTAGTCAGACTGCCGGAAAGAGAGAGAGAGAGAGAGACCACTTTATAATGACCTGATGCCTTGTCTGTGCTGATGTTTTCTTACTGCAATATGCTCCTCGAACTAACAAAACTAATTCCTATGAAATATGCGAACTCAAATGCTCAAATATGCAAATTCTAATTTGGATTAACAATTATATCTGCCACGTGTGTTTTTATGGTACTAAAACATGAAATAACATATTTTTTGTTCAATCTTTGTATAAAAACTTTTGTAATTTAATATAAAGAAATGACTATTATGTTTCTTTGTTAATTTTAAATCCAATAAAATGAGGTGTTTTTTAGAAACTGATGCATACTAACTTAAAAAATAATTTCGAAAATGCATATTTGTCTATACATATATTTAAATATGTAGATGTATTTGCGCTTTCCCTCTTTTAATATGTCATTACAAAGAATATTCTGGCGCTTTTGCTCCCGCTTCCGTAGCAGCTGCACACGCACAACATTATGCGACTTAGATCCGGTCATGCTCGTCGTATAACAAGCAGGGAATTTTGGTTGTATGGAAGTTATGGACTGGCTTGCAAGAAAACGGCTTTCATTATATTAAATGGAACGGTAGAGCTTTAAAGAGTAGGCGGTTCATATCTTTCTATGGTCTCCGGAATAATAAGAAGCAGTGGCAGACCCATAAATTATTTTTTACCGAAAGCGAAAAATATTCTTAAAACGAAAATTTTAAATGAGACTTTTACATTTTTAATAATAGTGTAAATTTTTTTACTTAAATTTTGATTTTTTTAGAAGAAAAATTATTAATTAATTTTTTTTTTTCTCTTTTCAATGGAGCATTTACTTAATCACAAATGAATTTAATCATTCAATAAAAATTAGTTTTTGATGAAGTATTCACCAAATAATTCGACCGACATAATACAAAATTAGTGATTCAACTAATGAATTTAATACCTTAGCTATAGCTCTTAATTCTCGAGCGACAGCTCGCTCTATCTTCTTCGCTTAGCTATACGCTTGTCCAATATGATAATAGTCCGTTTTGTTTGGTAGTTACTAAAAGCTTCGTGCATCCATTAAAACTGGCCAAAGGTCCTTATTCGAGACCAATTCAGATCTTCATGCTAGATTAATCCATTCAACAGAAGTCCAGACATTAACCTCAACTCGATCAGCCTGTCACTTAGGATACAAGTTCAACATAATCCACTTGGTTTTGAAAGGCAAATAAACAAATTGGCTTCGCTATGATTTCGTGCCTGCATTAACATATTTTTTGCTTATCCACTGCTTGCTATTACGTGGGTTTTAGTCAACTGCTTGCTATTTTTAGTCAACTACAATTTTTGTTGTGATAAGTCAAAACATTATTTTCATCAACGGTAAAATCTTTTCAACATTTTCAATCATATGATTGATTAATTACCATCATTAGGCATGCATTTAGACCAACCCAAAAAAAAGAGAAAGGTTCATGGCCAAAGGAACATCCACACACACCAAGAAAAAAAAGCCAGAAATAGAAAGAAAGGAAAAAAAAAAAAAAGAAAAAAGAAATGAAGATTAAAATCATTTTCAAACAACAAAACCAGTCATTTGATTCACTTACAGCTGTCAGCAATAACTGTCACCATTAACTAGAGAAACCATACCTTACATACAACGAATATAGAGTAGAGAGAGATTAAAAACATGGAAGCATATATTAACCAAATATAAACATTTATATGTTAAATTTAGTTTCGTTCCACTTTTTCTTTTCTTTTCTTTTTTTTTTTAAACCCTATTTTGCAGAAATTCATGGTGATTCGCGCTGGAAATGCAATTTTAAAGCACCATTATGTTCTATTTTTCCTACAGGGCCTGATTTCTCTTACTAGAAAATATTTTGGGACCAAAAAAAGAAAAAGAAAAACTTGTTAAGTATAGAAACCAGATATTAAATAATAAGTTATGTGGTTATTAAAGATTAGAACAGTGCATGGGAGATATAATTGTAGAACCACAATATGAATTTTTATATACGTAGCAAATTTTATTTTTAGGCCATTTCTTTTCTCCAATGGAAAATCATATATCTATTTTAAAATATAAAGGGAGAGGTCCTTCTGTTGGAAGCAGTTCAAAAATTTTCAAATTCCCAAACTGTCTTATAAAACTAACTTTATTACAGTCCAAACAACTGTCATTTTCTTTAACTGTTGGGACAAATTAGACTTTTCTAGACTCTGTATTTTGGTAACTGCTGCAATTCAACCTTTCTGGACTCTGTATTTTGGTAACTGATGAGAATCACCATTAAAAAAAGTTAATAAGATCATCCTCTCCGATAATTTAATAGACCACGACATCTATCATCTCCGAAACTAAATTAAATATTGCATACCCTCAAGTCACTTATACTGTATTTTACCTTGTCTTTCATCTCTTTTTGGGGATGACGATGGTAATCACGCCATAATCAACAGATTTCTCCAGTTTACTGGTGTCTGCATTTTCAGGAACATCTGCACTTGTTTGAAATCTCTCGCTCTCGTCAAAAGACATATGAGAGTCCCCGTCGTGGTATTCTGCCCGTCTGCTCGTTGCTCCCTTGAGTTGGAAACATTTCTTTCCCTTACCCACATCATATACCTTCACTTTAACCTCTTTCTTCAATATACCTGGCTTGTGAAGCTTGTAAATATATTTACCTCCCTCTTCTGTTGGATTGGGAAACTCTGAGGATGATGATCCTTCTTCATGTGGTGGAGGCATTTGAAAGCCGTCTTGTTGATAGTTTCTGGCTTCATATGGGAGCAAGGCATGGGAATTGGAATTGGAATCTCCAGTTGATTCATTATCGGATGGAATTGGGTCGTGGGAATTGGAATTTCCACTTGATTCGGCATTAGGTTTGAACGGTTTCCTTAGACAGCCAAACAATGGCATGTTTGCTTTTTGGTTTTGAACAAATTTTGAGAGATATGGATTTAAGCTTTATAGAATTGGCTCATACATAAAACCTTGGTAACCATGCACTGCATAATTTAATTTTGGATCCTTTTCTTTGATTTCAAGGATTTTCATTTTATCAAGAATATTTTCTTCTTAAATTTGCAGTCATGTGGATTTGCTACTCCTTATTAGCTATGAACCTTAGTAACCATGCACCACACTATTAAATTCTGGAAATTTTCTTAATTTGATTTGGGGAGGAATTGAGTATGATCAAGAATTTTTACCATTGCACCGTTAGAATAGATTGGTAATCTTATTAGTTTTGATTTGAAGAGCTAATTAGTGATGAGATTGCTCTAGTATTAATGCTTGTCATAAGGTGCCTCTCTCTTAAAAAGAAACACTCATCATTTTATTATAAATTACTCGCAATTCAATTGAATAAGACTATAAACGAGTTGAGTCAAGCTGAATAGTGCATTATTCAAGCTTGATTTGAAATTGTAGTGAGTTTTAAAATATGTTTAAGGTTGACTTGTTTAACAGTTTTCAAATGACTTCCATTCGAGTAGGTCTCACAAGCCAAACTTAAGTAACTGAGTTTTTATACAGTTTTAGCTAAAATGGATAAAAGCTAATTGAGCAAGCTCAAATAATTTTCGAATTGAACATGAGCTGAGCCTAAGTAACTTCGTTCATTTTTTTTTTTCTCGGTGCAAACAGGGACGGATCTAGAATTTTCGTCTAGTGGAGACGAAATTTATATAGAATCATACATAAAATTCTTTTTAAAGCTCGGTTTTGACTTTTTAAAAGCAAAAAGCAAAATAAAAAAAAAAGTTCCTACCAAATAGGACCTAATGATGCTAAAAAGAAGGTGCACTTTTGTACAAAGGTAGTATACATTTCTTAACAAAATTATGATTATTTATAAATTAAAAGGTAACTCCATATTTTCTTCACAACTTCAAATTTTTATTTTACAAATAGTCTCCGTGACTTTTCATATTTTAGAAATAACGTTGATAAACTCATTTAGCATGCTATTGAAAATATCTTTCCCATTATATATAATCAATTTATCATTCATCTATAGATCATTTATTCTGGTTGTAAAGCCAATTCCTCGCAAATTTTCATAGAAAAAAAAACTTTCTCTATGATTGCAATCGCAACAGATAAAATTAGTGCCAAAACTAGAAAATTCATAAATACTTAGAGTTTGAAATTTCAAAAGAAGTTTTAAGTGTTTGGGTCACAACTCATGAGTCATTGATAGATACAATGAAAGTGCTAAAATTTGAAATTTTGAAAATTTTCCTAGAATAGATAAATAAAATATTGAAAGTATGCATAATAATATTGTAATTTAATCTTAGGATGGAGGGTTGTGTTTATGTCATTTACTTGGCTAAATAATATAGCTTAATAAAATTCAGCTAAAAAAAATGCAAGTGTTAGTAAATCTTTGTCTTTTGTCTATAAGTTAGTCAATTTAGTAGGGGCAAAGGTGAGTGTTAGTCAATTTAGCGAGGGCAATACACTATATTTTAGTGGGGGCAAAGATAGGTGTTATTAAATTTAGTGGAGCAATACACTATATTTACAACCTAAGATAAAATAAATATACATAAATTTTTTTTAAAAAAATAAAAAAAGTTGTCATGTCAGTGACCACTCGTCCGATGGTGCATCCGCACTTGGGTGCAAAAGATGTTGAAGTTGAGTAGTTAATTGTAATGTTTTTGGTTGTGGGGGGACTCTTTAAAACATTGTAGCTTGGTTGGCTTTATAGAGTTATAGTTATATAAGTTCTACCTCATCATTTGAGAGGAGCCATGTGCCTAACTTTTTACTTTTTTTTTTATTTTCTTTTTTGAGATGAAAGTTTCTTTTATTATTTATTTTTAGGGCAGGGCACCTGTTCAGTTTTCTTTACCTGGACGTAGTTGCATTGGTCCATTTCCAATTTTATTAGATGTCCGTAAAAAAATGACTTGACCTACAAAATATAAATTAATGAATTTTAAAAATATTAAAAGATGATCGTAGCCTTGCCACTAATTGATTGCATTACATGCTTTTAAAAAATAGAAAACATGTTTTTGTTCTCCAGATGAGTTCCAAGTGGGAAATAGGCATTTGTTTACTGTTTATTTATTAATTGTTACTTATTTTCAAAATAGTTTTCGAAAATGCAAACTTTCATCAAATATGTTTTTGTTTTAAGTTCTCAAAATTTTTAAAAATAAAAACACAAAAACATGAATCAAAACACGAACCAAACCGGCTCTAATCTCTATGCTACGGTTTTCCTCTCTCTCTCTCTCTCTCTCTCTCAAATGATATCTAATCTTTCATATACTCATTTAGTTAAACTAATATATACATTACCTTTTTGGTGCAAGAACTTCCAGTGTCCGTGATTCTTCATTATATTTTACATATTGAATTAATTCTTTTTGGTTGTTTAAGGATTGAAAGTGGATTTTTGAGGTTTTATAAAATTTCAGAATGTCGAAGCAAAAATGTGACTTACTTTATTCGAGGAATTAAAGTTAATAACTAATACAAACAGTTATGTGCCACTCTCGTAAAAATCCATTACGTTTCTCTAGCTTCTTAATATATGTAACTTTTTAGAAACTTTCGTATAAAATATTATTGTTGCCATGATTTTCTCCCAGCAGTGGACGGGTTCAAACGTAATAAATATCGTTTTATCATATATGAGACTCTACTTCGTATAACCTTTACCCCATCCTTTGAATATGCATTAATTTAGGACCCGTTTGATAACGCTATTAACTTTCGTCTTTTATTATATATTTTTGTTGTGTATTTTTATTGAGTGTTTTTTTATAATTTGATGATGGACATTTGTAAATTATCGTTGTGCCAATAGTGCTAGATCAATATTTTGATAAGAGACAACACATCCATTTTAGTGTTTTTAGTATCTTTTTTTCGAATTTTGCAAACAACTAAAAAAAAAATTTAAACAAACGCTGTTTTTTATTATTTTTTTAAAAAAAAAAACAAAAAACAAAAACAATAAACGTTATCAAAAGAGGCCTTACTTTCGCTGCCGGGTCATAGGAAATTAGATCAATTGTTTTTTAAAGAAGTCCAATCCATTGTTGGAGATTTGAGGGTTAAACTATATCAGTAGAGTTTTTTTTAATTCTATCATGCCCTAGTTAGATAGTTACCTAGTGTTTATTTGCCTAATTTATATTACTTGTTCATTATTTCTTTTTGACTTATATATAGAGGCTCTCTTTCAATATAATGAATGACTTTAATGTATTAATACAATACATTAATATGATTGAAATCCTGTTTTAGGGTTCTTATTCTTCTCTATCTTTGTCCTATTATTTTGACATGGTATCAAAGATATTTTAACATGAAATCTTTTTTGAAAGTAACCATATCACACTTTTGCAATCAATCAAAGCTTCCAATTAATGAGCCCTTTATTTATCTCAGTGCGTATCCACATGCCAATTTCTAGCTCCTCATCATGGAGCCCCTCATCTATCTCAGTACGCGTCTACCATAAAAGCAGAACTCAATACTCTCAATCAATGGACCCTTCATCTATCTCTGTACGCATCTACAACAAGCGCTAAACGTAAGACTTTCAATCAACAAGTCCCTCATTCATCTCAAGCGCCGAACTCTAACTTCCAATAAATGAGTCCCACAACCATCAATTTCACTGACAACTACTTTGTCACGTGGCTGCACATGCCGCAGTTCTTTTACACACGCTTTGTGCATCTAATCACTGACCCCCTCTGAATCGTCTGGCTCCTCTCTTACTTGAGCCTCTTTGGATTTCTTGGCTTCTATCTCGTCTTTGAAGTTCTCTTGGTCTGTTAAATTGTTTGTGGCATTGTTCGTGTTTTTTTTCATATATCGTTTCCAAACTCAAATTGGTCTCTATCTTACTAGTTGAGTTTGAGATAAGATGTTAAACTATATTAGTATAATTTTCTATAAATTCTATAGTTTTCTAGTTCGATAGTTACCTTATGCGTTTAGTTGTCTAATTTATATTACTTATTCATTAGACATGTGCACTCTAGTAAGACCATCACTTAACCTTCGTCTAGTCATGAGCAAGTGCAATCCATGACTACCCTAAGGAGTGGGAAAGTGATAGATAAGACCATTAATCCCAAAGAGCCTAAGGTTAGGGAAGACATTCCTAGGAAAGTTGAGGTTGCATAAGGGGAAAGGGTAGGAGAGACCTCTAAAGAGAAAGAATGTGAATCTAGGAAAGAAAGTGAGAAAGGAAAGGAAGAAACTTTTGACAAGACCAAGGAAACTTCGAGGAAAGAGCGTAAGGCATTGGCATATGCTTCCTTCCCTCATAAACTCAAAAAGCCTAAGAAATAATTGTTAAGTTCGGAGATCCATGAGACCTTCAAACAAGTAAAGATCAACATGCCTTCTTGAAAGAACTATGCACAATTAAGAGAAAGTTAAATATAAAAGACAATGCCTACCTTGTGCAAGAGGTGAATTCTATTGGGCAACTCAAAACACCTCCCAAACATAAAGGTTCAGGATGTCTCATAGTGACTTGTATTATCGGAAACCACTGAATCGAGGGAGCTCTTCTAGACCTAGGCTTAAGTGTCAATTTGTTACCTTACTCCATTTATGAATAATTAGGTTAGGTGAACTTAAGCCGACTAAGGTCACACTTCAACTAACCGATAGGACTATCAAGATGTCTAGGGGGATTGTGGAGGATGTCTTGGTGTAAATAGAGAAGTTCTACTTCCTGGTAAATTTTGGGATATTGGATAGTCAACCGGTTGTGAAAACCACCACAAAAGCCCAAAACCCGATCATTTTAGGACGGTCTTTCCTAGCTACTTCCGACGCAATAATCAATTGTAGGAATGGGGTTTTGAAGTTGTTTTTTAGTAACACAACCATGGGCATGAACATTTTTAATACAGGGAAACAACCAGATGAGTATGATGATATTCGGAAAGTGAGTCTTATTGACTCCATTGTGCAAAAACACTTTGAGTACACAATCATTGAAGATGATCCAAAGAGGTAGTTGATGTTTAGTGAAGGACTTGATAGCCCAGAGGAAAGGGGAGTCCAATTAAGTGAACAAGTTAGTGGTTTAGAGGTCACGCCTCTCATGGCAACGCGTTAATGAACACCCCCATCTTTTGAGCCCTTAACCCCTAGCTTAACCAAATCCTAACCTTCAGAGATTAAGGCTCCAACTCCTGAAAGGAAGCCATTAGCCTTTACACTTAAGTATGCATTCTTAGGAGAGGGTGAGTTTTATTAGGTAGTCATATTTTCATGTCTATCGAGGAGCTAAGAGTGGAGTTTGTTGGAGGTCCTTAAAAGGCACCAAAAAATAATAGGGCGGACAATTGCCTACCGACATAGGATTAGCCCTTTGACATGCACTTATAGGATATCTTGAGGAAGGGGCTAAACCGGTGTGTCAAATACAATGGTGATTGAACCCTACCATAAAAGAAGTTATGAGATAAGAAGTTTTTAAACTTCTTGATGCGGGTATCATTTACCCTATTTTTGACTCTAGATAGGTTAGTCCAACCCAAGTTGTTCCCAAGAAATCTGAAGTGATGGTAGTCAAGAATGACAACAATGAGTTAATACTCACTTAGGATTCAAACAAGGTGGCATATGTGTATTGACTACAATTGTCTTAATGTCGTCACAAGTAAGAACTATTTCCCCCTACCCTTCCTAGATCAAGTGCTTGAACAAGTAGCGAGAAGGGACTATTATTGCTTTTTGGATGGGTATTCGGGTTACAACCAAATTGAGATAGCTCTTAAAGACAAGAAAAGACCACATTTACTTGCCCCTTTAGCACATTTTCCACCAAGCAAATGTCCTTTGGATTATGCAATGCTCTAGCCATATTCCAAAGATGTATGACAAGCATCTTTAGTGAGATGGTGGAGAGGGTCTTGGAAGTCTTCATGGACGATTTTTCACTTTATGGGGACATTTATGATCAATGTCTAGACCATCTAAAGCAAGTGCTAAAGAGATATGAGGACGGCACCTTGTGTTGAATTGGGAAAAATGAAATTTCATGGTGACACAAGGTATAGTGTTGGGACATATTGTCTCAAATAGGGGAATAGAGGTAGATCAAGCTAAGATAGACCTTATCCAAAATATACCTACCCCTAGAACAATCAAGGACGTGAGATCCTTCATTGGGCATTGCGGTTTCTATCGGGGTTTCATTCAAACATTTAGTGCTATTTCATGTCCTATGTGTACCCAATTAGCTCAAGATACACCATTTGATTGGACGCCATCTTGGCAAGAAGCATTTGACAAGCTAAAAGAACACATGACAACGACTCCTATCATCTAACCTCCAGATTGGAGCCTACCTTTTGAGCTAGCAAGACATTGAATGATGCCCTATTAAACTATACCACTACCAAAAAAGAATTACTAGCTATGGTGTTTGCTGTGGACAAGTTTCATTCATACTTGGTGGGTTCTTTTATGATAGTATATACGGACCATGCTGCCCTCAAGTACTTGCTTTTAAAGTAAGAAGCAAAGCCCTGATTGATTAGGTGGGTCCTTCTTCTCCAAGAGTTCAACCTTGAGATTAGAGACAAAAAGAGAGTTGAGAATATGATCGCCGACCACCTCTCTAGACTCCTATTTGAGGCCCAAAATGTTGATGACTCACCCATTAAGGAAACCTTCCCCGATGAACAATTGATGCATGTCTAAGCAATCTCTCATAAGTTAGCTCCTTGGTATGCCGATGTGGCTAACTTCTTAGCTATTGGATCCATTCCTTCCCATTGGTCCTATTTAGATAAAAGGAAATTTTTGAGACTAGTGAGGAACTTCTTTTGGGACAACCCCTACCTTTTCAAAATTGCCTTGGCCAAATCATAAGGAGATGTGTGCCTGATGGTGAGTTCAAAGTGTAGTAGAGTTCTATCATACACAAGCATGCGGTGGCCACTTTTCGTCTAAGAAAACCATTGCAAAGATCTTGCAATGTGGTTTGTATTGGCTTACCATGACCAAAGATGTTCACAATTTTTGCATGGCTAGTGATAGATATCAAAGGCTAGGTAGCCTTTTTAGAATGCACTGTCTCGCCTAGATTTTTCGTACTCGAGGAATACACACACAAGCGGGAAAAATACTGTACTCTCTCGTTAGAAATCATCCTCCTAGAAGAATGAGTGCGACTAGGTTTGAATTGAAAATTGATTTAAAAAAAGGGCTTTGGAAAATAATTCAGAGTCGCAACCTAACTTGATTAAGGTGAGTTAGGTCACATAAAAACTAAGCACAATCCGAAAACTACACTTAGGATTTTTGAAAACGATTTTAAAAATACTTCCTCCAGAGAGGGATTTTTATAAAACAGGTTATTTGGCAACTTTTTTGGAAAAACGAAAGCCCTTTTTTGAAAATAACTCCATTTTAGTCATTCGAAAACAGTGATCTAGGTTCGGAGGTTGGTTACGTGTAGGGACGCACTAAGCCATCACCCTACCCCGCCCTTATGGTACCTACATGTCTATTCACCCTAGATTCACCTATTAGAGTCTTCGATATCCAATACTATCTGTCGTGCCCAGATTTTTTGCACTCGAGGAATACTCACACAAGCGGAAAAAATGCGGTACTCTCTCGTTAGAACTCACCCTTCTAGAAGAATGAGTGCGACTAGGTTTGAATTGAAAATAGATTTAAATAAAGGGCTTTTGGAAAAGATTTAGAGTCGTCACCTAACTTGATTAAGGTGAGTTAGGTCACCTAAAAACTAAGCATAATTCGAAGACTACACTTAGGGTTTTTTTTGAAAAAGGTTTTGAAAAGATCTCCTCAAGAGAGGGTTTTTAAGAAAACAGGTTGTTTGGCAACCTTTGAAAAACATTTAGCTCTTTTTAGAAAATAACCTCCTTTTGGTCTTTGAAATCAGTGATCTAGGTTTGGAGGTTGGTTATGTGTAGAGAAGACGCACTAAGCCATCACCCTACCTCGCCCTTTCGGTACCTACATGTCAATCTACCCTAGATTCACCTATGAGAGTCTTTCACTAACTAATGTTCAATCTTATCCACTTTGAAAAACAATGTTTGAAAAGAAACTAACATGATGCATGATATGCAAGTGCACTAGAAGAGAATTGATTTGGAAAAAGATTTGAAAAGAGATTTGAAAAGAAGAATTTGATTTGATTTTAGAAGAGATTCGAAAAGATAGAATTGGAATTAGAAAGTTGTAGAAATTGGGAATTGAGATTTGAAAATAGAAATTTTGGAATTGGAAACTTGGAATGGATTATGGAATTGGGGACTTGAAAAAGGTTGTGGAAATAGAAATTTAAAAAATGTTGTAGAATTTGAGATTTGAAAAATGTGGAGGAATTTGAAATTTGAAAGAAGTTGTGACCGCACCCATGAGGGTTGCCTACGTATCCTTTTGAAGGAATCAGGTTAGTTATCATTTGGACAAGAGTTCGATTAAAAATAGAAGAGTTGATTGGAAGACAGAGATTGAATTGGAAATTGGATTGAAAAATTGAGAGATTGAACTTTGATTGGAAGATTTGAAATTAGAATTTTGGAATTGAAAAGATCGGATTTGGATTTGGAAAAGTAAAACTTGGAAAGATTTAGACTTGTTTTAGAAGGATGGAGGTTTAGGAAATCTAGACTTAAGAAAGATGAGACTTAGGAAAGACTCGAGAGTTTAAGAAAGATTGGATTTAGGAAAGGTTCGAATTAGGAAAGGTCCGATTTAGGAGAGTTTCGAATTAGGAAAGTTTTCAAATTAGAAGAGTTTCAAAATTAGGAAAGCGTCATTTTAGGAAAGTTTTAATTTAAGAAAGTTTCAACTTAAAAAAGTTTTGGAATTAGGAAAGTTTTATTCTAAGAAAGGTTTTGAAACAGGAAAGTGTTGAATTTAGAAATGTTCTGAATTAGGAAAAATTTAGTTTAAGAAAGGTTTAGAATTTGGAAAGTTTCAAGTCAAAAAAGTTTTGAATTTGGAAAGCTTAGAATTTTAGAAAGATTTTAAATTAGGAAAGATTTGAATTTAGAAAGCTTATAGAATTTTTGGAAGATTCAAAATTTGAGTTTTAGAAAGATTTGAAAATCTAGATTTGGGAATTAAAGTTTGGAAAGGATGTGGAATTAAGAAAGGTTGGAATGAGGAAAGGTTTAGACTTTGAAAGATTTGAAGTTTAGGAAAGTTTAGAACTTAGAAAATTTTAGAGTTTGAAAGTTTCGAATTTAGAAAGTTTAGGATTTAGAAAGTTTTAAAGTTTGACTTTTAGAAAACCTTGAGATTAGGAAATGTTTGAGTTTAGGAAAAATTTGAAAACTCGGACTTGGAAAGTTAAGATTTGGAAAGGGGTAGAATTAGGGAAGGGTTGGATTAGGAAAGATGTGGAAGTTGAGTTTTAAAATTTAGGAAAGATTTTCAAGTTCAAGTTTTAGAAACTTAGGATTTAGAAAAGTAGAAGATTGGGAAGGATATGAACTAGGAAAGATTTAGATTTTGAGTCTAAAAGGGAATGTTTGATTTTGTTTTCAAAAACGGCGGATAGGATCTAGTTTCCTAAATGGGAAGATTTGATTTGACAAGGATTTGGAAAAAGAAGTTTCTAGAGACCCTAGATTTGGAAGTGTATAGTTTTGACGTAGAAAAGAGGTTTTGAAAATGTGTATAGTTTGGATGTAGAAAACAAGAGGTTTTGGAAACTTAGGTTTGGGAAAAAGTTTGAAAGCCATGTTTTTGGGAAGAAAATTAAGGTTTTCTAATTGTGAGTTCTAGGGCTTGACTTGGGCTCTAAGGAAAGCATTTTTGGAAAGTGTGTTTTTGGAAACAAGTTTTTTAGAAGGGAATCCTAGAGAGGAGTTTCTAGAAGAAAGATTTTGGGAAGAGTTTTTAGGAAAGTGAATTTATGGAGTGTTTTTAGAAAGTAAATTTTGAGGAGAAAGAGTTTTTGGAAAGAGATCCTAGCGAGGAGTTTTTTTAGAAAGAGATTTTTAAGAAAGAGATTTAGGAAGAGGTTTTTCTAAGAAGGAAACGTAGGGAACGTTTTTTGGAAAGTGGACCTTGAAGAGAGCGTTCTAGAAAGGGGTTTAAAAAGAGAAGTTTTGGAAAATAGATTTTTGGAGGAAGTTTTTAGAAAACAATTTTGGAAAGAGGAGTTTTAGGAAAGTATGTTGAAAAAGATATTTTTAGGAAGAAAGACTTTTGAAAAGAGAGTTTTTAGAAGGTGTAAAAACATCTCACTTTCCTAAAGTAATTCTAACTATAAGAGGGCTAGAACCACTTTAGGAAAGCGGTTTTGAAAACAACAAGATTTGAAAATATGGACCGTATTGGTCACTTTAAATGTAACACTTTCCTAAAGCTACCCTACCCATGGAAAGGCTAGAATCACCCTAGGATTGTGATTTTGAAAACATGTTTTGAAAAAGGAGATTTTGATGCAATTTTGAAAACAAGTTTAATGCAATCTTTGAAAACGAGTTTGAAAACGGTTTTTGGAAGATGTAAGACAATGATATGCACAATGCAAGTTTGGGGTCGTGAACATACAAGGTTAAGGCTTCACTACATAATCAAGGGGGCCGAACCCACGTGGTCTCCAGTTAGCCTAAAGGAAAGCCTCTGACATGGTGACCCTCCGAAAGTCTAATCCTACACATGGACCGAGAGTCCCCTTGTTTCAAGCATGCAAAGAAAGAGGGGGAAAGAGATAGGAGATTAAAATAGAGAAAATCCAAGTGGGTTAGGAGAGAGAAGAGAGAGGGGGAAGTGCGAAAATTTAAATAGAAAGCCTACCGTATGTCTTGTTTATTTTGCGCGCCTTGCTTGTCTTCGATCTTCTTCTTGATCTTTGTCTTCAATCCTCAAGAGTTGTCTTCAATCTTCAAACTTCAGATTGTAGCTCTTCAAGTCTTCAAAGGAGGGTTGGAGGCTAGTGTATAAGTATATGGGAGTGTGTATGAGTGTATATGAGGCTAGGGTTTAGTGTATGGTGGCTAGGGTTTGGAAAACCTAGGGAGGCTAGGGTTTAGGGATTGTTCTAGCTCTGTATATCGAATATTAATGTTTTTAGATTGAGTTTGCGAACCTCTTTCACGCTGGAAGAGACTCTGTATTTATAGAGGGAGGAATACACTAGCGCCTGTTGCAGTGGCGCCAGCCATTTAGGAAATGTTTAAGGTCGGCAAGCAACGTATCTTTGACTAGATTTGGGTGCCTGTACTAGTGACTACCATGCAATTTTTAGCCTGACTTCACTAGGAGTGACCCCGGAAAGTCCGGGAATGATTTAAGGGACCGGGAATGGCCTGAAAGGCTGGAAAAGAGCAGGAACACTTAGAATAGCGTCCCGGAGGTATTTGACTTGGAAAATGAGGACAGGATGTGTCGGAAGGGTTGACTGGGCCTTTAGGGGCGAAACGGTCAATCGGGCTGGAAAGCTACCGGGACGGACTCGGACTATCCCGGAAGAAGACTCGAGATTTGGGAACATTATTCAGAATGTTTCCAAAGGTTTCCGGTTTGATTCCCAGAGCCGGTGTGGTTGAAAAAGGTGATCGGCCGACCAGGGACAAAACGGTCATTTTGTACCGGATTTACTAGAACTGACTCGGAATGATCCAAAAAGGTAGGGGAAGGTTGAGAATACTATAAAAAGTGATCTCAGAAGGTTACCGGTTTGATACCTTGAGTCAATGTGGTTCCTAGGGCGTTTGGATGCCTAGGGGCAGAATGGTCATCTTGACCGGAAAGTCTCGGAAAAGGCCCAAGGGGCAGTTGGTCATTTTTCACCGAAGTGGGCTAGCAGGCACTGGTGTTGACCTGGGTTTTGAGTGTTTCCGCCATTCTTACGGCGGTCGTCGTGACACATGGGTTTGTTGGCAATTCCCTACATCGACCTGTTTACGAGTATTTCCACTACTCTGATGGTTGTGATGTTTGCGAGTATTTCTGCTACTCTAACGGTTCGCGATCATTCCCGAGACTGCCTGATCTCAGGAAGCTGCTGAGGGGACTTAGCGCCTGAGAAGTCAACTTTCTCGAAAGGCGTGCCTAAACGGACATTTCTGCATTGGCGGGCTAGCAGGCGCCAAAGGTGGACCGTTCTACCATCTAGGAGACTTGGGGTCTCGTCCTGGTCGACAGGTTTAAAGGGACTTACTGTTTCGAAGAGATTTTATTCGAAAAACGTGCCGGACCGTCTCGAAGAATAAACTGTCTCGAGAGAGGGATTGGAAAGGGGACTTACCGTCTTCGGAAAGACGTGCCTGATTTGGAACCATCTCGAGGAATAAACTGTCTCGAGAGAGGGATTGGAAAGGGGACTTACGGTCTTTGGAAAGACGTGCCTGATTTGGAACCGTTTCGAGGAATAACTGTCTCAAGAGAGGGATTGGAAATGGGGCTTACCGTCTTCGGAAAGACGTGCCTGATTTGGAACCGTCTCGAGGAATAAACTGTCTCGAGAGAGAGATTGGAAAGGGGACTTATCGTCTTCGGAAAGACGCTCCTGATTGGAGTAGATTTATCGTCTTGAGGAATCAAGTGTCTCGAGAGAGGGGTTGGAGTTGGAATTGGAGAGAACAATGCCCCTAAGGGCATTTTGGTCACTTTACCTCTATTTGGGCCAGGTGGGCCCGCGAAGCGATGGACAGACGGGATTTGGACTTAGAAAGTTGGTTTCGGTTGGAATATGCCCACAATGACTTGAACACAATTCTGGACAGAGTGTAGACTGCCGAGCGGTCAAAAACGGGGTGCTTACACTATCCACTTTAGAAAAGAACTTTTAAAAGAATGATGCATGATATGCAAGTGTAAGAAAAGAGAGTTTGAAAATAGATTTGGAAATAGATTTAAAAAGAAGGATTGAAGTTTGAAATTGGAAAGAAAGTTTTTGAAATTGAAATTGAAGATTTGAAAATATATTTTTGAAATTGAAACTTTGGAAATTGATCATGGAGATTTGAAAAAAATTATGACCGCACCCGTGAGGGGTGCCTACGTATCCCTTTTGAGGAATCAAGTCAGTCGAAGTTCGAACAAGAGTCCGATTGAGAATAGAAGATTTTGATTGGAAAAAGAAATTGAATTGAAATTTGGATTGAAAAATTGAGAGATTGAACTTTGATTGGAAGATTTGAAAAGATTGGTTTTGTAAAGCTTGTTTTTAGGAAAGCTAGACTTAAGAAAATAGGATTTAGAATGGACTTGAGATTAAGAAAGATTTAACTTGACTTGGAAGGGTTTTAGAAAGATTTGACTCAAATATTGGACTTGGAAGATAAGGGAAAGATTGGATTTAGGAAAGGCTCGAATTAAGAAACTTTCAAAATAGGAAAGTTTCATTTTAAGAAAGTTTTATTTTAGGAAAGATTTTGAATTAGGAAATGTTTTGAAATAGGAAAAGTTTTGTTTTAGGAAAGTTTTGAATTAGGCAAGAATTAAAATTGGAAAGTTTTGAAATTAGAATGTTTTGAATTTAGAAAGTTTAGAATCTTGAAAAGTTTTAAAATTAGAATGTTTCGAATGAGGAAAGTTTTAAATTTAGAAAGTTTTGGATTTGGAAAGATTCGAAGTTTGAGTTTTAGAAATACTTGAAATTAAGAAAAGTTTGAGTTTAAGAAAGATTTAAAAATTTAGATTTGGAAAGTTGAGATTTGAAAAGGTGTGGAATTAGGAAAGGGTTGAATTAGGAAATGTCTGGAAGCTTAAAGTTTAAGGAAGGATTTGAAAGTTTAAGTTTTAGAGACTTAAGGTTTAGGAAAGTATGAGATTCGGAAGGAGTGAATTAGGAAAGGTTTAGACTAGGAAGGATTGAGATTCCTATTTCCTAAGGATTGGATTTTGTTTCTAAAAAGAGTTGTTTTGATTTTGTTTCAAAAAACGGAGGATTGGATTTAGTTTCGTAAATGGGGAGATTGGATTTGGTGTCCTAAAGAGAAGATTGGATTTTGGCATGGATTTGGAAGGTGAACTTTTAGAAATCCTAGATTTTGAAAACTATAGTTTTGATGTAGGAAATAGGTTTTGAAAACTTATGATTTAGATGTAAAAAAGGAGATTTTGGAAACCTAAGTTTTAAGGCAAGATTGGAAATCGTGTTTTAAGTAAGGAAATTAGGGTTTCCTAATTGTTCGCTCTAGGACTTGACTTGGGCTCCAAGCTAAAAAGTTTTGGAAAGAGAGAGATTTGGAAGGAAATCTTAGAAAAGAGTTTTTAGGAAAGTGAATTTTGAAAAGAGAGTTTTTGGAACTGAGTTTTTTGGAGAGTTTTTAGGAACGAAACTTTTGGAAAGGGAGTTTTTAAAAAGTAATTTTGGGAAGGGAAATTGGAGAGAGTTTTTAGAAAACATATTGAAAAAGTGGTTTTGGAAAATAGATGTAAAAAGAGATTTCGAAAAGGATTTGAATACGGACTTTTGCAAGCCTCTAAAATTATCACACTTTCCTAAAACGATTCTAACCATAAGAAGATTAGAATCATTCTAGAATTGTGGTTTGAAACCAACAAGGATTTGAAAATATGGACCATATTGGTCACTTTAAATGTGACACTTTCCTAAACCAACCTTAGCTATGGAAAGACTAGAATAACCTTAGGATTGTGATTTTGAAAATAGGTTTTGAATAAGAAAATTTTAATACAAGTTTTTAAAACGATTTTGATGCAAGCTTTTGAAAACAAGTTTAAAAAACAAACTTTGGAGAGATGCATGATCATAATATGCACAATGCAAGTTGGGGGTCATGAACATAAAAAGTTAAAGGCTTCACCACATAATCAAGGGGGCCGAACCCACGTGATCTCCGGTTGGACTAAAAGAAAGCCCCCTATACAGTAACCTTCAATAGCTTAATCCTACACATAGACCGGGAAATCCCTTGTTTCAAGCATACAAGAAGGGGGGAAAAGAAGATAGGGGATTAAAATAGAAGAAAACCCAAGTGGGTTAGGAGAGAGAAGAGAGAGGGGGAAGATGCGTAAACGTAAAAAGAAAGCCTACCTTGCGTCTTCTTTTATTTGCTTTGTTTTGCTTGCTTTGTTTTTCTTGCTTTGCTTTGGTCTTCACTTCAGTCTTCGTCTTGATCTTTGAGAGCTTGTCTTGATCTTTGGGAGATTCGGTTTGCAGCACTTCAAGTCTTCAGTGGAGGCTAGTGTATGAGTGTATAAGAGTGTATGGGAATATATAAGAGCTAGGGTTTGTATATGGAGGCTAGGGTTTTGGAAAACCTAAAGAAGACTATGGTTTAAGGAGGGTACGAGCTCTGTATATTGAAGAGGAGAGTTTTTAGACAGAGTTTGGAGATTGGCCCACCAAGGGTAAAAACGGTCATTTCACATCGAGTTTGCCAGAACTGACTTGGAATAATCTGAAAAGATAATGAAAGGTCAGGCATTCTATAAAAAGTATTCTCGGAAGGTTACCGGTTTGATACCCAGAGTCGGTGTGGCTCTCGGGGAGTTCGGATGCCTAGGGGCAAAATGGTCATCTTGATCGGAATGTCTCGAAATTGGTCTGAAACTGACTAGAAGGCATCTAATCATGCCGAATTCTCTTTAAGACAATCTTGGAAAGGTGGACTTACTGTTCTGAGGACTTAGGTACTTTTTCAAGAAATGTGCCAAAAAATGGCCCTGGGGACAGTTTGGTCATTTTTTTACCGAAGTGGGCTAGCAGGCACTAGTGTTGACCTGGGTTTTGAATGTTTCCATCACTCTGACGGCGGTCCCGTGGTATAGGGGTTTTTTGGTAATTCCCTATATTGACCTGTTTGCGAGTGTTTCCGCCACTCTAACGGTTGCGATATTTACGAGTATTTTCGTTACTCTAACAGGTTGCGTTCATTCCAGAGACTGCTTAATCTCTAGAAGCTACTAGGTGGATTTAGCCTGAGGAATCAACTTTCTCAGAAGGTGTGCCAAAACGGACATTTCTGCATTGGCGGGCTAGCAGGAGCCAAAGGTGGACCGTTCTACTATCTTGGGGACTTGGGGTCTTGTCCCGATTGACGGGTTTGAATGGACTTACTATTCTGAAGAGTTCACTCAGAAACGTGCCGGATTGGATGGTCTTACCATCTCGAGGAATCAATTTTCTCGAAAGGTGTGCCAGATTTAATTGGAATTGGAATTGGAATTGGAAAGGGGATATACCGTCTTCGAAAAGACGTGCCCATTGAAATTGGACCGAACAATGCCCCCAAGGGCATTTTGGTCATTTTGCCTCTGTTGGGGCCCAAAGGGCCTACGAACCGATTGATTGACAAGATTAGACTTGGAAAGTTGATTTAGATTGGAATATGTCCATATTGACTTGAATACAAGTCTGGATGGACTGGAGATTACTGAGCGGGCAAAAATGGGGTGCTTACATGCACATGATGCCTCTTAAACCCATTATAACTTTTTAGATTTTCGATTTTTGTGGTATAGACTTTATGGGCCCATTTCCCAACTCTTTTGATTATCTTTACATCTCAGTAGCTATCGACTACATTTTAAAATGGGTACAGGCAATTACTATGTGCACGAATGACCACCAAGTAGTGGTCAAGTTCTTAAAGAGAACATCTTCTCCCGCTTTGGATGCCTTGGGCCATCATTAGTAATAGTGGATCTCATTTTTGCAACCGCCACATTGGTGTAGTGATGTAGAAGTATAGCATCATACAAGAAGTAGGTCTCCCGTATCATCCTCAAACCTATGGACTAGTAGAACTGATTGTTGGTCCAAAAGGCAACCCAAGAGGGGGGGTGAATTGAGTTTTTCGAAGTTTAATACAAGTTAAGATTAATTAAAATTAATCTAAACAATATAGCAGTGATTAATCTATGTGTAATGCAATGTTATTAGTAGAAGTAAAGAAAACATAGCAATAAAAGAGAGACACAGATTTACCGAGGTTCAACCACAAACCGTGGTCTACGTCCTCACCCCAAGACCTCCTTGAAGTCTTCTTCCACTATGTAATCACCTATTACAAGATGGACTGCTGATTGACAAAGTGCTCAGCTCACTATCCAAGAACTCCTCACTGAGCTCTTCAATCCCCAAGTGGTTTTGTCCAAGTTCCACTCAAACTTACAAGAGTTTTGCTTTCATAAGAGAACTCTCAAACTTTTAATTACAAGTGTATAAAACTATACAAGTAACTAACACTCTCTAGCAAGAGTAAATTTTTACATTCAAAGCTCATAAGAATGAAACAGGAAGTGTATTCAGAGAATATCAGTGATTCAGTCAGTTGATCTTGTTTTTGTCTTCAATCATTTATATAAATATAGCTGGAAGGATGTATATATACCCTTGTATTAATTCCATCCGTTAGAGGTGGTTGGGTATCATAAATGCACGTCCAGTCTGTTATAACGTTAAGAAAAATAACCATTATATCAGAGGGAGTCGGCTCCAGGTCTGTGGAGTCGACACTTTCCGCTTCTGCATTTACTAGATATAGTTCACTGACTTCATGAGTCCGCTCTTCATATCGATGAGGCGACTCCTTGTTCATTCTGTCTTCACATCTTAGGCTTCTGCTGTCATGAGGCGACACTTCATTATCATGTGTCCGCTTATTGATCATTTAATCTTCAAGCCTTTTACTTTTACTGCCAAGAGGCGACTCTTTGTCTTCATGTGTCCGCTCATTGATCATGTCATCTTCAAGCCTTGGCGTCTGTCTCCATGAGGCGACTCTTTATTTCAATGAGTCCACTCTTTGCCTATTTGGTCTCCAGACATTTTGCTTCTAAAATCAAGAGGCGAATCCTCATTTTAATGAGTCCCATCATTGTCCAATTTGTCTTTAGGCCTTTTTGCTTTTGTGTGCAAGAGGCAACACTTTACTTTCATGAGTCCTCTCATTGCCCAGAATTTTGTATTCTATCTTCTAATGATTCACATCATCTTAGCATAGGTATAAGATCTTCAAGGAGTATGTCTTTGGGGTATGATGATCAATCAAATCTTCTTAATTCATTAGAGTTAACTTCTATTCAATTTGGATTGAATCAATCATTGGATATTGATCTTCTGCTTAATTTGATCAATGTTGATCTTTTCTTCTTCATTTGCAAAGCTTCTTCTATCATTGTAGAACATCCTCTTTCAATGCCAAGCTTCCTCAATTGCGTAGAGCTTCACAACGCTTCAACTCTGATTTCCTTTCTTTGCTAGCAATTCTTCATTCTTCATTAAGATCACTTCACTGAGATCATTGCAGACATGATGGAGTCTCTTCATACATCTAGTCTTCACGGATCCTTTTCATCTTAGAAGAATTCTGCACTTGGATTTCAGATAGAGATCAGATAATTATTGTGAGCCATCTTCTCAGCAACTTTAATCACATAATCTGAACTTGATCTTTGCATACTAGATGAAATCATCTCTTGAGCATTTACAACATCTCCATTCTTCATCTTTAACTGAACATTGCACCTCCTCAAATGATGAAGTCTTCAGACTATCTTGCAAATCAATCTTCATTGAAACTATGCATCATTGATAGAAGTTTTATTTGAACACCTTCAATCTTTTCGAATGTAAGACATTTGCTTGAAGTAGAGATAGGCATCATTTCTCTGTTTGGTTCATTGCATAGCTCTTTGAATTCATTACTTGCTTCTTGAACTTGTTGTGCATTCTCTTTGACATGTATTAGACTTAAGATTCAACTTTAAGTCTAAGTTATGAACTTAGTTAATCTGCACACTAAGTAGAATCATTAGTAAAATAACACAATGTTTAGTTATCATCAAAATCAACATGAGAATTAACCTTAAGTCAACAAGGGTTAACTTTAAGTCAACATTGACCAATTGGGAAATCAATACCATCATAGAGAAAACGGTCAATTTTTCTTGCGAGGATTGGTTGTTAAGGCTAATTGATGCCTTGTGGATGTATTGAACTGTCTATAAAACCATCCTCGGTGCTTCCCTATATCAGCTTGTGTATGGAAAGACGTGTCACCTCCCGATGGAGGTTGAGCACAAGGCCTATTGGGCCATAAGGCAATTTAATGAGGGTTTGGATATAGCGGGGATCCTTAGGAAGCTCCAACTCTATGAATTAGATGAATTCTGGAATGACACCTATGAGAATGCAAAGGTCTCTAAGATCAAATAAAGGCCCACCATGACTAACATATCTGTCAAAAGTCATTCCATATTGGTCAAAAGGTGTTACTCTATAACTCCCAGTGACATTTGTTTTCAAGGAAGTTGAAGAGTAAATGGTCGGATCCATACTTAGTGAAGGAGGTCACACCTTATAGGGCTATTAATGTTTAAAGAATGGATAATAGGGTGTCCTTCAAGGTGAATGGGAAAGGTTGAAGCCCTACTTTAAGCCTTTTAACGGTATAATTGATTGTGTGGATCTTGTTGATCCACCAAAGTTTGATGAATAAGCAATGGTGCAATCTTTAGATTAGGTGTAGTTTAAAAATAGTTAGTTAGTTAGTTGAGTGTTTAGGTATTTTCTAGTTTTAGTTGGGGATGCGTCTAGGCACCCCACCCTTTTTCCCTTCACCCTTTGTCTCATGTCTTGCATTGTCTTCATGCATTGAAGACATTATATCATTTTAGTCGAGGGGAGGGGTGAGCAATTTTAGAGGCTTAAGCTCTATTTTTGCTTTTATTTTCTTTTGTTTTGTATGCCTTAAGAAAATTTTGAATTTTTGAGCTGAAAGTCTTGGAAATCATTTGAACGGCCTTAAAACCATTTGAACGGGGGTGTTCAACCATTCAACAGGACACGTGGCATACTCTGGAAGGTTGACTACTGGGAGCACCGTTCGAATGCATTAGAACGGTTGCAACTCACTTCGGACACGTGGTAGACCTATTTGAACGCTTGCGGCAAGCTTCGAATGGGCGCTAAGGCTGTTCAAACGGTATAAGTTACAGTTCGAACGCTTGTTTGATTTCTGTATAAAGGCATCTGACTTACAATTCTAACTCATTTGAATGCCTCATTTGACTCAATTAGAGAGAGAGAGAGAGAGTGTGTGTGTGTGAGAGAGATTTAGAAAGAAGGTAAAACCCTGCCAGCATGCGACCAACTTCTACTTCTGTTCGAGCCCAATTTTCCCCACTCTTAGGTATTTACCGTTTTATCCTCTGTCCTTTCTTTATTTCATTTCTTAGTGTGGCATGGTGGGTAGAGTAGCTAGAGTAGGTCAAGGCTGGGGCTCAACGAGACTAGGCTTATCAATCATAGAGCCTCTGAGGCTTTTGAGGGGATCTTTAGACATAAGAGAGTTATTCATGAGAGGCGTTGAACTCTATGCAGACTAGCCATTCTTATAGCATGATGTTTTCACCCAGAGAGGGTGGTTGGAGTTGGCCAAGTTCTGCGGTCCATGTAGATTTACATTGATTGTGAAACTTATGGCCAACATCTTTGTCTCGTCAACAGAGGTAGGAGAGGAGATGATTATATCTTAGGTCATGGACTGTATTATAGAAATCACCCTTGTAGTGTTTGCCTCATTCTTTTAGTTACTTAGGGAGGCTTAGCCTCAGTTTAGCTATCCAGCCATTGGAGGGGTAGACCATAAGGTTATGAGAGCTGAGCTTTAAGGCTTGGGCAAGTAATGGATCATTTTGTAGGTTGTGAAGAAGGTCCTAGCAGTTAGGTACTGGCCACTCTTTCTTTTTATCCGTCACTCCATCCTACCCATTTGTAGGACCACCTAAGTTAAATGGCAAGGCAAGGCCATATGCCTGTGCATTAGGGGTCAGTTGATGTGGGCCATAGGCATGGGTAGGTCTATCGATTAAATGTTGGGGGAGTGATTACAATTTACAATTCTAAATCAATTGAATGTTAGATGCTTAAGAAGACATATTTTATTGACTATGTTTGATTAATTCAATACTTAATTCCTTAATTTGGTATTGATTCTCATCAATCGATGGTATTAACCTGTGATTCTATTATTGACTATGAATATAATTTTAATTGCTTGAGAATGATTGGTTTTCAAAGCTAAATCTCCCGAATCAAACACTCTTGATTGTAGTGTTTGATTTGAGTTATAAACCTTATTGAATGCCTTGGATGAATTGAGTGATTGGATCAATTGAATCCAATTACCTTTATAATTTGTTAATCTAGCTTTCATTTCCTTTGTTTTAGCATTAGTAACAAACTCTTCAAACCAAACTATTTTTCATTTTTCTTTTTAAGAAGCATTTAAGTGAATGGTGTGAGGTCAAAGAGTATTGAGTGTTTGTCGGAACCGATAGCCTATACTTGACTCAATCCTCGTGGAAAATTGACCCCGGCCTTGTTGGGTTATACTACATCGCGACCAGTTGCCCTTGGGTGTTACATTGCTAAGGTCATGTCATAATGCTATCCATAATCCTAGCACTCAATAATTTTAATTTCCAAGCATAGCTGCAAGGACATAGAACCTACCTTAAAAAATTGCTTATGCTAGACTTCTTAGAGCCAATTTGAAGATGGTCTTGCCACTATAAGAGATTAGTACTCTCTTAACAAGTGTGCCAAGCTGCCTAAAGGTAGAATGGTCATTTTTTATAGATCGGGGCTAGCGGACGCTAGTGTTAACCTAGGCTTTTGATTGTTTCTGTCACTCCAACGGTCATGACGAGTTGGTTTCTAGATGTATCTCGTTCTCAATAAACGTGCTATAGCCTAAAGGCACGTCAGTCATGTAACACTAAGTTGCTTATGGTGTGCCCCTGCTAGCCTGTTTGCGAGTTTTTTTGCCACTCTGATAGCTTGATAGTTTATGAGTGTTTTCGCCACTCTGGCAGTTTTGGAGATTGGTTCTAGGGATCGTCCGATCTCGTGAAGCTATTAGATGCCGAGGGGCATAATGAATATTCTACATTGGTGAGGCTAGCAGGCACCAGAACTAAACTGTGTAAGATTTGTGAGTGCTTTCGCCACTTTGATAGTGTTCATAATTGGTCTCGGAGATCAGCCGATCTCATAAAACTTTCTAGATGCCTAGGGGCAATACGATCATTATGATCTAGAATGGTTGCCTTAACCTAGAAGCTGCCTTGTTGGCATGTGGTGGTCTTCCTGACTTGGAAGAGTTGTTTTCATCTTTGGAATGCCTTTTTTCTTAGAAAATGTTTGATTTGACTGAGGTGTTACTTTGGATTGAAAATTACTAAGTGGATAAAAATTGGGCGCTTACAACATTCAGATCATTACCAAAGAGATTTTTTTGAATTGTTAATCAATCTATTATCTGAAGGAGCCTAACTTCAAGTTCTTTCTTGCTTAATTGAAGATTATTAAATGTATCCTATATATGTGAATTTGTTGATAACTGTAAGCACCCTATTTTTTGCTTGCTTGATAATCTCCGGCTTGATCAGACTCACATTCAAACTAACATAGACACATTTAAGCCCCAACCGGCTTTTCAGACTCAATTTAGTTAATCAACCGCTTCACGGGCCTGCTAGGCCTAATAGAGGCAAAATATTTAAAATGCCCTTGGGGCATTGCTCAGTCCAATTCCAGCTGGCACGTCTTCTTAAAGACGATAGGTTCGTATTTCAACTGCAATTCCAGTTCCAATTCTAGGCCAAACCAGTCAAACTTAATTTGGCATATCTTTCGAGAAAGTTTACCCCTCAAACGATAAGTTTATCCAGCACAACACATTTATTGAGAAAACACAAAATCCCTCAAAACGATAAGTCCCTTCACACCCGTTGACCAAGATAGAACCCAAATCCCCAAGATGGTAGAATGGTTCACTTCTGGCGCCTACTAGCTTGCCAACGTAAAATGTTCGCTATTAGGCTGGTCGATCAGGAAAGTACCAAAGGCCCCGAGGCGATAAAACCATCCAATAGCTTCCCGTGATCAGGTAGTCTCCGGAATGAACACACACCATCAGAGTGAGGGCAACACTCATAAACATCACAACCATCAGAGTAACAGAAAAACTCGTAAATAGGTTAACATCGGGAATGCTAACAAACCCCATATGTCACGAGACCGAACATACCTCTTGGTCATGGCATATTTACCAGAGGGAGGGATTCCTTTGGAAACCAACTCGTCACACACTAACAAAGTGACGGAAACACTAAAAGATCATGTCAACACCAGTGTCTGCTAGCCTATTTCGATGAAAAATAACCAAAAAGCCCCAATGGGCCCAGCTGACATGCTTCTCGAGAAAGTACTTAAGACCTCAGAGCAGTAAGTCCACCCTTCTAAGATTGTCCCAAAGATAATCTAGCACGTTCTAGTGCTTTCCAGTCACTTTCGGATCGATTCCGAGAGTATTTGGTTAAAATGACCATTTTGCCCTTTGACATCCATTCGCCTTTGGGAATTACACCGTTTGTAGGTATCAAACTGGTTACCTTCCAGGGATGGTTTTAACATTATTCCTAACCTTCCAGTACCTTTTCAGACTATTCTGAGTCTACTCCCGTAAACCGGGTGTCAAATAACCGTTTTGCCCCTAGTGGGTCGGTCACGCTGTTTCACCACACTGGCTCTAGTTATCAAGCCAGTTAACTTCGGGAAACTCGCTTAGGGGGTCCCATCCATTCCCAACCAATTCTGGCTACTCAAAACCTTTCAGATCATTCCTAGACTTTCCGTAGTCACTCCTAGTGGAATTAGACCAAAAATTGCATGGTAGTTACTAAGACAGATGCCCAAATCTTTTGCCTTGCATCCCAAGAGTCAAAGATCTATTGTTTGCTTAGTTAAAAAACTTTCTTAATGGGCTAGTGCCACTAGTAGTGGCGTCAAGCCTAAATTTGGCCTTGCGCCATTGTAACAGGTGCTAGGGCCAAATTTTGGCTGCCTATAAATATAGGCCCCCTATGTATTCTAGATTTGAAAATTCGATCCAGAAACTTTGACTCTCTGAAATTAGACTTCAAGTTTCCCAAAAAACCTTAATTCTCTTAAGGCTCTTTTAAGTTTTAGTCTTCTACACTCAAACCCTAGTTTATACACTTCTAACCCTAGCCTCCAAGCTTCATTGAAAGCTGTTTCTAGCCCCTTCAAAGCTCTTGAAGGTCTCTTAAGTTCAAGTAATTCCTCCATTGAAGTATTCAACTTAATAAGGAGACAAGGTAGGGTTCTATTTACTTTTATGTAATCCCCCTTTCTCTCTTCTCCCTCCTAGTCCACTTGGACTATTCTCTATTTTAATGTCCATCTTCTACCCTTTCTTCTTACATGCTTAAAACAAGAGACTTCTCGGTTCATATCTAGGAAGGCCTTAGAGGAGGTCACCATATCTGGGATTTTCTTTGAGTTCAACTTAAGACGGTATTGGTCCGACCCCTTTGATTATGTGATGAAACCTAGCCTTGTATGTTCACGTCCTAATTACATTGTGGTTGTTGTGTTCATGCATTGCATTTAATATCACATTCAAAAGCTTTTTTTAAAACTTACCTTTAGAAAAGCTATTTTCAAACTTGTTTTCAAAGCCACATTCTTAAGATGATTCTAGCCATTCAATGGTTAAGGTTGTTTTAGGAAAGTGTTATATTCAATGAGACCGTCCAGGTCCATATTAGGGCTTCAAACCTTATTTGTTTTTAAAACCACAACCCTAAGATGATTATAGCAATTCTATGATAAGGGTTGTTTTACAAAAGTGTTACATTCAGTGACACCATCAACGTCCATATTAAGATTTCAAACCCTAGTTGCTTTCAAAATGACAACCCTAGAATGGTTCTCATCTTCTTATGATTAGAATCATTTTAGAAAAATGAGATATTTAAGAGACTTTCAAAAGTCTATATTCAAACTTTTCTAAAATAGTTTTGCAAATCCACTTCCTAAAATTTTTTCTTAAGGAGTTACTTTCCGAAATTTTAAGTCTTGAAGTCCAAGTCAAAACCCTAAAGTCTATATTTAGGAAACCCTAGTTTCCTCACATAAAATCATAGCTTTCTATTTGTATCAAATAATAGATTTTCAAAATCACTTTTTACATAAAATTATAAATTTTTAAATTCAAGTTTAACAAAAAATCATGGATTTTCTAATTCAAAAGTCACATGAAATGATTGACTTCCAAAATTAAAAAATTTTAAATTTGAAGTCAAATCAAATCTTGTCCAAATAGGGAACCAAATTAAATATCCTATTTTTGAAAATAAAATCCAATCTTCCGTTTTCAGAAATAGAAATTGAATCTTTCCAAATTCTGACTTTTCAAATTTCGAATTCAAACCTTTTCTAAATTACATCTTTCCAAAATCAAATCTTTCCTAAATCAAAATTTTTCTAATTCGAAACTTTCTTAAATCAAAACTTTCCTAATTCAAAAGTTCATAAAATCAAGCTTTCCAAAATCAATCTATGCAAATGCATATTTAAACCCTAGGTTACCTAAGTCTTAGAATGCCTAAACCTTAGTTCAACTGTAACCCTGATTTAGGAAACTTCAGCCTTTTTCTAAATCTTAAGTTTGCATCAAGATGGTTTTAAAACCCCAATTCAAGTCAAGATGATTTCAAAGTTCAATTCAAACTTTTCAAAACAAGTCCAAGTTCTACTTTAAAGTCAATTTTAAATCAAAGTTCAATTTTCAATCTTTCAATTAAAGTTCAAATTAAACCTTTTCAAATCAAACTTTTCAAAGGCTCCCTGGTGTTTTTTCAATTCAAAAAAGAACCCCAAATTAAGTGTCTACTTTCAATCGAACCCCGAGCTTGAATTAGAACTGACCTGATTCCTAATAAAGGAATACGTAAGTAACCCTCATGGGTGCGGTCACAACCTTTTTCACAATTTCAATCCCTTTTTTTTTTTAAAATCTCTTTTCAAATTTTTGCATATCATGCATCACATCATCCTTAAAGTGTTTACACAAACCTCTTTCTAAAATTCTTAAAGTAGATATAATTGGACATTGGATAACCGAAGATTTTGAATGAGTGAACCTAGGATGAAAAGACATGTAGGTACCACAAGGGCGGGATAGAGTGATAGCCTAGCGCATCTTCGCTATATATAACTAATCGCCGGATCATAGATCACTATTTTCAAAAGAACGAAACGGAATTATTTTTAAAAAATGGCTTAAATCTTTCCAAAGGTTGCTAACCAACTTGTTTTCAAAAACCCTTTCTTGAGAAAATTTCTAAAATCTTTTCAAAAATCCTAAGTTTAGTCTTTGGATTATGCTTAGTTTTAGCTGACTTAATTCACCTTAACAAAATTAGGTGGCGACTGTAAATCTTTTTTCAAAAGTCCTTATTCAAATCAATTTCTAATTCAAACCTAGTCGCACTCATCTTTCTAGGTGGATGAGTTCTAACGAGAGAGTACCGTGTGTTTTCCATATATCATCTTAAGTTGCAACAAATCGGAGCGCGACACTATCACAATAGAGTTCATGGTGGATTCCGGAAGTATCATGTATCTCGATAATCAAGTAATCGTTGAATATCCACCCATGTCGTGAGTGGGTAGATACGTGATTATAGTAACTCAATTAATATAAGGAGAGAATAGTCATAAACTTGAGAAATCAACATATACAAGCGATAGAGTTGAGTTATAAGTGTTGTATTCAGTTCTTAAGCAGTGAATTGCTTAGCTATACTCTCCTGTGATTTTTTTCACGGTGGATTTCCATGCTAAAAATCTCGTATTTCTACATGATTGATTTTATTATTATTGCATGCAATTGGTAACATATGCGTAAGTGCTAAAGTGATAGTATATAATTAAATTGGTCATTTGCATATTAGGTTGAAATAAAATCATTTATTGTGAAATTCAGGTTTCCTTGCTGTATTTACTAAATTCAGATTTCCTTATTCTATTTTGCAAGTAATTTGTGGTAAGTTGAGAAATGTGACTATAAAATTAATTAAGAACCATTATGTTAGATGGGGATCATTTTCATTTCATGGTTGGAATGGATATCTCTATTTCATTAGATTGAGGAGTTGACACATCAATTATGTTTATTTTTCTTGTTATGCATATTCTCTTCAAAGAAAAAAACACTTGGAGATAGAAACAAACAAACAAATAAAAAAAATCCTAGTTAAGTAGATAAACAATCTATTATCTTATAAGTTATATAATTATGGGACTAAACTACAAATTTGTACCTAGTAAATTTAATTTTTTTTGGCTACTTGTTCTCTTCACCATAGATCTCTTACAAACATTAAAACAATCGGTCACACTCCCAACTCAATTAGATATTAATTATGTCACATTAAGTGAGCCGTGATTGTACAGGTTACCATACTTGCGAACGACACCTTAATACATATCCAAAAAAGAATGCAGCGAAATTTAATAAATAAACAATACAATGAGACCAACCCACCAACGTCCCTTAGGATCCCCTCTCTCCTAGAATGCTAGATCACTCACCCCCACTAATCTTTCTTTTCTTTGTTTTTCTTTCTTCCATTGTCTCTTTGTTCCCTCTTTTCTTCATTCTCTCTTTGGATCCCTTTGAGTATCCTATGTACATACTCCCTACTGACTCACCATCTAACTCACTATCTAACTCACCAACCAACTCACCAATAATAAAATGACGTATATTGCACAGACAATTTATAATTAACCATGTAATAGATGTAAATTAAATTAAGTAAACTAATTCAACTAATTTTAATATGCAATTAAACTAATTGTGGAATTATGAGATTAGGGTTTTATAAAATCTTATTTCAACAAGCATATAATGCAAGCTCAAGCTTCAGCTCCTTTTGGGGATGGTGATGGTGATGGTAATTGTAAGCACCCCATTTTTGCCCGCTCGGCAATCTCCGAGCTGACCAAGCTCACTTTCACACATCACATGCATATTTAGACTCTAAGCCCGCCTTTTTAACTTAAATTTAGTCCACCAGTCGCTTCTCGGGACTGTAGGGCTCACTTGAAGCTAAATGACCGTTTTGTCCCTGGGCATTCGAACGCCCCGGGAACCACACTGGCTTTGGGTATCAAACTAGTAACCTTCTGAGATTACTTCTTATGGTATTCTCAACCTTCCTCTATCTTTCCGAATCATTCCGAGTCAGTTCCGGCAAACCCGGTGCAAAATGATCATTTTGCTCCTGGTGGGCCGGTCTCCTTTTCCGACCACACCGGCTCTGGGTATCAAACCGGTAACTTTCCGAGAATACTTTTTATAGTGTTCTAAACCTTTCTTTACCTTTCCGGATCATTCTGAGTTAGTTCCGGCAAACTCGGTAAAAAATGACCGTTTTGCCCCTGGTGAGCCGGTCTCTTTTTCCGACCACACCGGCTCTGGGAACCAAGCCGGCAACCTTTGGGAACATTCTGAATAATGTTTCCAAATTTTGAGTGTTCTTTCGGGACAATCCGAGTCCGTCCCGGCAGCTTTCCAATCCGGTTGACCGTTTTACCCTTAAAGGCCCGGTCAACCCTTCCGACCCATCTTATCCCCATTTCTCAAGTCAAATACCTCCAGGACACTATTTTAAGTGTTCCTGCTCTTTTCCGGCCTTCTGGGTCATTCCCGGCTCCTTCAAATCATTTCCGGACTTTCCGGAGTCACTCCTAGTGAAGCCAAGCTAAAGATTGCATGGTAGTCAGTAGTACAGGCGCCCAAATCTAGTCAAAGATACGTTGCTTGCCGACCTTAAATATTTCCTAAATCTTGGCGCCACTACTAGTGGCACCAAGCCAAAAATTGGCTTGGCGCCACTCCTGGTGGTGCTAGTGTAAATTCTGGCCTGGCGCCACTGCAACGGGCGCCAGTGTTGTCTAACCTCTATAAATACAGAGCCTCCTCCAATGTGAAAAGGATCCGTCAACTCAGTCTAAAAATCCTATATTTTGATACACAGAGCTCGAGCACCTCAAAAACCTTAGCTTCCCTAGGTTTTCCAAACCCTAGCCACCATACATTAAACCTTAGCCTCCAATACATCCCCATACACTCATACACTAGCCTTCAACCCTCCTTCGAAGACTTGAAGAGTTGCAATATGAAGTTTGAAGATTGAAGGCTGCTCTTGAAGGTTGAAGACGAAGATCAAGACGAAGATCGAAGAAAGCAAGGCACGCAAAACAAACAAGATACAAGGTAGGTTCTCTATTTAAATTTTCGTACTTCCCCTTCTCTCTTCTCTCTCCTAACCCACTTGGGTTTTCTCTATTTTAATCCCCCATCTCTTTCCTCCCCTTTCTTTGCATGCATGAAACAAGAGGATTCCCGGTCCATGTGTAGGATTGGGCTATTGGAGAGTCACCATGTCGGGGGCTTTCTTCTAGTCTAACCAGAGATCACGTGGGTCCGGCCCCCTTGATTATGTGGTGAAGCCTTAGCCTTGTATGTTCACGACCCCAAAATTGCATTGTGCATATCATGATCTTGCATTTTCCAAAAACCGTTTTCAAAATTGTTTTTCAAATCGTTTTCAAACTTGTTTTCAAAATTGCATCAAAATCTCTTTTTCAAAATATGTTTCCAAAATCACAATCCTAAGGTGATTCTAGTTTTTCCATGGCTAGGATTGCTTTAGGAAAGTGCTACATTCAAAGAGACCAGCATGGTCCATATTTTCAACCATTGTTGTTTTCAAAACCACTTTCTTAAAGTGATTCTAGCCCTCTTATGGCTAGAATCGCTTTAGGAAAGTGAGACGTTTTCATACTTTCTAAAAAACTCTCTTTTCAAAAATCTCTCTTCCTAAAAATCTCTTTTCCAACATACTTCCCTAAAACTCTCCTCTCCAAAATTGTTTTCAAAAACTCCCTCCAAAATCTATTTTTCAAAGCTTCCTTTTTCAACTCCTTTCTAAAAATTCTTTCTCCTCAAAAATCACTTTCTAAAAATACTCCCTAAATTCACTTTCCTAAAAACTCTCTCCAACAATCTCCTTCCAAAAATCTTTCTAAAAAATTCTCTTTCCAAAATCTTCTTTCTAGAAACTCTCCTCTAGGATTTTCCTTCTAAAATCTTCGTTTCTAAAAACACACTTTCCAAAAACTCCTTCTCTTTAAAATCTCTTTCCAAAAACTCTCTCTTCAAATTTACTTTCCAAAAACTTTTCCCTCTAGAAACTCCTCTTTAGGATTTCCTTCCAAAATCTTCGTTTCCAAAAACGCACTTTCCAAAAACTCTTTCTTTAGAGCCCAAGTCAAGCCCTAGAACTCACAATTAGAAAACCCTAATTTTCTTTCCAAAAATATGATTTTCAAACTTTGTCACAAACATAGGTTTCCAAAATCTCTTGTTTTCACATCCAAACTATATACATTTTCAAAACCTGTTTTCTACGTCAAAACTATAGTTTTCCAAATCTAGGGTTTCTAGAATCTCCCTTTCCAAATCCTTGCCAAATCCTATCTTCCCTTTAGGAAACTAAATCTAATCTTCCCGTTTAGGAAACTAGATCCAATCCTCCGTTTTTGAAAACAAAATCAAACCTTTGCTTTTAGAAACCAAATCCAATCCCTTCCTAATCCAAATCTTTCCTAATTCAACTCCTTCCTAAACTTCTCCCTTCCTAAATCTTAAGTTTCTAAAACTTGAACATAAAGATCTTTCCTAAATTTTAAGAACTTAACTTCTACATCTTTCCTAATCCTACCCCTTTCCAAATCTTAACTTTTCAAATCTAAATTTTCAAATCTTTCCTAATCCTACCCCTTTCCAAATCTTAACTTTTCAAATCTAAATTTTCAAATCTTTCCTAAACTCGAACTTTTCCTAATCTCAAGATTTTCTAAAACTCTGAAACTTTCTAAATTCTGAACTTTCCAAAACTTCAACATCTTTCTGAATCTAAAACTTTTCTAAACTCAAAACTTTCTTAATTCAAGACTTTCTTAAGTTGAAACTTTATTAATTCAAACATTTCCTAAATTGAAAACTTTCCTAATTCAAAACTTTCCTAAGTGAGACCTTTCCTTTTTCAAAACTTTCCTAATTCCAAAACTTTCCTAAGTTGAAACTTTCCTAATTTTGAAACTTTCCTAATTTCGGAACTTTCCTAATTCGAAAACTTTCCCAAAAAATAAAACTTTCCAAATTCGAAACTTTCCTAAATCGGACGTTTCCTAATACTAACCCTTCTTAAATCCAATCCTTTCCTAAATCTTTCAAGTCTAATATTCAAGTCAATTATTTTTCAAAATCTTTCCAAGTCAAATCCAATTCTTCTTTTTGAAGTTCTTAAGTCTAGGTTTTCTAAAACCAAGTCTTTCCAAACCAATCTTTTCAAATCTTCCAATCAAAGTTCAATCTCTTAATCTTCCAATTCAATTTCCAATTCAATCTCTTTCTTTCAAATCAATCTCTTTTCAATCGGACTCTGGTCCGAACTACGACTGACCTAATTCCTCCAAAAGGATACGTAGGCAACCTTCATAGGTGTGGTCACAATACTTTTCAAACTTTCAATTCCACCCTCATGGGTGCGGTCTCCATATTTTTCAAATTTATCCAATTTCAAATTTCTTTCAAATCAAATCAATTTCTTTCCAAATCTATTTTTCAATTATCTTTCCTTGCACTTGCATATCATGCATCATGCTAGTTTCTTTTCAAGCATTGTTTTCCAAGGTGGATAGGGTTGAACATTAGTTAATTAAAGACTCTCATAGGTGAATCTAGGGTAGATTGACATGTAGGTACCGAAAGGGCGGGGTAGGGTGATGACTTAGTGCGTCTTCCCTACACGTAACCAACCTTCGAATCTAAATCACTGATTTCATAGACCAAAACGGAGTTATTTTTCAAAAAAAGGGCTAAATGTTTTTCAAAGGTTGCCAAACAACCTGTTTTCCTTAAAAACCCGCTCTTAAGGAGATATTTTCAAATCGTTTTCCAAAAACCCTAAGTATAGTCTTCGGATTATTCTTAGTTTTTAGGTGACCTAACTCACCTTAATCAAGTTAGGTGGCGACTCCAAATCTTTTTCAAAAGCCCTTTATTCAAACCTATTTTCAATTCAAACCTAGTCGCACTCATTCTTCTAGGAGGGTGAGTTCTAACGAGAGAGTACAACATTTTTCCCGCTTGTGTGAGTATTTATCGAGTGCAAAAAATCTGGGTGCGATAGTAATCACACCATCAGAAATTGATTTTTTCAGTTCCTTGGTGTCTGCATTTTCAGGCACTCTTGCATTGGTTTGAAATCTCTCACTCTTGTCGAAAGTCTTATGAATGTTCCCGTTATGGTATTTTGCCTGTATACTCGTTGCTCCCTTGACTTGGAGATATTTCTTGCCCTTATCAACATCATATACCTTCATTCTAACCTCTTTCTCCAAGATACCTGGCTTGTGAAGCTTGTATATATATCCTTTTGGAGTTTCTCTGGGATTGGGATACTTCGAGGATGATGATGATCCTTCTTCATGAGGTGGAGGCATTTCAAATCCATGTTGTTGATCGTTTCTGCCTTCATATGGAACCAAGGAATGGGATTTGGAATCGGAATCTACACTTGATTCATAATCCGATGGAATTGGATCGTGGGAATTGGAATTGGAATTTCCGCTTGATTCGGCATTAGGTTTGAACTGTTTCCTTAGACAGCCAAACAATGGCATGTTTCCTTTTTGGTTTGAGCAAAGTTGGAGAAATATGGGTTTAAGCTTTATAGTGTCTCTCATTCTTGTAACCTTGGTAAGCATACACTACATAATTTAGTTTTGGATCCTCTCCTTGATTTCAAGCAATTGCATTTTATCAAGAATGTCTTTCTTCTTAAATTTACAGAATCGTAAAGATTTTCTACTCGTTGGCTATAAACCTTGCTAAGCGTGCACTGCAGAGTCAAAATTTTCAATCTTTCTTGATTCGGAAGAGGAATTGATTTTGATCAAGAATATATTTCTTATTTAAATAGAGAGAATAGATTGGTAATCTTATTAGTTTTGATTTAAAGAGCTAATCGGTGATGAGAATGCTCTCGTATTAATATTTGTCATGGCTCATGAGGTCTCTCTCTTTAAAAGCAACTCTCTTTAAAAGCAACGATTAATTACACTAAGGTCTCTTAAACTTTTTTTATTAGAAAATGTTACATTCGTACCTTCTCTGTGTTAGCCTCAAGTTTTCATTAATTGATTTTGATGATAACAAATATTATGTTTTAATGATTAAAATTTAGTTAATCTCAAGATTTCATAATAAAGTGAGTTTGATGTATGAGTTAAGATTTTTTATTTAAATATATTGTGCATTTCAATGATATATTACTTAATTTTTAAATGTTAATTATCTAACATTTATTGAAGTTATTGTTAGTCTTGGACTTAAAAGGAATGCATAGTATGAAGAAGAAGACTAAGTTAAAGATAATGGTAAGAAAGCTCATTGGAGATAGTTTCAGTATTATGTACATAACTTTTGATCCCACCGTTGGATTGATCTGATTTTTGTGGCATTGGAAATAAGACTCAAATTTTTATAAATGGTATTTTATGAGGATTTCGTGAATAGAACGTCTTATGGGACAAAAATGAGCTGGAAAGTGACACATTGGAGTAGAAGTTCAAAATATGACAGCTGGGAGATAGCTCAAGTAATTTTATCATTACTTTTGATCTAACTGTTGGATATCTATGATTCTTATTGATCTGAAAAGATTACTTCTAGGGCTACAACTTTTATCTTATAGCCATTTTCAAATTCAAATGTCATAAGGAAGAAAATTGAGGTGGAAGTGAAGACAACTCTGCAACAATTCAAATATGCCAACTGGGGGACAACTTGAGTATTTTGATGATAACTTCTGATCTGACCATTGGATTGACATGATTCTTGCAGGTGTAAAAAGATGACTTCTATCACTACAACTTTTATGTTATAGACATTTTCAAATTCAAACGTTATAAGGGAGAAAATTGAGGTGAAAGTGAAGATAACTCTGCAGAAATTCAAATATGCCAACTGGGAGACAACTTGAGTATTTTGATGATAACTTTTGATCTAGCCGTTAGATCGATATAATTCTTGAGGTTTTGAAAAGAGGACGTCCATATCTACAACTTGTCTCTTATAGACATTTTCAAATTCGAATGTTATCAAGGAGAAAATCGAGAAGAAACAGAAGCAATCATATCTGAAATTCAAATCCTGACTGGCAGCAACTTTGTTCAAACGGGAAGAAATGCGTTCAAACCTCTCCAACGACTAGAAGTTGATTTTAAGCTACAAATAATCCACTACTCTTCCTCTATAAATAGAGATACATAAGAGAAGCAATGACACATAAGAGATTACAAAGATTGAGCATACAAAGTGATATTCATCAAGATCTTCAAGTTTTGAGCTTTACTTCTTCATTATTCCATCTCATCTTTGAGCTTCGTTCTTTTATTCAACTTTTGAGAGTTTTGTATCTATTGTTGTAAGATTCAACTCCCCTATATCATTTGTAAAAGGGTTGCTAAACCCTTGTGATTTATTTCCTGAGTGATTGAGAGGAACACTTGGAGAAAAAGATCTTCTTGGTGCTTTGTTTTGGAGAGCAAAACAAAGAGTTATTTTTTGAGTGTTTTTGGAACAAAACACTTGGTGTAAAGGTTTGCTAGCAACCGGACAAGCTAGTGGTGTAAAGCTATTTGAAGAATAGTGGATTTGCCCAAGGAAGGAGCCTTGGAGGTGGACGTAGGATTGGCATAAGAGGAGCCAACCGAACCACTTTAAATCGTTGTGTTTGATCTCTTCTCTTTTCTTTCTTTTTATCTTGCTTAATATCTTTCTTATAAATAGTCTTGATATACTTGAGATACACACACATTTAAATCATTTGTTCTAATCTCACATTGATCATACCTTAGCTTGTCTTATTCATTACTTAACTAGATTAATATTTTATATCTTTTTTATTGCATCTCACCTCTTGGAAATTAAGTGTATTGGTTTATTTTAAATTTCAATTTGTAATTATAAACCCAATTCACCCCCCCTCTTGGGTTGCCACCTGGTTTAACACTCTGTACGTGTTTTATTCCAATTTTACCCTTCTCGAGTAGCACATGACCGGTCAAGCTTGTTTAATTTCCAAAATACCCATATACTATAATAAAATAAAAAAAAGAAGCTACACACATGGACAAAAAATACCCAGCCCCCATTTTGTGTGTATATATACAATATATACGTAGGTGGGGTATAAGTTACAGAGAAGAGAGAAGCAGCCCTTTATGAAATGTTTATGGTTTGTGTATATGTAAAGTCTGTTTAGAAGTATTGTCAGTTTTTATTTTTTGTTGTGTGTTATAGGTGTGTGTTTTTATTTTTTACTTTTTATGGTCTGGTGATGATATTTATAGGTTACCGTTCTGCTAACAATACTAGACCAATGTTTTGGAAATAAAAAACACACCCATTTTAATATTTTTTTATTTTTTATTTTAAAAAAATAAAAAACAAAAACAGAAAAATTTACCTAACGGACCGTATACCAGTGGTGTGTGTATGTCAGTGTTACACTCGCATATACTCATTTTAGAGAAAATAGTGTGTCCAGTGAGAGGATTCTCCTTCTTCGTTGAAGAACCATATAGAGAGAGAGCGTAGAGATGGATAGACAAAAAGTTTGGTGTTTTAGATAGACAAAGGCTAGTGTTTGTGTGTTATTTCTCTTTCTCTGTTGGCACTTGATAGCTATTGATCACATTTTGAAAGAAAGAGACGAGAAATTACAGCTAATTAACTACTCCTAAAATCTTCAGGTACTACCGAATTTCAGCTGTACGTTACTTTATGTAGAGTAAATAAATTACCTATTTCTAGCTTTGGGGTCACCGTATGTAGAGAGGAATTGAAGATGTCAAAATTGGGGATCTCTCTAAGGATTTACAGAGGTTGAAACGAGAAAGACGAAAGAAATAAAGTCAGCAGCAACCACATTTCTACTCTCGCCCATATAAGGGTATTTTGGTTATTTCATATTTGTTGACAAAAAAAATAGCATCTTGTGTTGACCAAAGAGGGTTAAAACTGTCTTTTTATCTACTCCAATAACGGTGTTGGCTCAACTCACATTTCTAATACATAAGGGGTGCAAGTATAGCATTTTATAGTTTAAGGTGATTATTAAGTTGATTAATTGATATTCAGTAATAGCTTAGGGGAGTTTCGTGTAATTAACCCTTAAAACAAACACCAATTGTGCCATAAGAAATTATTGGCAACTCTTTTATGAGTAGGGCTATAAAGCAAACCAAGTTATTCGAGTTTGATTTATGTTCGGCTCGTTAAAAACTTGTTTTAGATTGGATTGTTATGTATACAATCCAAGCTTGAACACATTTAAAACTCATTAATTTTCTAAAATTGGCTCGAACTCTGCTCGATAAGCTTGTATACACTAAAAAATTTAAACAACTCGAGTTATGCTTGTGATCGGTTTAATTAAACTCGTTTGAGCTCTGCTCGAAAGTTAAACAAGTCAATCTTGAACAAATTTTCAAACTCGTTAAGGTTTTCAAAGTAAGTTTGAAAAACCCACTACTCAACTTGGCTCGATTCGACTCATTTACAAGCCTATTTATGAGTAGAATAGGGCAAAAAAGGGTCAAGTTAAACTCAATAGTTGGATTTTTCAAGTTTTTCTTTAAATTTATGAATTTTAAAATATATTCAAGGTTTGACTTGTATAGCATATCTCAAACGACTTTTAATCGAGTAGATCATAAGCTAAACTCAAGTGACTTAGACTATGTTTGGTACGAGAAAGTGGAATGGGAATAAGAAAGAAAATAGAATGGTCATTTTTATTTTCTTGTTTGGTTGTCTAGCAGGAACAGAATAACAATTCTCACTCTATTATTTAGTAAAATCAATTAATAATGCCAGAATATAATAAAATTTTGACGTATAATATGTAAATTAGATGTCATGCTATATATAGAATTATATAACTATTATATATTATCGGATGTTTAGTAACGTTGTAGTGGTGGTGGCGATGGCTGGTGGCAAGTGGAAAGTGGTGGTGGTAGGCAATGACAGTGGGTGATGGTTAAGATGGTATTAGCGACAACAGACAGTGATTGGTAGCAGTGGTGTGGTTGGGGTAGCAGCTGCATGGGGTAGCAGCTGCAGTAGAGGTGGTGATGGTGGTCTTGGTGGTTGTGTTGGGCGGTGGTGGATAATGGTTCTGGGTAGTGCCGATGGTGGCGTGAGGTGGTAGTGTGTGGTAGGAGAGGAGAAAGGAGGGAGGCTTGTTTTTAAAAACAAACGCAAAAAGAAAAAAAAAATGATCATTCTAACTTTAAATACTAAACAAGAGAATGACAACGAAAATAATAATAATCATTCTATTCTATTTTATTTTCTTGTAGTACACTTAGGAGCGGATGAAGAGGGAGTTTTAAAAATTTTCTTTATGCCCTTTAAAATTTTAGATATTCGAATAAAATATAGTGTATTGACCCCTCAAAGTTTTAAATTTTTCTTTACCCTTGTACATTTTTTAATATTTAGAATACTATATGTATTGATCTCTTGAAGATAAAAGAAATTTCCTTAATTCTCCTTTTAACGAAAAAAAAAAAATTCTTTGTGGCTCAATAGAAATCATGGGTCCACCACTGAGTACGCTAGTATCAACATAGACCTAGTTTTTATATAACCCTAAGATGGATAAAAGCTCATTAAGCAAGCTCAAAAAATTAACGAGTGGAACACAAGTAAAATTGGAATAATTTAATTCTTTTTACAACCCTAAACTTAGGTAAGCTCTACATCAACATCTGAGTGGAGGCATGCCTAAGCTAGCTTATACATTTTTTTAATTTCTTCTTGACATGAAAGTTTTGTATTTATTTTACAGCACCTGTTAAGTGTTCTATACCTGCAATTAGTTGGATTGGTCCATTTCCAATTTTATTAGATCACTATATATAAAAGGAGCGGATTGGGATTCTCTCCATTTCATGAATTAAAATGGAGATCTCCATTCTATAATCAATGATCTGGATGTAATCTTATCACATGTCTTACTAAAACTACGACGTTTTGTATTAAAATTTATTTCTTTATATGTAACTATAAAATTATTTATTTTTAAATAAATTTTAAGTCAACTCATCTAAATTCTTCATTTCTATGTTAATTAATATGTTAATACCTCAATTAATAGAATGGAGATTTCTATACCAATTATGAAATGGAGGAAATCCAAATCTAAAAAGAGCCTTATACTCAAGAGGGATGCCTCGTTGCTTTGCGCACAAAAATGTGTGCGGACTTTTTTCCGAGGTGCTCTATCCCTAAATTTTGCCTTAAATGCCTGGGCTTTGCTGGAGCATTTTGGTTGGCTAGATATGTACAATGATTTGACTATTTTGCCCCTAATGAGGAATTCTTTCAAATAATTCGTTTCTTAAGTGTTTTTTGCTCTTCAAATGGTCTGTACACATTTGTTTCCATATTTAAGATTCTACACTTTGTAATCTATTAAGTATGAGCTCTTAAAATCGATTTTTATTTACGTGCGTCATTTTATAGTTAGTTATTATTTATACAATGTATAAAATTAACATAATTCATGTAGATGGTAACTTTGGACAAGTTTGAAAATCGAGTAATCGGATAAAAGTGAGACACTTTACAGCCAAAAAAAATAAAAAAAAGAAGATCAAACACATGCACATAAATGGCCAAAAAAAAGACAAAAAAGAAAACATGGGACGAAATTAAAAGATTTCTCATTAAGCTTTTATTTTAATGTTTCCTTCTTATTCATAATTTTTTATCTAATGAAAGAAACTAAAAAATTTGTTATTTGGGTCAATAAATTTGAGGCTAAAGTTTAAAAAGTACCACTATAACTTATAAAAGATAAATTTAATTCAATTTTCAGACTCAAACATCGTTTAAGATGTCTATAATTACTTTAACATGTCTAACCTAGCAATTTCACTCATATAAAAACAATTACGTTAGCAATTATATATTGAGGGCATTAAACTTATATCTTCATCTTACGTTACAGATCAAGTAGTAGTTTCTTCTCTTAAAAATTACGTTAATAAGAATGTTACAAATACATATAACTGCTATCATTATTCATCATGCTCTACCCTCATATTTTTAACTTATTTTTACTACTAACGAAGTACCTCCCACCATAATAATTTTATATAGCATACAAAAAATCAAAACTGCCCGTGTCTTGCACGGGCCTCCGACTAGTGTTCCACAAAAGTGGCTTGACCTACCAAATACAAAGAGATCAACTGCTTCTATCGCGGAGCTGACACCAGGGTTCGAATCGTTCAACTATAAAAGAGGTCAACTGCTTCTATAAGGAGTTAAAACTATAGTCCAATAAATTTTAAATTAGTCAATATCAATATGGTAAAATTCAGAATTAGCTATGCCACAGAATGGTTGCGTTACACGTTTTTAGTCTCTGTTTTTAAAAAGTAAGAAATCTATTTTTGTTTTCTCCCAATGCAGTTTGAAATGGGAAATAGGCTATCGTTTCTTGGAATCTTGTTCATTCCCTATTTTCACTTATTAGTTGTTACATATTTTGAAAATAGTTTTCAAAAAAAAAAAAGTTTACCAAACTTGTTTTTGTTTTGTGTTCTAAAAATTTTGAAAGCAAAAACAAAAAACATGAGTCAAAACGCCAACCAAACTGGCTCTTTTTTTATAATCTCTTTACTGCGATTTTCCTTTCTATATTCTCTCTCCCTCTCTAACTTATAATTTCTTATCTTTCCTGTATTCATTTTGTTACACTAACATACATTTTCTTTTTGGTGCAAGAACTTCTCCTGTATGTGATTCTTCATTATGTTCTCCATGCATATTGAATTAATTATTTTTGGTTTTCTAAAGATTGAAAATAGATTAAAGTATATTTTATTTATGCATGTGAGGTTTTATTGAAATGTGGAAGCAAAAAATGTGAGTTACTTTATTCGTAGCGTACAAGTTAACGAGTACCAACAGTGCTTATGTGTCACTAGCATAAAAATCCATCACGTCTGTGTAACTTTTTAATATATATATATATATATATGCGTAAATATATTAAAAATATTATTCTTTTAAAAAACTTTGTACAAAAAATTTTGTTAGAATGGTTTGACAGTGACATTTTTAAAAATAAAAGTTATTATAATAAGTGTTTTATTTTTAAATAAATGACTTTTATTTAATTACATAATTTTGATAATAACTTTTTTATAAATATTTTTTTTATTTGTATAGTTCTATATATATTTCCCTAGATTTTTCCATGCAATAAAAGATGTTCAAAGCTAATAATTATAGTTTTATCATCCATGAGAATCTACTTCGAAATTTTAAATACACCATTAAGCCACCTTCCCACCTGGCCATGTCAAAGGAAATTATATCAGTTTTATTTCTTACGTAGCTCAGTGCAGAAGAATCCATTAGTGCGGGATTTTATTAGAAGTGCTAAATGTACGTAATTCTAGTTGTGGAGAAGTTCTTCTCATATTACGAATCTATTTCATCCAAGTCAAAACCAAACGGCAAAAAAAAAATATTCAATAGTTAATTGAAACTAATATTTTTAAGGAATTACTTCTGTTTTGATTTTTACCATTTGTCTGCTGGATGAATACTCCACTGTAAATTGAAAATGCGAGTGATATTAGTTAGTGCTACGAGAATATTTGTCCAAATGGAACAATTTTGCCCCTTACCTCGGCCCGTCCTAACTAATTTTATTCCGTGGGAATTGTCAAAAAATGACCACTAATTATGCCCTAATCAGCTCCACCTAACTCTCTGGTCAGCAAAAGTTACCTAATATGCATGATCAAAAAAGTACTTTAGAAGACCAGATTTAAGGTCCTCCTTCTAGAAGTGATTACGTTTTCCACATCAACTTGTGGGGTCATCTAAAAAAATAGTGTGTATATACTGATATATATAGATATTCTATTTTAGTAGTTATATACAAATATATTTTGGAAAATGTGAACTAGAGACCGCGATGAATTTTTTGACTCCATGGAACAAACTACTAGGTTTTTGACCTCCTAATGTTTTTCTTCTTTTTTTTTTCCTCAATAAATATTATTCTATTCTCTTCTAGCTAAAATGTAAGATATACATAATAATTACAGCACCAAGTCAGAAACATACAATTTTAGAGTTTAATTTTGGTTCTGTAAAATTTGTCAAGTTGACACCAAACTACTACCCATGGCCATGAGTATTATTGTATTGTATTTTGATGCTTCATTTGTATAAATAAATTTTATACTATAATTGAATCAAAATTAAATTTGTAATTTTAAATGTTCATCCAAATATATATGTTTTCCATTCGAGTAGTGCTATCCATAATCCTATCACCCCATTAATAGACACAATTGGAGCCAACTCACTTTTGTGGAGGAATGAGAAAATAACAAAATTAGCAAAATATACTATTTTAGGAAAATTTTATTAGAATGATGTATTAATGGTGATTTTTTTATAATTAAGAACCATTATGTTAGGTCTTCTATAAAAAATACAAAGTCTCATTTAACTACGTACAGAAACTCTATATTTATTTTCTAGAAGTAATCCTATACAATCAGTTAATTCATATAAAATTTATAACTAGGATAATAGAACTAAGTTGTAGATCTATCATTTTAAAATAAAAAGCCTATCAAGATGATTATTAATTACAAAATCGTCATTGCTACATTTCACATCAGAATTTTGTACAAAAATTATGAAAGAATAACATTTTTCTTTTTGGTTTTCTAGCTATATAGCATTTACCCACAAAATTATATGTAAAAAAAAATTGTATTCCTAAAAATACGTATGAAATAAAAAGGAACAACATAAACAAGAGATTCTTCATTTGTAAATTGAAAACAATTTTCATCTTGAACAAAGAGGCTCTTCTGTGATTGTATCCAACATAGGCTTCCTTGACCTACACACTGATAACCTATACTTGAACTCCGGCGTCGGAAATCCCTCTAGATCCTCCAAATTTAACCTTGAACCAGCAACGGCGCTTTCAGGCGAACTATCAATGGTCACAGTTGTCCTTACCTCCATATTTTGCAAAACCTCGCCGGATTCCGGCGATATCCTCATGTTTCCAGCCGATATCCGCTTGGCCGCCGAGTTAGCCGCTATCAAAAACACCGCCATATCTGCTGCCGTGGCTACAGAATTCACTCTTCTCATCGGAAACATGATGTACACGTTACCAAACTCCAAGTCTTCATCGGCGGCGAGAGCTGAAAACCTCCGGCCGATGTTCAAAGACCTTGAGTTGACCAAAAAGAAGGTGGGGCACTCGAGCATGAGCTCCGCCGCCTTCACAGGTTCGCGGAACTGCCGGATTTCACCGCCGGGAAGTATCACCCTAGCTGCCCTGGAGTTCTTCATCGTCGGGGAAATAAGACTGCATGAAACATAGTTTCCCATCTTAGAGAGAGAGAACTTTAGGGAGGAGAGAGAATGATTAGATGGGTATGGTCTGGCACAATAGCATGTAGCCTGAAAAGGGTTTATATATATAGAAGGAATCAAATGAAAAGGAGGCGTGCGTGATGATACATTATACATTATCTATATGAAAAATATTATTTTTTTTAAAAAAATTGTATAGAAACTCTCATAATTTTAATGTGACAATAATGATTTTATAATTAAAAGTTATTATAGTTAGTATTTTATTTTAAAATGAAAGGTTTTCATTTAGACATATAATTCTATATAAAATCTTTGTTTGTATAATATTACCCTCTCTATATATGAATAATACTATACAAATAAAGAATTCATATACAATTAATTACTAAAATGATGTGACTGAATAAAATTTTTTTATTTTAATGTAAAATACTCATTATAATAATTTTTAATTATAATAATATCATTGTTGCATCCTTCTACTTAGAATAGTATTTTTCATCTATAAATTCATATATATATACACTTTAAGTAGACACATTGCTGAATGGGAATGCTTGGAAGGCACAGTTTTGGTATGGAATAATGAAGACCATAAAGGTTAGGCAACAGTTATGGAAAAGGGGTGGGAAGGTGCATATTTCTTTGTCAAGTGTGGGACCTGCTGAGGCCAGCTTTGTGATAATGGGCGACTGGTAGAGTTGGTGTGAGTGGGAATGGGCAGACTTTGGCAACCCTCTTTTTCTTTTCCTTTTCCTTCAATGGCGGTTCTCTTCTAGGTTACTTGTCACAACTTACCCAGCTATCCAACTGCCGATTAGCATCTGCGAGTACCCGTTAGATTAAAGTCATTGTGCAGTGGCCTTACTATTGACATTTATGTGATGGTCATTTATACTTGGAAAGTGATAATTCGCCTATTTTGATAGATTACATGCACGATTGAAGGGGCCTCACTGGCTTTGGATTCCACCAATATCTTTAGTAATTATTTATTTTAAAATTTTTATACAAAATTCTGCACGAAAGTGATATGGCAATAATAGTTTTGTAAGTAACATGTATCTTGGTAGGGTCTTTATTTTAGGGTGATAGGCACTGTATCTAGCTTACTATTCTTGTGATAAATTATGTATAAATTTTCTAGTTATATAACATTACTCATATCTTTATATGAAAAATACTACTCAAATAGAGTTTTCGTATAAAAATTTTGACAATGGTGTGACTGTTGTATTTTTGAAATTATGAACACAATAATGAGTGCTTTAGTTTAGAATGCGAGTGTAATAAAAAGCCATGTCATTTTGTGCAAAAATTTTATAGAAAGATTCTATTTTTGTAGAATTTCTCTTTTTTATAACAATACGAAGATAGTATTATATAAAAGATTACTAAATCCCTTTCTCTCTTTGTGGGGAGAGATGATGTTGTCCCTTAAAATATCGATTTAAATTTCAATTTTTAATGAACATCTAGAATTGAGTTACATTGACATATAATCCCATGCTTTGCATCAAAATTGAATCACATGCTACCAAAAAAGAAAGAAATAAAGAAAGAAAGAAAAAGGGAAATTGTTTTGTCAAATTAACCCTTTTGTGCCATATGTTATTTAAAACGTAATAACATATTATGTAATGGTTTGTTTTGTCCTTTTTAAATAGATTGTTCAAGCGTTTGACTGGCTATTTCTTTAAACTCATACAAGTTTGCAATGGTTTTTTTTTTTTTTTATTTCTTTCTAAATAGAATGTTCAGGCGTTTGATCGGCCATTTCTTCGATCGGCCATTTGTTCAAGCTCGTACAAGTCCGCCTTTCTGATGAACCATGTGATGGGTTTCACTTATACACATTGTTGAAATTGATGGTTTCTCATAACTATGAAACTTTCCGTTAAACATTTCTGTAGCTTGCAAAAAAAGTTTTGCTACTTTAACCACAAAGAAGAGCAATCCTGACAGCGATTGATTATGGGATTCAATCTACAAATGTGCCGTGAAAATTTTAAATAGTAATAACTAAATTAGTTGCAGAAATGTTTGGTATGTAGTTATGTGGGGGATTCAATCTCCAACCAACATTTTAATAAGCACTTGGTCACTTTTAAAGTTACTTAGATTATAATCCAAATTCAATCCGATTTTAACGTTTTCGACTCGCTGTCTCTGCACTAGCTCGTGGGGTCCTGGGAAAGTCATTGCTGAGGGGAATGTGCAACAAATTATGAAGATGATCAACGAGCAATCGCCAAGGAGATATTACAATTCAAGATATATGAATGTATATATACATATAGATAAGGACAAAATAAAAAATTTTGTCGAGAGGAGGGGAGCCAAAGCAAAAAAGTTTTGAACATTAGACGGTCAAGATAAATTTTTTGAATATTGTTAGAGGATTAAAAATCCTAATTTGTTTTATAATAACACAATGTTCTTAAAAAATAAAAGAACTTGTAAAAACTCTAGTGAGTTAATGCAATAGAATTTTGCATAAATATCATTTTCACTTTCTTTGTCAATACTCTGCATGAAAGAAAACTTTAAATGTGAATATTATTATAGCAAACCATTAGATAACATTATGACATAATTTGTATGTAACAATAATATCATACTAATCTTATCTATCTTATCCTATGTGTATGTATATATAGATCTTATCTATCTTACAAACTAATTTTATTATATATATATATACAAATTAGAAAACTTGTAGAGTCGGTTGAATAAATAAATAAATTCAATAGTTATCTACTCAATTACCTATGTAATGTGACATTTTAAAAGTATCAGAGTATTTAGAGCGCCACGTATAATAGAAGAGAAATATGGGGTCGAACACAACTCTTTTATATATATATATATATATGTGGGGGAATAACCCCCGTCCCAACCTAATGGGTGAGACCCAATCTGCGCAAATTAAAGTTGGGGCTGCTTGGCAGGCCCATATCAAAATTAGAGGGAAGGCCAGCTTTGACTGCCGACCTCCTTCACAGCATAGCCCAAACTGCGAAAAGCGGGCCCAAACCGCTAGCGGTCATTGCGCATTAAATGCAGAGTTGACTCGCATTAAATGCACAAGCGGCTGCCCATGTGACGTCGATGTGCACGTCCGGTTAGCCGGAATCCTCCACGATGGTGCGCCAGACCCTGTAAATAATAAGGCGGCGTCAATGATGATGCCTACCCAGCAGGCCATGAGAGCTTGCTGGTAGGCCAAGGCAAAAGACACTCCCTCAAAGATTCTATAAATACCCAAGGCATCGAGAGCCAGGTATGGACAGTTAACTCCAAGTATTCACAACTTTCATTCATCTTTATCGATTAAGCTTGCTAACTTAATCTTCGGAGTGTGATCGGCCCACTAAGGGTCGACCCATTCTAACCTCCTTGTCTTGCAGGAGATATTTGGACTCATCCATTTGAAGCTTGAGAGTTCGGCCCAGCTTTCCCGAAAAATCCCACTTATAATTGGTGTCGTCTGTGGGAAGGCTAAGAAAAACCATGAGTCTAAACAACTGGAGATACAGGGGAGAGAACCACGACGGGAGAGGCTTCGGAGCCTCCTCCAGTAAAGACCCGACCAACTCGGCGCACTACCAATCTACACCAGTAGATCGGCAAAGAAGGAGAACACTAAGGTCGGAGATACAAACGCCCGCTGAAAGTCACCAAGAAGCACCAGATGAAATGCGGAGGGATACGGGCTATGTCATGGACAGAAACTTCCGCAGGAACCACCCTCAAAACCTTGTCCCGTCGCCTTCCAATGGGCGGATCCCGAGTGAGGATACGCTCCGTGCAGCGGAGAGGGAAATTCGGCGGCGCGGAGAAGAGATAGCCTACCTCACCTCCCAAGTTCGGGCCATGAGGGAGGCGTTCTCGGGAAGAAATGGGCGCGGGAGAGAAGGGTCCCCAGATTGGGAGCAGGTTACTGGCGCAAGGGACAATCCAGCGCCGCCGATAAGAGGGAGTTACACCCTTAGTACCGGGCTTTGCGTTAACAGGCGCACAGGTCGGCGGAGGGGAATGAGCGAAACCCCGCCAAATAATAATCCAGCTGAAGGAGATCGGCGGAGAGAGGACTGGGAGAAGTGGTATAACGAAAAACAGGAGGATTGAAGGCAGCAAACTAAGGAGCGCACAGCCCATGACTTGATGAAAAAGGCCCTTGATCAGATTGCATCCACGCCATTCACTGAGGAGATTGAATCCCACCCAATTCCTCGAAAATTCACCCCACCAAAGTTCACCCTCTATGACAGGAAGACCGAACCGATTAACCATATTCGACATTACAAACAGCTTATGGTAGTGTGGTGCGGTGACCAGATGCTGATGTGTAGAATCTTCCCCTCCAGCCTGGGAAGTGTGGCTTTACGGTGGTTTGATAAATTGCCACTTAAGTCCGTTTCTTGCTGGAGGCAACTTGCCGAGCTTTTTACAGCTCGTTTCATAGCAAACAGCTTACAGCCGAAGGAGGTTGATTTCTTGCTGACATTACGAAATGAGGAAGGGGAAGGATTGCGAGCATACGCCCGACGCTACTGGGAAGCTTATAACGAAATTGACGAGTGCAGCAAGTAATTAGCTGTAACTCAGTTCAAGATCGGCCTTCCTAGGGAGCATCGCTTGCGACAGTCCTTGATGAAGAAACCAGCTCTCACGATACAGGAACTAATGCTCAGGATCGAGCGCTATGCGTGGTTGGACGAAGACATACCCCAGATAGCATCGGCCAAGGTTGGCATTGTTGCCGAAAAGACAAATAAGAAGGATGCCAAGAAACCCCAGTCAGAAGATAGCGGCCGAGGAAAAAGGGTAACTGAGAGGGTCTATACAGTCTTTAAGGACCCCATCTATAAAATATTGCCCCAGATCCGTGATAAGCCCTTCTTCAAGTGGCCATCAAAGTTGGGAGGAGACCCAGCGACTCGAAACCAGAAGAGGTTCTGTTCATACCACCGTGAGAAGGGACATAAGATGGAGCAGTGTTGGCATCTGAAAACTCACTTGGAAGACTTGGCCAAAGCAGGCCACCTCGACCAATTCATTGATCGGGAGAAGACAAAGAATGAAGCCGAGCAACCGCGGGTAGAGGACGCAGCCCGGAAGGAACCAGAATTAAGGCCGGTTCGGGTAATCAATGTGTTGCACGGTTCGGCTGAATCAGGAACCGTCGACCCATATAGGTACCGAGCTGAGATACAGAAAGCTGCCCACCTAAGGGAAGTGATGCAGGTACAATAACCTAGCAAGAAAGCAAAAGTTGACAGCCGCCGTGTACCAATTTCTTTCACCGATGAGGATCTCGTGGGAGTGCAGATTCCTCATAATGATGCCTTGGTGGTTACGTTAAGAATGGCGGACTGCGACGTTAGAAGACTGCTCATTGACCAGGGGAGTTCATCCGAAGTTATATACTACAGCCTGTTTAAGCAATTGGGACTTACGAGTCCGACCTCCAACCGTCACTTAACCCATTGGTCGGGTTCAGCTCGGACCTAGTTTGGCCAATGGGGAAGGTGATGATTCCTATAACAGTCGGAGGAATCACATTGCAAACTGAATTCCTAGTAGTTAACGTACCCTCCCCCTATAATGCCATCATGGGACGAACCTGGTTGCACCTCATGAAGGCCGTTCCGTCTTCATACCATCAGTTGCTTCAGTTTCCGACCCCAGCAGGAGTTGGAGAAATCAGGGGAGACCAAGTGGCTGCCAAACAATGTTTCCTAACAGCATGTGCGACGAAGACAAAGCCTGAGAATGTGCAGATGATGGAGCTGCATGAAGACACCCCCACTATCGATGATGTGGGACAGACACCCGAGAACAAAGCTGTGGAGGACCTGAAGAAGATATACATTGATCGGCGAGGAGACAAATACTTCGTCATCGGCACCTCTCTGTCCAAACAAGAGGAAAAATCCCTCATCGAGTTGTTAACGAACTTCCTGGAAATGTTCGCCTGGACCCCTTATGACATGCCTGGGATCGGCGTTGATGTTGCTTGTCATCGCCTGAATGTAAACCCAAATTGCCAACCTGTCATCCAAAAGGGGAGAAGGGCCGCTACCCAGCATATGGATGCTGTCTTGGAGGAAACAGAGAAGCTTTTGGAAGCTGGGGCCATTCGGGAGATCAACTACCCAAGCTGGTTATCAAATACCGTGGTTGTAAAAAAGAAGGACGGTAAGTGGAGGGTCTGTGTGGACTTCACTGATCTCAACAGGGCATGCCCTAAAGATCCATTCCCCCTGCCCAAAATTGACCAGCTTGTGGATGCAACCACCGGCTTCAGGAGGATGAGTTTCCTGGATGCTTACCGAGGATACCACCAGATCCCACTCCACCCCGACGACCAAGAAAAAATGGCCTTCATCACTCCAAGGGGTATTTACTGCTATAGGGTTATGCCCTTTGGCCTGAAGAACGCCAAAGCTACATATCAGCGATTGGTCACAAAGATGTTCAAGATGTAGCTCAGCAGAACTGTCGAGGTCTACATCGATGACATGGTGGTAAAAAGCAAACTGAGCAACACCCACTTGGCGGACCTAAAGGAGGTACTCTGCATCCTGAAGGACTACAAAATGAGGCTGAACGCTTCAAAATGTGTCTTCAGGGTCGGCTCGGGCAAGTTTCTAGGGTTCCTGGTCACGCATCGGGGCATTGAAGTGGACCCACGGCAGATTGGTGCGATTCGGAGCATTCAAGCCCCAAGGAATGCCAAAGAGGTACATAGACTGACAGGAATGGCCGCAGCACTCAACAGGTTCATCAGCCATTCATCGGACAGATGCCGACCCTTCTTCCAGCTCCTAAAGAAATAAGAACGGTTCGAGTGGACCCCAGAATGTGACTCTGCACTTGCCGATCTAAAAAACTACCTAACCAAACCACCCCTGCTCTCCACCCCCGTTCAGCACGAGGAACTCTTCCTCTACCTTACAGTGTCAGACCATGCAGTCAGCGCCGTCCTACTCAGGCAAGAGAACCGGCAACAATTCCCGGTCTACTACGTCAGCAAAACCCTTCTCGGGGTCGAGAGCAGGTACCTACCCCTCGAAAAGCTGGCATTCGCCCTGATAGTAGCATCCCGTAAGTTGGTGCATTATTTCAGAACTTACACCATCAACGTCCTCACTAACCACCAGCTCAAACCTCTGTTAAGAAAGGCCAACTTCTCTGGAAGAATCGCAAAATGGGCCGTGGAATTAGGGGAGTTTGACATCAAGTTTCAACCTAGATCGGCAGTGAAGGGGCAGGTTCTTGCAGACTTTGTTGCCGAGTTCTCTGTCGAGATACGAATAGAGGTAGAACAAACTCCAGCAATTGGCCAACCGCAACACAAATTCCCCCTGGACCTTTGGGAACAAACTGATCATTGGCAACTTTATGTGGACGGAGCTTCCAATGACCGGGGGGCAGGATCGAGCATTGTACTCATCACACCAGACAGTCTAACCATTGAACAAGCCATCCAGCTCGAGTTCACTGCCTCCAACAATGAGTCTGAATATGAGGCCTTGCTCGCCAGAATACGTCGAGCCATTGAACTTCAAATTCCTGAAATCGTCATCTATTCAGACTCCCTACTTGTTGTAAACCAAATTACAGGAGAATATGTAACAAAGAACGACAGAATGACGCAGTACCTAGCAAAAGCCAATGAACTACTCGGCCAATTCAAAAACTACAAGTTTCGACAGATCAGCCGAGACAACAACTCACATGCGGATGCCTTGACAACTTTGGCCACAGCTCTGGAATCAAGATCGAAAAGGACGATCAATGTGGAAACCCTTGCCAAACCCAGCATCTTTCGGGAGGAAGAGGAAGCTCTATCAGCTGAAAAGCTGGGACCATCATGGATGGACCCAATCATCTCTTACTTTGAGAAAGACGAACTATTGGAAGATAAGACTGAAGCTCGGCGAATCAAACATACATCTCTCAGGTATTGTCTGTCACCAAGTAAGGAGCTTTACAGACGTTCCTTTACAGGTCCATTTTTACACTGCGTCCATCCGGACCAAGTACAGGGCGTCTTGTTCGAAATCCACGAGGGGATATGTGGAAGTCATGTCGACGGAAGATCGATAGCACACCGAGCCATCTCGCAGGGATACTGGTGGCCTTACATGCAGAAAGATGCAGCCTAGTACGTCCTGAAGTGTGACAAGTGTCAGAGGTTTTCCCCCATCATCCACCAGCCAGCCGAAGATCTTGCCACCATCACCAGTCCGTGGCCTTTCACTTAGTGGGGACTGGACATTTGTCGGACCTCTGCCTCGAGCTCCGGGTAATAAAAGGTTTCTCATCGTAGCGACTGACTACTTTACCAAATGGGTAGACGCGGAGCCATTGTCAAACATCTGGGAAATCGATGCCAAAAGGTTCATATGGAAAAGCATTGTCACGAGATTCGGGTTGCCCCGTGCCATTGTTTCAGATAACGGCACCCAGTTTGATGACAATATCTTTAGATCATTTTGCGAAGGATTGGGTATCAGATACTATTACTCAACGCCGGCCTACCCTCAATGTAACGGGCAAGCCGAGATTTCAAACAAAACCATACTTAACGGAGTCAAAAAATAATTGGAAAAAGCCAAAGGGAAGTGGACGGAGGAGCTACCTAATGTTCTGTGGTCTTATAGAACAACCCTAAGAAGGTCTACCAGAGAGACCCCATTCTCCATGGCATACGGGGTGGAAGCAGTCATCCCTTTGGAGGTCGGACTACCAACTATCAGATCGGCAGCTTTTAACACGGGTCTCAACGACTGGACGGTTGCAAGAGACCTGGATCTCGTCGAAGAAAGAAGGGAAACCTCCTTGATTAGGCTCACAGAGTATCAGCGACAGCTAAAATGCTCTTACAACAAACGGGTCCGCCCGAGAAACTTTGCTCCAGGGGATCTAGTTTTACGAAAAGTATTGGGGACAACCAAGAAGGCGGCAGATGGAAAGCTCAGCCCAAACTGGGAAGGCCTTTACAAAGTGACATCTCAGGTCGGCATTGGCGCATACAGACTAGAAACTGTTGAAGAAGGGAGACAATTGCCGCGACCATGGAATGCAAGCAATTTGAGGAAATTCTACCAGTAATACAAAACTCTATGCGATGTAACAGTCCATGAAATGTGTAAAGCTCTACTGAAGAATCAATGAAATTGAAGCTGTTCAAACAAATCTAATCTGAGCACTCTGTGAAACCCATAAAAACCAAGTGTAAAAACTTGGTCCTGTCCAAGTTGGACAGGTCGGCCAAAGAAGGCCAAAACAAAAACCAAGTGTAAAAAACTTGGTCCTGTCCAAGTTGGGCAAGTCGGCCAAAGAGGGCCAAAACAAAAACCATGTGTAAAAACTTAGTCCTGTCCAAGTTGGACAGGTCGGCCAAAGAAGGCCAAAACAAAAACCAAGTGTAAAAACTTGGTCCTGTCCAAGTTGGACAGGTCGGCCAAAGAAGGCCAAAACAAAAACCAAGTGTAAAAAACTTGGTTCTGTCCAAGTTGGGTAGGTCAGCCAAAGAAGGCCAAAACAAAAATCAGGTGTAAAAACTTGATCCTGTCCAAGTTGGACAGGTCGGCCAAAGAAGGCCAAAACAAAAACCAAGTGTAAAAACTTGGTCCTGTCCAAGTTGGACAGGTCGGCTAAAGAAGGCCAAAACAAAAACCAAGTGTAAAAAACTTGGTCCTGTCCAAGTTGGGTAGGTCAGCCAAAGAAGGCCAAAACAAAAACCAAGTGTAAAAAACTTGGTCCTGTCCAAGTTGGGCAGGTCGGCCAAAGAAGGCCAAAACAAAAACCAAGTGCAAAAACTTGGTCGTGTCCAAGTCGGGCAGGTCGGCCAAAGAAGGCCACAACAAAAACCAAGGCAGATTCAGTCCACAACAAAATCAGACAAGGCATATTCAGTCCACAACAAAATCAGACAAGACAGATTTAGTAATAAACGACAAAACGAGCTTTTTTTATTAAACGGCATTGATGGTTACAAAAACATCAAAGAAAAGAAAAAGAGCAGTTATGCCGACTTCTCCCCCAGCTGCGAAATTGCCCCTGGCAAACCACCGACAATCTCTTCCGCATCCTTAGGGGGTTCGACAGCGGCCTTCAATTTTTCAGCTCTCTCCTTTTCAGCAGCAGCTTCTTCAGCCGCGGCTTTTAAGATAAGCTCTCATTTGTATTGGGCATTTGCAAGCACTTTTTTCGGACAAACGACGCCATCCTCGGTAGTATCAAAGAAGTCCGGGCAAAGACCCCAAACGTCAGAGGCTTTATCCAGTTCTGCAACGACAATGGCACCGTTCCAACCCTGTCGGAATATGGAGCGACTAAGGTCCATCATCTCTTCGGCCAAACGCTTGGCCCCCCTTTCTTCACCCCTCTTCAGTGTGGCCTCTTTTTCTACCTTCAGCTTGGCCACTTCGGAGTTAAGGGCCTCGACCTCCGCATTTGTGTTGTGCAGATCTACGGACTGCACATCGAACTTCTTTTCGAGGTCGGCCAGATCCTTATCTCTCTTCTCAAAATTGGCTTTCATCAACAAAAGCTCGGCGGAAGCCTGTTCGGCCTGTTTCCTAAAATTGATCTGCTTATTATTTGCCTCGATCCACTCGAGCTTTAAGCAGCCGTGCTCTTTAATGAGTTCCTGGTGAGCCTCGACAAGCTTCTGGAAGCGCGACATCGCTTTCAAGGAATTCAGACAACCCTACACAGATAAGAGAAGGTCATTTCAAGAGCGAATGTCCAAAAGAATCTCTAATCAATTAAAAAGTCAGTGCCGACTTACCAGCACCGAGTTATGAAAAGCACCCATAAAGACGGCTGAATCACTTGCTTCGCCCAGCTTCTCCACGTCTTTTTGCTGAAGGACGCTCTTAATAACACCAAATGCCACCTCGGGCTGGTTAATCATAGAATCTGCTGTCGTCATAGGACGACCTAGAATGTCCGGAGTGATGGTCACTGTTTCGCCGACCTCGTCCACCGCGCCTTTTCCTTTTTACTTTTTGGGCGCTGGAGTTGGAGGAGTGACATCGGGCCTCCTTTTCCTCTATTACCGAGTCTCTAGCCTCTGTTGCACGAGAGGGGCTTCCTCCACGGGAGTTATCACCAGCTCGGTTGGAGGAGTTTCGGCGGAAGAGGGGACGGCCGACCTTAGCGGCTGGCCCACGAGAGCAAACATTCTCTCCCTCAGACTCATGCTGTCCTCTTCGTCGGGGGATGGGCTGGAATCCCTTGTTCTTGCAGGAATCTTAACTCGGCGGTCGGGCGCAGTATACGGTGATGAAGTGGATGCCGAGCTGTGTGATTTCGATCGCGCTTCGCGCTGTTCTTCACCAGCTGGCTCCGATGGAGGAGCAACCGCGACTGTCACGCCTGTAGGACTGCGCGCCCTTTCGATTGCTATTCCGGTGGGGATCTCCTCAAAGTCTCCTTCGGCACCTTTCTTTGCTAATCTTGCAAGTGTACTCTGGGGAACACCCGTCTCGGCAGTGAAAGTTGAGTATCGCAGCGGGTAGGAAAGCAAAATGTGTGCACCCCGAGCAACGTATCTTAGTCAACCTTCGCCGACGTAGTTCAAAACCTTGTTGAGGTCGTTAGAGTTAACTAACCAGTCACGAGCTTTCGACCGCTTCCTCGTGTCTGCAAAAATTCGAGAGTCAGTTTTGCTACACATTGAAATTTAAAATGATGCACCGTATGAGAGATCGACATCAAACCTAGTTCGACGGGCACTCTAGGGCATCGAATCGCCGGTCTATCCTTCTCAAGAACGTTGCTGAACTCCCATGGACCGGTTACCCCGACCCTAACGTCATCGATGCCCTTCCCTGAGGAAGGCAGACACTTCACTAACTCTAAGGACTTCTTTACTGCCCGGAGATAGACTTTGTAACTACCTCCGACTTTACAAAGAGTGTAGCAGTAGTCCAGTTCGGCAAGGCCCAAGTTCACACCCAGGCGCCGATTTATTTTAAGCATGCCAAAAAAGATCCTGTACACGTTCGATGCTAACTGGCATGGCGACACCTTATTTTTTACTATGAACTTATGAAAAAGAGGGTGAAGGGGAAACCTGAGTCCCCCTTCTACGACGGCGATGACTGGGAATGGCACTCCCTTCTCAGTCTCGCCCATATGGTAGTCATTGGGGTCGACCAGCTCTAAGCCGATCTCATCTGGGATGTCAAACCTGGCCCTGAACGAAGCAAGGGCCGACGGACCATCTAGCATTTTACAAAGATGGGACGCCATCAGGGGGTAACCGTCAAAACACAGAATACAGTGAAGAGCAAAAGAGTTGCGGGCTCAAAGGACACTTACAGTGGTGGATGCTGAAATAGCTGACACACACGCTATTTAGGAGGCAAAGGAAAAAGAGCAAGTTTCTTTCAACTGATTAGGGCGTCGCTCTTTTATACACACCAGAGTCGTCGGTTCGTACACGGTAAAACGACATTAATCATGACACTCTGCCGAAGCGTCACATCGGCCGTTGATTCAATAACGCCCCACCAATGAATCTTTTAAAATCCCACCCATTTATGTGGCCGGGTGACCGTTACAGCCCTTGGCCGTTTTAGAAGCCAAAACGACACAAAGGCTAGGGGCAATTGTGGGGGAATAACGCCCGGCCCAACCCAATGGGTGAGGCCCAATCTGCGCAAATTAAAGTTGGGGCTGCTTGGCGGGCCCAGATCAGAATTAGAGGGAAGACCAGCTTTGACTGCCGACCTCCTTCACAGCATAGCCCAAACTGCAAAAAGAGGGCCCAAATCGCTAGCGGTATTTGCGCATTAAATGCAAAGTTGACTCGCATTAAATGCACAAGCGGATGCCCACGCGACGTCGATGTGCACGTCCGGTCGACCGGAATCCTCCACGACGGTGCGCCAGACCTTGTAAATAATCAGGCGGCGTCAATGATGATGCCTACCCAGCAGGCCATGAGAGCCTGCGGTGGGCCAAGGCAAAAGACACTTCCTCAAAGATTCTATAAATACCCAAGGCATCGAGAGCCAGGTATGGATAGTTAACTCCAAGTATTCACAACTTTCATTCATCTTTATCGATTAAGCTTGCTAACTTAATCTTCGGAGTGTGATCGGCCCACTAAGGGTCGACCCATTCTAACCTCCTTGTCTTGCAGGAGATATTTGGACTTATCCATTTGGGGCTTGAGAGTTCAGCCCAGCCTTCCTGAAAAATCCCACTTACAATATATATATATATTTAAGTTGCTAAATGGTTTTGTCAAGTGAATATCTAATAATACATATATGACCTATATTTATACTCATACTTCTTCTTAAAGATCGGAGTTTAATTGTCGAGTATCTGATACAGGTACTTCATATATTTTTGAGGAGTCTAGTTGTACACTATACACTATAAAAGGGAGGTGATCAAACTTACTCCAAGCACACTTCCTTACCCTAACTACCTCATTTTTGCCTACTTCATCAACAAAAAATATTAGCAACTTTTTACTAAAAAAGCAAGGAAAAAAAAATAATAATAATAACCGGCACTTTTCGTATTTGGAAGAAATTTCTAAAGAAATAAGGTGATCACACCATAATACGGTGGACCATTTTGTATCTAATAATATCTCTTATTAGTCAGTGAGAATTCCCACTTAGGAAGTTTGACAGTTAAATTTAACCATTGTTGGATTCAAGTGTTTGTATTTGAATTGAACATTCACAACCTTTTGTGAAAGGTTGTATCTGTAACCAATGGGTATGAAGTTCTCTATAAATAGGATACCTAATTTACCTGTATATCTAACATTATTTTCATTATCATCATCGGTTAGACTTTCTGCATGTGATAAATGCCCTAACGGGATTCATTCACTTTATATATGGCTTTGGGACTTTCAGTGGTATCGGAGCATAGTTTCAGAGAGTTCTACCGAGAAGAGGAAAGAAGGCAACAAGTTTGACAGTATTTATGTCAGGAATTCAAAAAATAATAAATAGATAGATATTGGGTTTGGCAACATCTGTCGCATTGTTTAATCTTTATCAGAAGGTTGAACGACCCGGCGAAGAACTATTGGAGATTACTATTGGTGGTATTGGATATTCTGGCAATCTTCAAAAATTACAACAAAAATATCCATGCGAATAGCTCTACTAGGAATAGTTTCGGAACTCTGTGTTGTTTGAAGCATCTAAATTAGATTTCAACATTCTACACGCTGAAAATTTGGAAGAATCCATCCCTAGTGAATTTAAACAATTCATTATGGACTTGGAGGCATCGTCAGAGTCTTCTTCAATATCAATCCACAAGAATCTTGATATTGTAAAAAATTTTGGTTATTTTTTGGACCACGAGCTGATTGCAGATTCTCCACCACCAGGTTTTAATTATGTTGGTCAGTCTTTTACTATTGATACAAGGAAGGAAAAGTGTGTCAGGATTTTAAAACCTGTTGAAAATAGTGTTTTGGAATTGTCCGGCCACAAAAAGGATTTTTTCGGCGACAACAAAGGATGTGCCAGTGTCAAAAGTGAATTTTCCAGTGTCAAAAGTGAATTTTCCAGCATCAACAATGGAATCAGCGTTAATAAGGAACATTTTGGCAAACCAGACTTGGAAAAACACAATCTGTTATCTAAAAAGCCTTATTGGGCTAACCCAAATATAAGGGGCCCAAGGTTTAAAACAACAGCCCTCAAGTCAACCTTGGCCCAGATTCAATTCAAGCCCAAAGTCACGGTCCAAGCCAAGTCCAATAGTGGTTCAACCCAATTGCCTTAAGCCCGACTAGACCCATGCCCAACCTAACTCGGTCCAGACCCGACCCGTACTTGGTCTGGTCCGGCCATCCCCAGTTCGACTGGTCTAGCTAGTCTCCGTTCAACTGGTCTGGTATGCCTGAACCAGATTCTTGGCAGATTTGACCTTGTGGTGGTTTTTCGCCTGTTTCACTTCATTTCACAGTCGATTTGGGTATTCAAGTACCGATTTGAAGGTAATTCATAGGGGAATCACTCAGAAACATTTTTAGCCCCTAATTCTAAATTTCCAAAGTGTCCAAGAGGTTGGGAAAAGTGGGAATCCGCTCAAAGGGTTTTTGAAAGGCGTTGTTCTCATCATTTTGCACCCTTTTTGCTATATCCAAAGGTCCGCAAAGAGATTTTGTTTACTATACTAGAACTTGTTCAATCTGAAATCTCTACCAATCAACGCTTGAAAGGTCCATATCCCCAAAGAATTGTCCGATCAATTAAGCAATGCCCTAGTGATCCGTGGCCATTAGGCATTCATAATCATACTTTTCCTAGGGGAGGTGAATGGGTCAGTCTGCCAAATAATAATTTGGCATAATGTAGGGGTTGTCTCAATAAGTACAAGACAAGACTAGGGTAATATAATCCTAATGTACTGTAAGTTATTATTTTATTTTCACAGCTTCTTGTAATTTTTTTTTTCTTGTAACCACATTTGTTTTAGTAATTAATTATTATTATTGTTATAAGTTGTTCCCTAGTTTTTCATTATGCGTAATAAAGGTATAATTCAATCTGCAAAATTAAGATGCTTAATGGAGTTAATTTTAGAGCATAGAAACGTCATATCTCTTATCTTCTTACCCATGAGAAGACAGTGCATACTCTCACTTCTTCCAAAGTACCAGCATTCGTATTGATAGTGCTGCTATTATTAAAGTAAGGGAAAAGTGGAAGCAAGACAACACCTTAGTAAGGGCTTCCCTTCTTCATCATATGAATGATAATATCATTCCTTTTTTTTTTTTTTTGGAGAGTATGAAACAGCAAATGAGCTAATGGAAGCATTGAAAGTCAAATATGGTCCTAGATCTGACACTCATATTCAGTTATTATTGGATAAATATAACAGCACTCGTATGAGAGAAAATGACGATACAGGCAACCATGTTAATCAGATGGAGCTTATTGCAAACAAATTATCCAACGCAGGTGATGCTCTCTCAAACAAGATGTAAGTTACTACCATACTAAATAGTCTTTTGCTGTCTTAGAATCATGTTGCGACATCTCTCACTCACAATGGAAGAGACATTACAATGGTCATATTACTAGTACTTCTAGTTTTGGAAGAAGAAAGAATGAGAAGGGGACGGAAAGATAAGTGTTTAGACAACTTGTTAATGGCTAAAATCATAGAGGCTTTTTCTTTCAAAGAGGCTTCATTTTTCAAAGTATATCCAAAACATGAGAAGGCCAATGGTGGAAGAATCTATGCAGCAACAAAAGGTCATTTGATGGATGTTTCAAGTGTGGAAAGAAAGGGCATTTTAAAGCAAAGTGTCCCAAGAACAAAAAGTCCCATGGGAAACAAATTGCGATGAAAGTTTTAGAAGCCATGGTCATTGAAACTGAATCATAATCATGGTGGGTAGAGTAAGCCGCTACCAGACATATTCCCAGAGATCAAGACTTGTTAGTAGATTTTAAAGAAAAGGCGATTGGTGAACACCGAGTCTACATGGGTAATAATGCCTATTGTGAAGTTTTGGAAGAAGGAAATTGTAAGTTTTCAGTGCAAAGCTCTATAGTGATACTGCAGAATGTATTGTATATCCGTAGTATTCATAGGAATTTGATCTCGATTCCAGTTTTGGATCAGTATTTATTAAGAAGGATAATGTATCAGTGAAGGGATTCAAGTCTGATAATATGTACTTGATCAAAATTGATGATAATAAAGTTTCTCTTTCTGATTATCTACATGTGTCTCATGATCGTAATGATTTATATTTATAGCATTTGCGATTAGGTCACATCAATAAAGATAAAATGATTAGAATGTGTCAAATTGGATTAATAACAAAAGTAAATTCAGATGATTTTGATATATGTGAACCATGTATGATAGGAAAAATGACTCGAAAAGCTTTTACCAAACATTGGAAATCATCGAAATTACTTAAAATAATCCACTCGGACATATGTGGCCCTTTACGTGTCAAAAGCCATTGGGGTGTGGAGTTCTTTATTACCCTCATTGATGACTATTCAAGATTTGGATACATGTACCTTCTCAGGCATAAGTCTAAGGCAATTGAGAAATTTCAAGAGTTTAAGTTAGAAGTGGAAAAATAATTACGTAGATTTATAAAAACTTTGAATAATGACAGAGGTGGTGAGTATGAAGCTTTTGATATTTTTTTGCAAGGAACAATGTATAAGGCATTTATATACAATGAATTATATTCCACAACAAAATGGCATTGCAGATAGGCTGTTGTCCAGTGATTTTTCACACTCGAGAAAAATACACACAAGTGGCATTTAAACACGCTACTCTCTCGTTAGAACTCATCCACCAAGAAGGACGAGTACAACTAGGTTTGAATTGAAAATTAATTTGAATAAGGGCTTTTAGAAAAAGTTTGGAATCGCCATCTAACTTGATTAAGGTGAGTTAGGTCACTTAAAACTAAGTGCAATCCGAAAATTGAACTTAGAATTTTTGAAAAGATTTTAGAAAACTTCCTCAAGAGAGGGTTTTTAAGAAAATAGGTTGTTTGACAACTTTTGAAAAGATTTAAGTCCTTTTTGAAAATAACTCCATTTTGAACTTTGAAAACAGTGATTTTAGGTTCAGAGGTTGGTTATTTATAGGGAAGATATCCTAAGATCATCACCCTATCCCATCCTTGTAGTACCTACATGCTTATTCATCCTAGGTTCACTCATTTAGAAACATCGATTGTCCAATGTCCAACTATATCCACTTTGAAAAGAATTTTAGAAAGATATTTGATATGATGCATGACATGTAAATGTAGAAAAAAAGAATTTAAGTTCGAAAATAGATTTAAAAAAAGGATTTGAAGTTTGAAAGAGATTATGAAATTGGAAATTTAAAAAAAATTGTGGAATTAGAAACTTGAAAAAGGTTGTGACCGCACCGATGATGGTTGCTTACGTATTCCTTTATTGGGAATCAAGTCAATCGTAATTCCGACAAGAGTCTGATTGAAAATAAACACATTGAAGTTTTTGAAAAGTTTAACTTGAAAAGGTTTAATTTGAAAAAGGTTTGATTTGAACTTTGAATAGAAGATTTGAAGTTGAACTTGGAATTGATTTTAATTTGAAATAGAACTTCAGGTTTTGAAATTGATTTTGATTTGAAAAGATTGAACTTGGACTTGATTTGGAAAAATTGAGATTTGAAAACACCTTGACTTGAATTGAAGTTTGAAAACCATCTTGGTTTAGAAAGGAGTTTTAGAAACGTTTTGAAAAGAGTTGAAGCTTCCTAACTCTGGGTTAGGGTTAAACTAGGGTTTGGCTTCCTAGGGTTTAGGTAATCTAGGGTTGAAGTATGTACTTAAATTGGAAAGGTTTGATTTAGACTTGAAAATTTTGATTAAAGAAAGTTTCGATTTAAGAGAGGTCCGAATTAGGAAGGTTGGCTTTGAGAAACATTTGAAAAAGATTTGATTTGGTTTAGAAACATTTGACTTGGAATGACTTGACTTGGATACTCGGCTTGAAGGAATTTTAAAAAGTTAGAGTTTAGGAAATATTGAATTTTGGAAATCTTTGAATTAGAAAGGTTTCAAAATAAAAAAGTTTTCAAATTAAGAAAGTTTTTAAATTAGGAAAGATTTGAATTGAAGAAAATTTTGATTTTAGAAAGATTTGAATTTTGAAAAGTTTTGAATTTAGAAATATTTGAACTTTGGAAAGATTTAGAATTTGGAAAGATTTGATAAGTTGAAATTTAGAAAGTTTATATTTGGAAGGGTTTAAAATTAGGAAAGATTGGAATTAGGAAATATTAGAATTAAGAAAGATTTGATTCTTATTTCCTAAAGTTAACTATGAGACTTTATTTCCAAAAATTGATGATTTGATTTTGTTTCCAAAATTGGAGAATTTGATTTGGGGTCCTAAATTGGTAGATTTGATTTCACATGGAATTGAAAAGATCGAGTTTTGAAAGTTTTGGATATGGAGATCTATGATTTGGTAAGAAAAGTGGTTTTGAAAACCTATGATTTGATGTAGAAAATGATTTTGAAAACCTATGATTTAAGGCAAACGAGGAAGCCTTGATTTTAAGGAAGGAACTAGGGTTTCCTAACCATAGATTCTAGAGCTTGACTTGGACTCCAAGGCAAAGAGTTTTTGAAAAGTGGATCTTTTGAAAAAAGTTTTTAGAAAGTAAGGTTGAAAGAGTTTTTAGAAAGTAGATTTTGGAAGAGAGTTTTTGAAAAGAAGTTTGAAAAGAGTTTTTAGAAAGTAGATTTTTGAAGTGAGATTTTAGAAAGAAGTTTGAAAAGCAATTTGGAACGGGGCTTGAATATGAACTTTTGAAATTTTTTGAATGTTTCACTTTCCTAAAACGATTCTAACCATGAAAAGATTAGAACCATTCTAGGGTTGTGATTTTGAAAAACAACAAGGATTTGAAATATGGACCATAATGATCACTTTGAATATCACACTTTCCTAAAACAACTCTAACCATAGAATAACTAGAATCATCTAAAAATTGTGGTCTTGATGAAAAGCAATTTAGGGTTTATACGCAAAAATTTGGACCTTAGTGGTCACATTGGATGTAATACTTTTCTAAAACAACCCTAATCATAGAATGGCCAGACTCACTCTACGATTATGATTTTGAAGACGAGTTTGAAAAAAAGAGATTTTGAATGCAAGTTTAAAAACAACTTTGATGCAAGTTTGGAAAATAACTTTAAAAACAATTTTAAATGAATGTATGAATATAATATGTACAATGAAATAGGGTCGTAAACATACAAGGCTAGACTTTGCCACATAATCAAGAGGGCTGAACCCACACCATCAAAGGATGAATTTGAAGAAAGCCCTCAACAATTCTTCCTAGGCATGAATTGGGGAGTCCCTTGTTTCAAGCATGCAAGAAGGGGAGGTAGAAGATAGGGATTAAAATAGAAGAAAATCTAAGTGGGTTAGGAGGAAGAAGAAAGAGGGGAGATTACATAAAAGTAAATAGAAAACCAACCTCATATTCTTCTTACTTTAATTGCTTGGTTTGCTTTGATTTTTCTTGAATCTTGTGAGCTTTGAAGTTGCAGCACTTGGGTCTTCAATGACTTCTTGGAGGCTTGTGTTTGAGTGTGTATGGTGTATAAAGGCTAGGATTTGAGTGATTGGAGGCTAGGGCTTAAAGAGATTTGAGGAAATTAGGGTTTGAAAGGGACTTCGAGCTTTGTTTTTAGAGAGACAGCATTTCTGGACTGAGTTTGCGGACCCTTTTCACACAGGGGGAGGGTTTGCATTTATAGACAACTGAAATAGCCTTGGCGCCTATTGTAGTGGTGATACAGTAAAAAATACACTAGTTGGCTTGGCACCACTGCTAGTGGTGCCAGCCACTTAGGAAAGTTTTAAGGTAGCAAGAAACATATCTTTCGACCCTTGGGATGCAAGATAAAAGATTTGGGTGCCTGTCCTAGTGACGACCATGCAATCTTTGGCTTAGCTCTACTAGGAGTGATTCTGGAAAGTCCAGGAATGATTCAGAAGGTTTCGAGTAAACAAATTGGCCAGGAATGGACGGGAAACCTCGAGAAAGTGTCTCAGAGGTAATTAGCTTGAGAAGTAATGCCAGAATATTTGAAAAGGTCGACCGGCTCGCTAGGGGCAAAACAATCAATTAAATCAGAAAAACATCAAAATGGACTTAGAGTGACTCGTGAGAAGGCTTGAAGGTTGGAAACACTATTAATAGTGTTTCGGAGGGTTGTTGGTTTGATATCCAAAGCTAGTGTGGTTGACAAAGGTGACTGACCTACTAAGGGTAAAACGGTCATTTTGTATCGGGTATGCCGGAATAGACTCGGAATATTCTGGAAAGGTATTAGGAGGTTACCTATTTGATACCCAGAGCCAGTGTGGTTCTCGAAAGCGATCGGATACCTAGGGGCAAAAAGGTCATTTTGATCAAATGGTCTCGGAATTGGTCCAAAATCGACTGGAAGGCACTTGAACATGTAGGATTGTCTTTGAGACAATCTTTGAAGGGTGGACTTACTACTCTAAGGACTTAGGTACTTTCCTAAGAAGCGTGTCGAAAAAGGCCCAAGAGGCAGTTTGGTTATTTTTTATCGAAGTGGGCTAGCAGGCACTGGTGTTGACCCAGGTTTTGAGTGTTTGCATCACTCTGATGGTGTGTGATGAGTTGGTTTCCAAAGGTACCCCATACTTAGGTAAACGTGTCACGACCAAGAGGCGTGTTTGGTCCCGTGACATAGGGGTTTGTTGGTAATCCTTGATGTCGACCTATTTGCGAGTGTTTCCACTACTCTGACGATGTGCATTCATTCTGAAAACTGCCTGATCTCGGAAAGCTACTAGATAGACTTATCGTCTGAGGGATCAACTTTCTCGGAATATGTGCTAGATAATGGACATTCTACATTAGTGGGCTTGCAAGCGCCAGAAGTGAACTATTTTACCATCTCGAGAACTTGAGTTCCATCCTAGTCGACAGGTTTGAAGGGACATACCGTTTTGAGCAGTGTTCTCGATAAACGTGCTGGATTGGATAGATTTATCGTTTGAAGGATCAATTTTCTCAAAAGACGTGCTAGATTGGGTTTGATTGGTCTAGACTGGAATTAAAATTAGAATTGAGGTTGAAAAAGGGACTTACAGTCTCTAAGAAGACATGCTAACTAGAATTAGACCAAGCAATGCTCCAAGGGCATTTTGGTCATTTTGCCTCTATTGGGCCCGGTGGACCCGCGAAGCGATTGATTGACTGGATTGAGTCTGGAGAACTAGTTTGGACTTGAATGAATTTGTATTGGTTTGAATGTGAGTTCGGTCGGGCCAGAGATTGCCGAGTGGGCAAAAATGGGATGCTTAAAGTTATCCCTCTTTTTCTGTCTTTGCTTGTCGAAGGCAAAAAATGATAAAGTAAGGGTTCCATACTGACCGCGAGGCGATCAGAGGGATGGAGTTTGAAAATCTTTGAAAACTGGAGCTTCAAAATGATAAATCAACCCAAGAGGGAGTTTGAAATTAGAGTTTGACATGAAAAAGGGTTGAATTGGCCAGAATTTGACTGTGGCACCACTAAGAGTGGCGCTAGGCTTAAAATAACCTTGCAGTGGCGCCAGGTTCTGGAAATAAAACCTTCACAGCCCAATATTTGGGGCTTATGGGTTTGAGAAGTTTTTTTTATTATTTGTGAGCTTTTTCAAGTGTTTTTTTTTTCAAGAAAGGAGACTTGTGTATTGAAGGGGTGACTTTGGGATACGCCAATGAGTTGTCGAAGGTTGTCACCGTTTTCGGAATAGTTGCCGGATAAGAAGATTTTGCTGGAAAACTCCAAGGGGTGAGTTTTTGTTTTTTTTTCGTTGATTTTTATGTGTAACTCTCTGTTTGAGTAGTGCAAGTAGTCAAAATTAATGTTTTGATATGCTTTGAATGCTCTGGTGGTGTTGTTTTTGTATTTTGATACTCGTTTGATTGAGTTTAGGTAGTTTTGCAAGTTTATGTAAAAGGAGTTTGTGCACGAATTGGAGATTTGCTCCTACAACCTTGGGTATTGGGTTTTCTTGCTAGATTTTTGCATTATGTGTCTTAGAAAAATGTGTTGAACAACTATATACAATTTCATGATTTTCTAAAAATTATTTGAATTTTTGATTTTTTGAAAAATAAAAAAATAGTTGAAAAATAAGAAAAATTGAGAAATTAATGGAAATGTTTGAACTTAACCTTTAGAAAAATATGAGAATATTTTAGAAAATATTTGAAGTAGTTTTGAAAGATCTTTGCTACAATTTTGAAAAACCTTGAATTTTTGAAAAAAATAATAGGTATTTAAAAATTTGAAAATATTATATATGTGCACAGATTGTTTTGTGTGTTTTGGTGCCATGTAATTGTGATGTCGTGAAGTGGACGGATTTTTTGTTGTTACAATGTATTGGGTGTTGTAGGAACTATTTACAAACAGGACTCTGCCAAAAATTTTCAAAATTAAGGAGAGAGTTAGAATATTTTTGAAATGAAATCTTTTTGAAGGAAAAATATATAAAACTTTTGAGGGTGGGACCTTTTGGGTAGATAAAGCCCCAAGAAACTCGGGGCACCTAGAATAAAACTTTCGAATGAAAAACTGAGGAAAATTTTTGAAAATGGAGTTTTTGAATGAAAACTTTTGAGGGAAATACTTAGAAAATTTTTGAAAATGGATTTTGAATTTAGAAAAGTTGGAAATTGATAAAAATTTTGGAAGAAAGAATTTTTAAGGAATAAAACCTTTGAGAATTTTTTGGGAATTGAATTTGAACAAGACTTTATGAAAGAAATTTTTTTAAAAAACCTTGAAACTTGATTAGAATAGAAATCTTTTGAAGGAGAAGCTTAAAAAAGTTTGAGATGGATTTTGATTGAAACATTTGATATTTGATTTTTGAAAATAAACCTTTGATTTTGAAATAACTTTGGTAAGGGAAAGCTAAAAGATCTAGAAATTAATTTTGAGATAACCTTGTAAGCACCTCATTTTTGCCCGCTCGACAGTCTCCGGTCCGTCCAGATTTGTATTCAAGTTGATATGGACATATTCTGAGTCAACTTAATTTTCCAAGTCTAATCTAGTCAATCAATCGCTTTGCGGGCCCTTTGGGCCTAAATAGAGGTTAAATGACCAAAATGCCATTGGGAGCATTGATCGGTCCAATTCCAATAAGCACGTCTTTCCGAAGACGGTAAGTCCCCTTTCCAATTTCAATTCCAATTCCAATTAAATCCAACACACTCAAGAAAGTTGATTCCTTGAAGCGGTAAGTCCATCCTGTCCGGCACGTTTCCGAAGAAACTCTTCGGAACGGTAAGTCCCTTCAAACCCGTCGGTTGGGACAAGACCCTAAGTTCTCGAGATAGTAGAACGGTCCACCTTCGACGCCTGTTAGCCCACCAATGCAGAAATGTCCGTTTTGGCACGCTTTCTGAGAAAGTTGATTCCTCAGGCGCTAAGTTCACCTAGCAGCTTCCAGAGATTAGGTAGTCTTTGGAATGATCGCGACCCGTTAGAATAACAGAAATACTCATAAACATCACAACTGCCAGAGTGGCGGAAACACTCGTAAACAAGTCGATATAGGGAATTGCTAGCAAGCCCCTATTTCACGGGACCGCCATCAAAGTAACGAAAAAACTCAAAACCTAGGTCAACACTGGGGCCTACTAGCCCACTTCGGTGAAAAATGACCAAACTGCCCCTAAGGTCATTTTCGGCACGTTTCTCGAGACAATATCTAAGTCCTCAGAATGATAATTCTACCATTCCAGGATTGTCTTGAAGATAATCCGGCATGATTAGGTGCCTTCCAGTTAGTTTCGGGCCAATTCTGAGACATTCCGTTCAAGATGACCATTTTGCCCCCAAGCATCCAAGCGCCCCGGGAGCCACACCGGCTCTGGGTATCAAATCGGTAACTCTCCGAGAATGCTTCTTATAACATCCCCTACCTTTTGATACATTTCTAAATCATTCCGAGTCAGTTTCGACAAACCTGGTACAAAATGACCGTTTTGCCCCTAGTGGGCCGATCTCCTTTGCTAACCACACCGGCTCTGGGTATTAAACCTGTAACCTCTTGGAACATTTCGGTTAATGTTTTCAAACCTCGAATCTTCTTTCGGGACATTCCGAGTCCATCCCGGTAGCTTTCTGACCCGATTGACCGTTTTGCCCCTAATAGCCCGGTCAACTTTTCCAATAAATTCTGTCATCATTTTTCAAGTCTATTATCCCTGAGACACTATTCTAAGGGTTCTTGTCCCTTTTCAGCCTTCCAGGCCATTCCTGACTCTTTCAAATCATTCCCAGACCTTCCGGAGTCACTCCTAGTGAAACTAGGCTAAAAATTGCATGGTAGTCACTATTACAGACGCCCAAATCTCATGAAAATACGTTGCTTGCCAACTTTAAAATTTTCCTAAGTGGCTGGCGCCTCTAGTCGTGGCGCTAAGCCAAATTTTGGCCTGGCGCCACTCAGAAGGATTTTTAGCTTAGCGCCACTGCAACAGGCGCCAGGTCATTCCTCTCTCTATAAATACAGAGCCTCCGTCAGTGTGAAAAAGGTCCGCAAACTCAATCTAAAAAATCTCCTCTTCGATATATAGAGCTCGTAGCCTCCCTAAACCCTAGTTTTCCTTAGGTTTTCCAAAACCCTAGCCCCCATATACAAACCCTGGCTCTCATATACTCCTATACACTCCTATACTAGCCTCCAAAGCCTCCATTGAAGACTTGAAGTGCTGCATCCCGAAGCTCCCGAAAATCAAGACAAGCCTTTGAAGACTAACGCAAAGTGAAGCAAGGACTGAAGCAAAGCAAGTAAGCAAAACAAAGCGAATAAAGAAGACATAAGGTAGGCTTCCTATTTATGTTTATGTAGCTCCCCCTTCTCTCTTCTCTCTCAGAACCCACTTGGGTTTTCTTCTATTTTAATCCCCCATCTTCTTCCCCCATTTCTTGCATGCTTGAAACAAGGGACTTCTCGGTCCACGTGTAGGATTAGAATATTGAGAGTCACTGTGTCGGGGGCTTTCTCTTAGTCTAATTGGAGACCACGTGGGTTTGACCCCCTTGATTATATGGTGAAGCCTTAACCTTGTATGTTGATGACCCCAACTTGCATTGTGCATATCATGATCTTGCATTTTTCTAAAATTCGTTTTCAAACTTATTTTCAAAACTTGCATTCAAACCGTTTTCAAAGTTTGTGTTAAAATCTTCTTTTTCAAAACCTATTTTCAAAACCACAATCATAAGGTGATTCTAACCTTTTTATGTCTAGGGTTGCTTTAGAAAATGTTACATTTAAAGCGACCAATATGACCCATATTTTCAAAATCTTTGTTGTTTTCAAAACCGCTATCTTAAAGTGATTTTAAACTTCTTATGGTTAGAATTGCTTTAGGGAAGTGAGATATTTTTTTTATGGACTTTCCAAAACTCTCTTTTCAAATCTCTCTTTCTAAAAATTCCTCTTTTCCAAGATACTTTCTAAAAACTCTCTTCAAATCTCCTTTCCAAAATTGTTTTCTAAAAACTCCCTTCAAAAATATATTTTTCAAAATTCCTTTCAAACTTCTTTCCGAAAAAAAGCTCTCTTTAATATTCACTTTCTAGAAACATTCCCTAAATCTCTTTCCTAAAAACTCTTTCTAAAACTCCTTTCTAGAAAAAAAAAAACTCTTTCCAAAAATCCCTTTCTAAAAACTCTCTTTTCAAAATTCGCTTTCCAAATAAAATCCTTTTTAAGATCTCCTTCCACAACTTTTCTTTCCAAAGACTCCCTTAAAGTTTTACTTTTTAAAATTTCTTTCGAAAAACTCTCTTTTCAAAGTTCACTTTCTAAAAACTCCTTTTAGATCTCTTTCCAAAAATTCTACTTTCCAAAATCTTTTTTCTTAGAGTCCAAGTCAAGCCGTAGAGCCAACAATTAGGAAACCCTAATTTCCTTTCTTAAAACATGATTTCCAATCTTACCCCAAAACCTAGGTTCCAAACTCTCCTTTTTTCCATCTAAATCATAAGTTTCCAAAATCTATTTTCTACATCAAAACTATAGTCTTCCGAATCTAGGGTTTCTAAAACTTCATCTTTCCAAATCCATGCCAAATCTAATCTCCATTTTAGGAACCCAAATCCAATCTCCCATTTAGGAAACTAGATCCAATCCTCCGTTTTTGGTAACAAGATCAAAACACTTCTTCTTAGAAACAAAGTCCAAATCTTTCTTAATTCAAATCCTTCCCATTCTCCTAATTTTCTAAATCTTAAGTTTCCAAAACTTGAACGTAAAAATCTTTCCTTAAACTTTAAGCTTCCAAATCTTTCCTAATTCCAACCTTTCTTAATTCCACACCTTTCCAAATCTCAGTTTTCCAAATCTAAGTTTTTAAATCTTTCTTAAACTCGAACCTTTCTTAACTTCAAATCTTTCCAAATTTCAAAAATTTCTAAATTCAAAACTTTTTTAGTTTCAAAACTTCCCTATTTTAAAACATTCCAAATTCAAAACTTTTCAATTTTAATACATTCTTAAAACGAAACCTTTCTTATTTCAAAAACTTTTTTAAACCAAAACTTTCCTAAAATGAAAATTTCCTAATTCAAAACTTTCATGAAATGACACTTTCCTATTTTGAAACTTTTCTAATTCGAGCATTTTCTAAATTCAATTTTTTCCTAATCTTCCAAGTCAGACATTCAAGTCCAATCTTTCTTAAACCTCAAGTCTTTTCTAAATCTCATCTTTCCTAAGTCTAGGTTTCCCAAAATTCTATCTTTCCAAATCTAGTCTAAGTTCTTTTTCAAGGGTCAAATCCTCTTTCAAGTTCATTTCTAGGTCTAAGTTCAATCCTGGTTTCAAATCTTCTATTCTAAGTTCCATATCAAAATCCTTTTTCAAATCATACTTTCTATTTTCTGTCGAACTTTTGTCTGAACTACGGCTGACCTGATTTCTCAAAAATGATATGTAGGCAATCCTCATGGGTGCGGTCATAACTTTTTTCAAGCTTCTATTTTCACAATCTTTTTCAAATCTCCAATTATATAATCTATTTCCAAGTTTCTAATTCCAAAAATCTATTTTCAAATGTATATTTCTAATTTCTAAAAATTTCTTTAAAATCAATTCTATCTTTTCAAATCTCTCTTCTAAAATCAAATCAAATATTATTCTTGCACTTGCATATCATACGTCATGTCTTTTTCTTTTAAATATTCTTTTCAAAAGTGGATAGTTTTGGACATATATTAATTGAAGACTCTAATAGGTGAATCTAGAGTGAATAGACATGTAGATACCGCAAGGGCGGGATAGGGTGATGGCTTAGTGCGTCTTCCCTACACGTAACTAACATCCGAACTTAGATCACTGTTTTCGAAGGACCAAAATGGAGTTATTTTCAAAAGGGCTTAAATATTTACTAAAGGTTCCCAAACAACTTGTTTTCTTAAAAACCCTCTCTTGAGGAAGTATTTTCAAAATCGTTTTCAAAAAACCCTAAGTATAGTCTTCGGATTGTGCTTAGTTTTTAGGTGACCTAACTCACTTTAATGAAGTTAGGTGGCGACTCCGAATTGTTTTCCAAAAGCCCTTTATTCAAACCAATTTTCAATTCAAACCTAATCACATTTATTCTTTTAGGAGGATGAATTCTAACGAGAAAGTACAGTATTTTTTCCGCTTGTGTATGTATTCCTCGAGTGCGAAAAATCTAGGTGCGACAAACCTTTTAGGAGAAAAAAATTTAGAAATTATTTTGATTTGAAATTTGGACAAAACATGTAAAAAATTCATTTTGATTTGAAACTATGAACATTTGATGGCAAAATATTTAAAAAATTCATTTTGACTAGAAATTTGAACTTTTGAAGATAAATGTATAGAAAATTTATTTTGACTTGAGACTTGAATTTTTGAAGACAAAATGTGTAGAAAATTCATTTTGACTTAAAATTTGACTTTTTTGAAGACAAAATGTGTAGGAAATTCATTTTGACTTGAAACTTAAAATTTTTTTTTTTGAAGACAAAATGTATAAAAAATTTATTTTGACTCAAAACTTAAAAAAAAATTATCCTTCTTTTTTTTTTAATTATTTTATATACCTCTTATTTTTTGAATTGTACTTACCATATATTGACGTCCTTACCTTGATTTGGTTTCTAGGATGGCTGATGCAGGCGATGGTGATTCGAAGAAGAGGCCCAGTCTAGGAAGGGAGCTCGTACAGACTTCGCTGGTAGTTCTAACCATTCTAGAAGCAGTCACAAATCAGCTGGTCGAGTGTCTTTTAGCCAGAGTGGTAGGGGGAGTATGCCCCCAGTCGGCCCGTTCCCTTTAGTCGAGCTAGTTTTTGAAGGGGAGATGGATGTTGAGAATGAGGCACCGGACCTTGGAGATCGCGCGACCAATTATGGGAGGGCTTCTTCTAGATGCAGATAAATAGCCGTTGGTTTGGGGGATTTGGAGATACCGGACATTTCTCCATTGGGGGATCTTGCCTACCACCCCAGCGTATACTCTCGACAACATCAACCTCCTCCCCGAGTTCATACATCCTTCCGAGGAGTTGTCCATCAGGCTTTGAGCACTATACAGTGAGTCGCTCCATCTTATCATGCATTTTTGGCAGAGATCAGGTTTGGAGCATTTATGAGATTACAGGCTAACCGCCTGAACTGACATCAGGTATTATGTTGGTCGAGAGATGGTTCAGCAAAACGAGTACCTTCCATTTTGTAGGTTTCGAGCTGGGTCTTACTCCGTTGGATTGGGCCATTATTACAAGACTTTCTTTGGTCGGTCGTCAAATTACCTTGCAACCAGTTAGTAGAGCCAACACTTGTGCCCTGTTGGACTTGTCACCTCCTGACTGTTCAGCTTTTTTGATTTTTTGGCTCAGTCAGGATAAGAGTACCTTTTTTGTTAAGCCACCCCTTGTGCGGTGAGATATTATGAGGCGATGACTTGTTTTGTACATCATTTTTAGCTGTTTCTACAATAACAACAACAATAAGTCAATCATCCCTTTCTGATTAATGAGTGTGGTGGTTGACATGGGAGTATTATCAGAGCTAAATTGGGGGCCTTTCTCCTTCGGTTGCTTCCTCAGTTCCATGCGAGTCTGAACCTCCTCCCGCTGGGGTAGTGTGACTGGTTTTTGGCCCTTTTTGGTCTGGTGAAACTATGAGTACTTGCCAATCCATTGTCCGAAGGTAGTAGAGGTTGATCTTTATCCCTGGGCCTTGAGATGGGCTGGTGATTAGTTGGCCCACCAATCTGAGATCACCAATTTTGTGATGCTACGGGAAAATTTTGAACTGATAGAGGCTAGAGATGTGACGTGGTGGCCCTTTATTGGATCAGCTCATTATGAGGCGGTTAGATATCTGGTCTCGATGCTTCAATCGATGATTTTCTCCCTGAGTGATGAGTCTTGGGAGTCTTATCTGGGAGATCGGCATTGGCGGCAGTTCTAAAATGAGTTTCGGTCGGTTTGGAATCCACTTGAGTATATGTTTGGGGCTTTGGTCGAGGGGGTTCCTATTCTGTACCAAGAGCGTTAGTCGTGTACTAGTTTTCTGCTTCCTCCAAAAATTGACTATACCGCACATTTTGGAGCTCACTTTGTAGGTGCCTTCACTCAGTTTGAGGGGGTTGTCGGAGGTTACGCCGTAGGTTAGGAGGTGGTTGACTTATGGCGTCGAGGGGGAAAATATGTGCCTCAGGCCAAGTTTGCTGCCGTAAGGGATCAGAGAGACCGGTACCGGCCTGAGAGGGACCAGTTTCAGATGAAGAGAGATCAATTCCAGGCTTGTGGTAGCTACATTGACTGCACAGTTGGCTTAGATGGGAAGTAGCGGGGTATGTTGTCCTTTCGCTCTTTTTTGTTTTGGCGTTGTTCAGTTATCCAGGTGTTTTGCTGGTTCAGGCTCTTCCTTCTTTGTACGATGTTGGTGCTTGTAGTAGTCGACCGCCTCCTCCTAAACCAAGTTTCAGAGACTTTAACTTAGATATTGACTTTGATCTCTAATGGATGTCCCTTATCGCAGGCCTAGTTTCTCTTCTATACCATGTCATGGACATTCATTTATTTTGTTAGACAGTGTATTTTGCAAGTTTTGAACAAAATTGATACTTTTGATTCAAATAGCTAGGTGTATATATATGTGCCGGGGTGGATGTTTATGATTTACATACCTAGATATATAGACAGATGCATGTATAGGGATAATGATGATGGTGTATGTCTATTGCATGTTTTAGAGATGATATTAAACTATATTGGTGACTTCTATTTTTACAGGGAGCTATATCCTATGTATGCGAAGCTCATGCCAAATTTTTTATAAAAATACAAAGCACATATGAGGAAATACACCAATTAAAAAAATGGATAAGGTGTTATCAAACTCTGCATCCTTGAAATGGCAACTCCCTCCTTTTCAAGAGTTTGATCTCTCTTTTGGTTCGACCCTACCTTGACTGGATGGTAGCATTTTGTACCTTTGTCATCTTTTTGATCAACTTGACGATCTATTTTGGGTTAGTGTATGGGATCATTTGGCTTGAGCTCTCAACCCTCGGGGCTTTGGCAACGACTTACCTGACCTTTAGTAGAGTGATGAACATCCAGTCTTTCAATCTGTGGAGGCTTTGTTTTAGGATCGTAATGTAGGCTAAGTTATGGGATTTTGAGTCAACGAGATATGCAGGCTCAAATTTGATATTGCTTTCAGTACTGTTTAGATCCACACCATCCTCGGTTGTTCTTTTTGCAGGGTTTGGTCCTCTAGCATCCTTCTTTAGCCTTAATAACACGTCTAGCTCATTTAGATCAAGTAATCTGTTTTCAATTAGAGTGGACTTTAATAGGGTTGTAATGTAGGCCATGGTTTCGGGTTTTTACAAGAAAGGGTAAAAGCTTGAACCTATTGCTTTTACTAGGCTTTTTTATCATCTAGGATTACCTTTAGATTTTCCTTCTTGCCTTTGTTATATGCTCTTCAAGATGGCATGAAGTGGGTCTCATTTTTTTTTAGGGCAGCTTGCCCCTTGATAACTCTTTCTTTTTACTTCCCCTCTTTTTTCTTTTATAAGGTGGACACCTTTACACTTAATTTCTTTTAGATTTTTTTTCTTAGTTTTCCGTTCTAACTCATTGCGGGTAGTGATCCCTAGGTTGGGGTTTTCTTGAAAGGAACATAACCAGCTCAATAGGTTTGACAATGATTGCTTTTGACTGTGTGGGGAATGAAATGAGGGTCTCCCTTCATTTTGAACTACATTGCTTGATCCATAGAGTCTCCAATATTGCTTCAACTTGCTGAAAGATGAATGACATTCTTTGTTTAGTCCTCAGTTATCTGTTGGCCCAAGTGTGGGGGTGGTATTAGATCGGGGTGGACAAGAAATATTTTGCTTCCCGTGAGGCACTAGTGGGTTAAACAAAGGGATAAAATTATTATTATTATTATTATTATTTTTATGAAAAACTGAAAGATGGCTCTTGTTTCTTTTAATGGTTTGACTACCCATCGCTCAGCTTCGGTGTCTTGTGAGTGCTGCTTTTGGGTGGTTTCCTCACTCATTCTTATCCTTTTTCTTTTCAAAAAGTTGATCATTCAGTAAATGGTTAACTCATACTATCACACCCTTCAAGTCAGGTCCTCCATTAGACAGAATGCACCCCTTGTTCAGAAAGCATTCACCATTCGCAAGACATGTGAGACGACAATAATTAAATGAAAAACTGTCTTTTTTATTATTGCAGTGAAAAGCAAAGAGTTCTTTAGCATAATAGAAATGCAAACATCAATTTAAAGACAAAAGTAGAAGGTGTTGACTTAAAGTTGACCCTTATTGACTTAAGGTTAATTCCCATGATGATTTTGATGATAACTAAATCTTGTGTTATTTTACTAATGAATCTACTTAGTGTGCAGATTAACAAAGTTCATAATTTAGACTTAAAGTTCAATCTTAAGTCTAACTCATGTCAAAGAGAACGCACAATGAATTCAAAGATCAAGCAATGAATTCAAAGAGCTTTGCAATGAACCAAACAGATGAATGATGCCTATCTCTACTTCAAACAAATGTCTTACATTCGAAGAGATTGAAGGTGTTCAAATAAAGCTTCTATCAAGTATGCATAGATTCAATGAAGATTGATTTGCACTAGGCTGAAGACTTCATCAGAATATGCAAAGATCAGTTGAGGAGGTGCAATGCTCAGTTGAAGATGAATTGTTTGTTGAAGAGTTTAAAAATGCTAGAGAGATGATTTCATCTAGTATGCAAAGTTCAGTTCAAGATAATGTGATTGAAGACTCACAATGATTTTTTGATCTCTACCTGAAATCCAAGTGAAGAATTCTTCTACAATATAAAGAATCAATGAAGACTAGATGTAATGAAGAGATTTCATCAAGTCTGCAAAAGTCTCATTGAAGTGATTGTAAAGAAGAAAAAAGAATTGCTATCAAAGAGTGGAAATCAGAAATGAAGCATTGTGAAGCTCTACGCAATTGAGGAAGCTTGGCATTGAAAGAGGATGTTCTACAATGATAGAAAGAGCTTTGCACATAAAGAAGAAAAGATGAACATTGATCTAATGAAGCTTTGACAGTTTGAGAGTCAAAAGAAGATCAATATCCAATGATTGATTCAATCCAAATTGAATAGAAGTTAACTCTGATGAGTTAAGGAGATTTGATTGATCATCATACCCCAAAGATATACTCCTTGAAAATCTTATATCAGTGCTGAGATAAGCTAAATCATCAGAAGTCAGAAAGTAGATTTTTGGACAATGAGGGGACTCATGGAAATGAGGAGTCGCCTCTTGATCACAGAAGTAAAAAGGCTTGAAGACAAAATGAACAATGAGCGGACTCATGAGAATGAAAAGTCGCCTCTTGATCACAAAAGTAAAAAGGCCTGAAGACAAAATGAACAATGAGCGGACTCATGAGAATGAAAAGTCGCCTCTTGATCACAGAAGTAAAAAGGCCTGAAGACAAAATGAACAATGAGCGGACTCATGAGAAATGAAGAGTCGCCTCTTGATCACAGAAGCAAAAAGCATGGAAACCAAATAAATAATGAGTGGACTCATTGTAATGAAGAGTCGCATCATAGAGACAGACGCAAAGGCTTGGAGATGAGATGATCAATGAGTGGACACATGAAGACGAAGAGTCGCTTCATGACAACAGAAGTAAAAGGCTTGAGGAGGACATGATCAATGAGCGGACATATGAAGACGAAGAGTTGCCTCATAACAATAAAAGCCAAAAGATGTGAAGATAGAATGAACAAGGAGTCACCTCATTGATATGAAGAGTAGACTTATGAAGTCAGTGAACAACATCTGGTAAATGCAGAAGCAGAAAGTGTCGACTCCATAGACCTAGAGCCGACTCCTTTGATATAACAGCTACTTTTCTTAATGTTATAACGGATTGGACGTGCATTAATGATACCCAACAACCTCTAATGGATGGAATCAATACAGGGGTATATATACAACCTTCCAGCTGCATTTATACAAGTGATTAAAGACAAAAACAAGATCAAAACTGACTGAATCACTGATATACTCTGATATTCTTCCTGTCTTCTTCTTGTGAGCTTTGAATGTAAAATCTACTCTTGCTAGAGAGTGTGTTAGTTACTTGTAAACCTTTATACACTTGTAATTGAGAGTTTGAAGAGTTCTCTTGTGAAAGCAAAACTCTTATAATTTTGAGTGGAGCTTGGACAAAACCACTTGGAGATTGAAGAACTTGGTGAGGAGTTCTTGTATAGTGAGCTGAGCACTTTGTCAATTAGTAGCCCATGTTGTAATAGGTTATTACATAATGGAAGAAGATTTCAAGGAGGTCTTGGGGTGACGACGTAGACCACGGTTTGTGGTTGAATCTCGGTAAATCTGTGTCTCCCTTCTATTGCTCTGTTTTCTTTATTTTTACTGATTGCATTGCATCATATATAGTTAAATCACTATTACATTGCTTAGATTAATTTTAATTAATCTTAATTGTTATAAATCTTTAAAAAACCCAATTCACCCCCTCTTGGGTTACTTTTTGGACCAACGGAAGGGATAGAAGCAAAGTGAGTGAAAACACTTTTCTCTTGTACGCTTTTGAAGAGAATCCTTTTTAATTGGGCTTTGGAATGATGCCCACATCTTTGATGCTCCATCTGTCATTGAGATTTTTGGACAATGCAAGGCAGGTAGAGAACTCTTCTAGTGCTTTGGGTGTGTTGATGTTGATAGTGCAGTTGTCAGTTTCATTGATCTTCTTATTGTCCTTCGCTACCTTTTTAGTTTCTTTGATAAAGAAGTTGGCTAGCTCGCCTCCCTCCAGTTCGAATGGCTCTGTCTGTACTTTTGGCTTTTCCTACTCCCAACCCATCTTTTTGTAATTGAACTCAGTCACGAGCCAGGGGTTCTCTGATAGGTGGCGCTCAGCCACGACATACTTAGGGTGTAGGAATTCATTGCGTCAACCATTAGCGTTCATGTCTTTGGCAAGGTCCTCCTCCATAAGTATAGGCTCCTCAATCGACCAGTTAGAAGGATTATGCACTTCATTGGGGTTATAGAGATGGATTGGGCATGACAGGAATTCCTCCTCCCAATTGCTTTCTTCATTAGTCTCCCAAATCTCCATCATAATTTTTTATCGTGACCTCTTCCAACCCATCATCCTCTTTAATTTCTTCCAATATCAGGTTAATAGTGTGGTCTAACAGAGGATTTATGATTACATTTGAGGTAGGAGTAGGGTTCACCAGTTGTATATTAATGATCTTATTATCTATTAGGTCTTGGATTTTGTGTTTGAGGGTAAAGCAGCTTTCAGTATCATGCTCTTATCCTCCTGAATGATATTCGCAACTTGTTAGGTTGAAGTTGGGTGGTAAGGGATTGGGTAGAGGTCGAGAGGGTATAGGTTTCACGTATCCTGCTGTTAAAAGGTTACAATAGGTTGTGGTTTGTGTGCAAGCAAGTTTAGTAAAAACTCAAATTTTCCCAGTTCCTCTTTTGGGTTGGAAGGGTGTCTTAGATGTCTTCGAAAGTCTAGGGTTGATGGTTTGGAAACCAAGGAAGCTTTGGATTTTGCGTTTCAGAGTGGGACCATTTTTCATGTCATGTCCAGGTGAGTTTGAATGGGATTCACATGATAGATTAAGATTATATGATTGGGGTGCCCGATTGAAGACAGGCTTGGGAGGTATTGAAACGAGGTGGTTGGCTTGGCAAAAATCTTTGTAATTTAACGGAGTGTAATCTCGGTCTTTTCCTTTGGCTCTTTTTCGTAGGATAGCATGCTCCCTATGGGTTGGGACTTAAGGAACCTCTAGTTGCTCATGGGTTGTTATACCTGTATAGGATAAAAGCAAGGAGAGCATCGCTTCTATTTTGGACATCCTTTTCCTAAGTCCTTTTACTTCTTCTAATATCTGAGCTTGGTTTTGCTCGAGGATCAAACTCAATGACTTGTTGAGTGGCTTCATGGAGGTCTAAGCCTAGGTGTAGTCTCTATGAAAGAAAGAAGAGAAAAATAAGAACACAAGCCACAAGTTAGTTTTTGGTATTTAGAGAGCTTTATGCAATGCATGCCTTAGGGATATCCCATATTAAGAAGGAGACTAAATATGATGAATTTTGGCTCACTTTTTGAAAATAGAGGTTTGCCCCTATATGTGGATACCTTACCATCAAGTGGGGATATACATACATTTATTCATTCATTGATTTACAAAAAATAGAGAAGTACATTGAACTGTGAGTCCAAAATACAAGATAATCGAAGTACATTTTAATAGAGGGGGAGGGAACATTTTTCTTAGGGACTTTCACCTATTTGCTTTTACATTTGAAATCCTAAACTACTCTTGAGTCTTTGAATTCACCTTCTTTGAGTTTGAGGTTGAAGAGGTCATTGAGAGACTTTGCTGTTTGATTGCCCCTTGTCTTCTCGGAAACCCTATCTTCGTGAGTATAGAGGGATTATGGGCCTTTTTTACGGAATGACTTGAAATGCATGTGTCGTGCCCCGATTTTTTGCACTCGAGAAAAGATACGCACAAGTGGAAAAAACACGGTACTCTCTTGTTAGAACTCATCATCCTAAAAGGATGAGTGCGACTAGGTTTGAAATAGAAATTGATTTTGAATAACGGCTTTTGGAAAAGATTTAGAGTTGCCACCTAACTTGATTAAGGTGAGTTAGGTCACCTAAAACTAAGTATAATCTAAATATTACACTTAGGGTTTTGGAAAAAGGGTTTTGAAAAACTTTCTCAAGAGAGTGTTTTTTAGAAAATAGGTTGTTTGGAAACCTTTGAAAAGATTTAAGCCATTTTTTAAAATAACTACATTTTGGTCTCTAAAAAATAGTGATCTAGGTTCAGAGGTTGGTTACGTGTAGGGAATACGCACTAAGCCATCATCCTACCCCACCCTTGCGGTACCTACATATTTATTCATTCTAGGTTCACTTATTAGAATCTTCGATTAATATATGTCTAATACTATTCACTTTGAAAGAGAATTTTAGAAAGAAGTTTGATACAATGCATGACATGCAAGTGCAAAAAAAGGTTTTATTTTAAAAACAGATTTGAAAAGAAAGATATGATTTTAAAAGTATATTTGAAAAGAAAATTTGAAGTTTGAAAGAAGGTTTTAGAAATTGGAAATTGGAAATAGATTATGGAATTGGAAATTTGAAAAACATTGTGGAATTACAAATTTGAAAAAGGTTGTGACCGCACCCATGAGGGTTACCTACGTATCCTTTTTGGAAATCAGGTTAGTTGTAGTTCGGATAAGAGTTCGATTGAAAATAGACATTTTGAGGTTTTTGAAAAGTTTGATTTGAACTTGGAATAGAAGGTTTGGAATTGAACCTAGACTTAGAATTGGACTTGAAAAAGGGTTTGAACTTTGAGAGAGAAATTAGACTTGATTTAGGAAAAAAGGAGTTGAGTTTTGAAAATATTTTGACTTAGATTGAAGTTAGAAAACCATCTTGGTTTAGGAAGGGGTTTTAGAAAAGAATTGAAGCTTCATAACATTAGAATTAAGGTTGGACGGGGGTTTAGGTATCCTAGGGTTTAGATAACCTAAGTTTGGAACATATAATTGAATTGGAAAAACTTAATTTAGACTTAAGAGGTTTGATTTTACAAAGTTGGATTTAGGGAAGGTTTTGAAAGAGATTTCATTTGATTTAGAAAGATTTGACTTAATCATTTGATTTGAATGAATTTAGAAAGTTAGGTTTAGGAAAGACTAGATTTTAGAAATCTTTGAATTAGGAGAGTTTTGAAATAAGAAAGTTCTATTTTAAGATAGTGCCAAATTAAGAAAGCTTTCATTTTAGGAAAGTTTCAATTTTGGAAAGATTTCAATTTAGGAAAGTTTTGAATGTAGAAAGATTTGAATAGTTGAGATTTAGAAAGTTAGAATTTGAAAATGTTTGAAATTAAGAAAGATTGGAATTGGGAAAGGTTTGAATTAAGAAAGATTTGATTCCTATTTCCTAAATTAGAAGATTAGATTTTATTTTCAAAAATTAATGATTTGATTTTGTGTTCAAAATTAGAAGATTTGATCTAGTTTCCTAAATTAGAAGATTGGATTTGACGTGAAATTAGAAAGGTTGAAATTTAAAAATCTTGGATTTGAAAAGCTATGATTTGGTGTAGGAAAAGAGTTTTTAGAAATCTAAGATTTCATGTAGAAGATAGCTTTTGAAAACCTATGATTTGAGGCAAAAAAGGAAGTCATATTCTAGGAAAGAGAATTAGGGTTTTCTAATCATAGAACCTAGGACTTGACTTAGACTAAAAAAAAAAGAAGAGTTTTTGGAAAGGAGATCTTCGAAAAGAGTTTTTAAGAAAGAAGTTTGAAGAGAATTTTTGGAAAGAAGTTTAAAAAAATTTTTAGAAAGTAGATTTTTGAAAAAAGTTTTTGGAAAGGAACTTGAAAAACAATTTTGGAAAGGGGCTTGAATATAAACTTTTTGAAATCTTTTGAATGTCTCACTTTCCTAAAACGATTCTAACCATGAAAAGATTAGAACTATTCTAAGTTGGTAATTTTGAAGACAACATGGATTTGAAATATGGACCAATATGATTATATTAAATATCACACTTTTCTAAAACAACCCTAATCATGGAATGGCTAGAATCATCTTAAAATTGTGGTTTTGATGAAAAACAATTTAGAGCTTACACCCAAAATATGGACCTTAATGGTCACAATAAATATAACACTTTTCTAAAACAACTCTAACCATGAAATGACTAGAATCACTTTAATATTGTGATTTAATATTGTGATTTTAAAAACAAGATTTTAAATGCAACTTTTAAAAAAGGATTTTGATGTGAACTTTGAACAACTTTGAGAATAATTTTGGATGAATGTATGAATATAACGTGCACAATGCAAGTAAGGTCGTGAACATACAAGATTAACTTCCCCCCATAATCAAGGGGACTAAATCCACATGGTTGATTCGCTCTAAAATGTGCAATTGACTTGAGCTTCTCGCAAGGTTTATGAGTGTCGATCGAAGTACAAACCGGTAAGCACCACTATCGTTCTCCCAAAAGATCAACCAAATATAAGCAATACAAAAGCCGAAACAACCAAACAAATGGGATGAACTAATGAATTGCTTAGCAAATTGAAATTGAACTAAAAATAGACCGAAAATTGATTGGGTGGTGGAATGTTGTAGACTACTCAATTATGCTAATTACAAGCAAAATAGAATGCAATTATACTGAATTTTAGTTAAGTAATAAAGGGCTTGGATGCAATTGCTTCAATCTACCAAATCTCTACAAGGTTTTCAATGGAGTTTTGTTTAACTCAAGTCGAGGTTCACTCCATGGAACCTTGACCAAGAGGATTTCGACCATAAATGCTTGAATTCAAGTTCAAATGAGTGTAGATTGTTGTTTCATTGTAAGAATCTTAGATTTAAATCCTTAATTGTGCAATTCCTATACCAATTGGAAGATTGTGCATAGCAATTACTAACCTAGATTATGAATCTAAGTGTTCTATGTGTCTACAACTCAATTGAAGCAAGAATTGGAAAAAACATAGGATAAATCATTGGAATTCATATACCTCCATTGAAGCGCTTGCAAATTCTTGGTAGATTTCCACAATTACATCTAAGAGATGTTTAGCTACTCGATTCCATAGAAGAAAGCATGAAGAATTGAAGATTTTTTGTTGATTGAAGAAGAAAGGGTGTTTGCTTACAAAGAAAATGTGAGAAAATGCAAGGAAAAATACAATAAAACTACTTTCTCTCTCTATATCTATTCCTAACAGAAAATCTAGCCTAAAAATGAAGTTAGATCCCCAAAATCGCGTCATTTTTTGGAGATATAGCTGCAAAATATGCACAGAAATTGCCGGTACCGTACGTACGATACTGTTCACCATACGTATGGTCATCTTACAGTCCCGTATACGCTGAATACAACTTTCTGAAATTTAAAATTTTGGCAGATTGTAGGTACGATGAACAGTACCATATGTACAATCAACTTATTTTGACAAATTTTTGAAAGTTATATGAAATCGATATATTATAGATTCCGGTAGCCTTTCTGGTTTGGGAGATATGGCCCTCCAAAGTTTCAACTCCGCGTGCTTCAACTGGTTGTACCACAACTTTAATAGCTTGTACCTTGACAGCATTGTCTTGAAAAACACATTCTCCTTTCATCCGAAATGCGCCCGAAACCCCTCACATTAAGCTCAAAACTTATAAAAAGTAAAATAACTTAGTTAATACTAAAATCTACTTAAAGAAGCATATAAACTCTTAAACTAAGGCTAACAATTGACAAATTAAGGTGTTATAATTGCACTTTTAGAGTGCAATCAACGGTCTAAGGTTAAACGAGAAGAAAGCCCCTGAAACGATGACTTTCAACAATTTTTCCTAGACATGAACCGGGAAACTCCTTGTTTCAAGCATGCAAGAAAGGGAGGTAGAAGATGGGGGATTAAAATAAAAGAAAACCCAAGTGGGTTAAGAATAAGAAGAGAGAGGGGGGATTATATAAACATAAAGAGAAAATCAACCTCAGATTCTTCTTGTTTTGTTTGCTTTGCTTTAGTTGGACTTTGAAAACCTTTGAATTGCAGCACCTTGAGTCTTCAATGGCTTGCTTTGAGGTTGGTGTATGAGTGTATGGAGTGTGTATAGGCCAAGGCTAAAGTGTATAGGGGCTAGGGCTTGAAGAGACTTGAATTATGGTTTATAAAGGATTCGAGCTCTGTTTTAGAAAGGCAGTGTTTCTGAACTGAGATTGTGGACCTTTTTCACGTAAGGGGAGGGTCTGTATTTATAGACACAAAAATAGCCTAACACCTGTTGTAGTGGCGCTAGGGCAAAAATCCTATTGGTGCCATTAGGAGTGGTGCCAGCCACTTAGGAAAGTTTTAAGGGCTGTAAGAAATGTATGTTTTGACCCTTGATACGCAAGCAAAAGATTTGGGCACCTGTATCAGTGACAACCATGCAATTTTTGGCTTGGCTCCACTAGGAGTGCTCTGGAAGGTTCGGAAATGTTCCGAGAGGCCAGGAATGATCCGAAAGGACAAAAATGGATAGAAACCCTTGAAATAGTGTCTTGGAGGTAACAGACTTGAAAAACAACATAGGGATTGTTGAAATGGTAGACCAAGCCATTAGAGGCAAAACGGTCAATTAGACCAAATAATTACCATAATAGACTTGGAATGTCCCAAGAAGGGACTTGAAGTTTGGAAACACTATCTAGAATGTTCTGGGAGATTGCCCGTTGGATACCTAGAGCCGGCGTGGTTGAAAAAGGCGACTGGCCTACTAGGGGCATAACGGTCATTTTATACCGGACTTACTGAAATAGACTTCGAATGATCTGAAAAGGTGCTAGAAGGTTGGGAATGCTATTAGAAGCATCCCCAAGAGATTACCAGTTTGATACCCGAGTCAGTGTGGTTCTTAAAAGCGATCGGATGTCTAAGGGCAAAATTGTCATTTTGATCGAATGGTCCCAAAATTGGTCCAAAACCGATTGGAAGGCATTTGAATATGCCAAATTGTCCTTGGGACAATATTGGAAAGGTGGACTTACCCCTTTGAGGACTTAGGAATTTTTTCAAGAAGCGTGCTAGAAAAGGCCCAAGGGGCAGTTTGGTCATTTTTCACCAGAATAAGCTAGCAAACACTGGTATTGACCTGGGTTTTGAATGTTTGCATCACTCTAAAGGTGTGTGACGAGTTGGTTTCCAAAGTTATCTCATCCTTTGGTAAACGTGTCACGGCCAAAAGGCATGTTTGGCCCTATGACATAGGAGTTTTGGTGGCAATTCTTGATATCGACCTGTTTACGAGTATTTCCGCCACTCTGATGGTGTGCATTCATCCCAAAGATTGCTTGATCCTGGGAAGTGACTAGATGGACTTATCATCTGAGGAATCAACTTTCTTGAAAGATGTGCTGAATAATGGACATTCTACAGTGGCGGGTTAGCAGGTGCTAGAAATGAACTGTTTTACCATCTCGGGGACTTGGGTTTCGTCCCGGTCGACAAGTTTGAAGGGACTTACCGTTCTAAGGAGTTTTCTCGGAGCACGTGCTGGACTGGATGGACTTACCGCTTGAGAGATCAACTTTCTTGAAAGACATTCCAAATTAAATTTGGTTTGGAATTAGATTTGAGATTGAAATAGGGACTTACCATCTCTAGGAAGACGTGCCAACTTGACTTGGACTGAATCATGCCCTAAGGGCATTTTGGTCATTTTACCTCTAATGGGCCTGACGAGCCCGTAAAGCGATTAATTGATTGGATTGAGACTGAAAGACTGGTTTTGACTTGAATGTGTCTGTGTCGGTTTGAATGTGAGTCTGGTCGAACCAAAAATTACCGAGCGGGCAAAAATGGGGTACTTACAACATACCATGAGTCTTTAGGGTTATGTGGGAACCTTTAGAGTTTTGGTAGGTTTTATGCAAAGGAGAGTGATCTTGGAGTCACTCTCTATGGGCTGATCATATGTATGAAAATGTAGTGACTTGAGTTAGTTTAAAACTCTTATCTTAACATGGAGTAATAAATGCATGGGCATGTATGCTAAGAGGAGAGAGAGAGAGAGAGAGAGAGAGAGAGAGAGAGAGAGAGAGAGAGAGAGAGAGAGAGAGAGAGAGAATGCAGTTGTAAAATAAATATGCATGCATGAGCATTTATACAAGCATTATAACAACAAAAATTAGACAAGGATAAAAGAAAGTAATGCAGTCGCCCTTTCCTCCATGGTTTTTGATATTGACGTGTGTGTCTTAAATTTGACAGAGGTTTGGCTATGCATGGTTTCTACATGAGCATGAGGTTGAGGGTTTACTAATGCATCCTAAAAAGGCTCAGTTCTCAGATCTTCAAACCTAGGCCCACTCCCTAAGGTGGTGCCATTATAGTTTAGCGATCCTAGTGGGGGAACCATTAAGAGGTTGTATGTTACGAAACTGACACAGCATCCGCCCACAACCAATATACCATTCCCCTTTCTAACTAGAAGTTACGTAACTAGGTAAAGAATACAAGTATACAAATGCAAGTGTATAATGCAGTGTGTGTGTGGAATTTTTGAAAAGCAAAGAAAAAAGGCCCAACAACTCCCTTCTATCCTATCCATTCCATCCTATTCATTCATGACATACGTGACAGTTAATATAACATAAAATAAAAATGTGAACAAAGGTCCACCTACAAAAATAAAGATGCAAAAATTCAATGCTTCAATGACAAATTTAATGCAATATTGAATGATTGAATATGAATTGAATGCAAACAATGACATGGTTTTTAAAATAGCTTTGAAAAGGTTGATTTTGAAAGTTTAGAGTGGATAGAATTGAACAAATTAATTAAAGACTCTAGATGAGTGAACGGTGAAGAGACACCTTGATTTTGAAAGTTTAGAGTGGACATCTTTGAAAAGGTTAAGTTTTGAAAATCTTGGATATGGAGATCTATGATTTGGTAAGAAAAGAGGCTTTGAAAACCTATGATTTGATGTAGAAAATAGTTTTGGAAACCTATGATTTGAGGCAAAAGAGGAAGCCATGATTTTAAGAAAGGAACTAGAGTTTTCTAACCATGGATTGTAGAGCTTGACTTGGACTCCAAGACAAAGAGTTTTTAAAAAGTGGATCTTTTGAAAAGAGTTTTTAGGAAAGAAGTTTGAAAAGAGTTTTTAGAAAGTAGATTTTTGAAGAGAGGTTTTGGAAAGAAGTTTGAAAAGAGTTTTTAGAAAGTAGATTTTTGAAGAGAGGTTTTGGAAAAAAGTTTGAAACGAGTTTTTAGAAAGTAGATTTTTGAAGAGAGTTTTTGGAAAGAAGTTTGAAAAGCAATTTGGAAAGAGGCTTGAATATAGACTTTTGAAATATTTTGAATGTCTCGCTTTCCTAAAATGATTCTTACTATGAAAAGATTAGAACCATTCTAGGGTTATGATTTTGAAAAACAACAAGGATTTGAAATATGGACTATAATGATCACTTTGAATATCACACTTTTCTAAAACAATCATAACCATGGAATGGTTAGAATCATCTTAAGATTGTGGTTTTGATGAAAAATAATTTAGGGTTTATACTAAAAAATTTGGACATTGGTGGTCACATTGAATGTAACACTTTCCTAAAATAGTCCTAACCATGGAATGGCTAGAATCACTCTGGGATTGTCATTTTGAAGACAAGTTTGAAAAAGAGAGATTTTGAATGCAAATTTAAAAACAACTTTGAAAATAATTTTAAATGAATTTATGAATATGATATGCACAATGCAATAAGATAATAAACATACAAGGCTAGGCTTCACCAAATAATAAAGGGGGCCGAACCCACACCATCAAAGGTTGAATTTGAAAAAAACCCCTGACACGATGACCTTCAACAATTCTTCCTAGGTATGAACTAGGTAGTCCCTTGTTTCAAGCATGCAAGAAAGGGAGGTAGAAGATAGGGATTAAAATAGAAGAAAACCCAAGTGGGTTAGGAGGAAAATGAAAGAGGGGGGATTACATAAAAGTAAATAAAAAACCAACCTCCTATTATTCTTGCTTTGATTGCTTGGTTTGCTTTGTTTTTTTCTTGAATCTTGAAAGTTTTGAAGTTGCAGCTCTTAGGTCTTCAATGGCTTCTTGGAGGCTTGTGTTTGAGTGTATATGGTGTATAGAGGCTAGGGTCTAAGTGTATCGAGGCTAGAGCTTGAGGAGACTTGAGAGAATTAGAGTTTGAGAGGGACTTTGAGCTTTGTTTTCAGAGAGACAACGCTTTTGGACTGAGTTTGTGGACCCTTTTCACGCAGGCGAGGGTCTGTATTTATAGACAACTAAAATAGCCTTGGCGCCTGTTGTAATGGCACCAAGGCAAAAAATTCACTAGCATCACTACGATGGCACTAGCCACTTAGGAAAGTCTTAAGGCGACAAGAAATGTATCTTTCGACCCTTGGGATGTAAGGAAAAAGATTGGAGCGTCTGTCCTAGTGACTACCATGCAATCTTTGGCTTGGCTCTACTAGGAGTGACTCCAACAAGTTTGGGAATGACTCAGAAGGTTCCAAGTAACCAAACTCGATCGGGAATGGATGGAAAACCTCGAGAGAGTGTTTCGGAAGTAATTAGCTTGAGAAGTAATGTCAGAATGTTTGAAAATGTCGATTGGCTCGCCAGGAGTAAAATAGTCAATTAAACTGAAAAAACACCGGAATAGACTTGGAGTAACCTTTGAAAGGCTTGAAGGTTGGAAATACTATTAAGAGTATTCCAGAGGGTTTCCGGTTTGATACCCAGAGCCAGTGTGATTGAAAAAGGTAACCGGCCTACTAGGGGTAAAACAGTCATTTTGCACTGGGTTTGCCTGAATAGACTCGGAATGATCCGGAAAGCTATGGAAGGTAGAGAATACTATTAGAAGCATCCTTGAGAGGTTACCAATTTGATACCCAGAATCAGTGTGATTTTCGGAGACGATCGAATGCTTAAGGGCAAACATTTTAACCGGATGGTTTTAGAATTGGTCCGGAATCAACTGGAAGGCACTTAAACATGAAGGATTGTCTTTGGGACAATCTCGGAAGGATGGATTTACCACTATGAGGACTTAGGTACTTTCTCAAGAAGCATGTTGGAAAAGGCCCAAGGGGTAGCTTGGTCTTTTTCTACTAGAGTGGGATAGCAGACACTGGTGGTAACCCAGGTTTTGAGTATTTTTGTCAGTCTGACTGTGTGATGAGTTCGTTTCATATGGTATCATGTCCTTCGGCAAACGTGTCAGGCCAAAAGACATGTTTGGTCCAGTAACATAGGGGTTTATTGATAATTCCCAATGTTGACCTATTTCCGAGTGTTTCTGCTACTCTGACGGTTGTGATGTTTGCGAGTATTGCCGCCACTCTGACGGTGTGCATTCATTCCAGAGACTGCATGATCTCGGGAAGCTACTAGATGGACTTATCGTCTAAGGGATCAATTTTCTCGAAAGAAATGCTGGATAATGGACATTCTATATTGGCGGGCTAACATGCACCAGAAGTGAACCGTTCTGCCATCTCGGGAACTTGAGTTCCATCCCAGTTGACAGGTTTGAAGGGACTTATCGTTTTGATGAGTGGTCTTGGTAAACATGTTAGACTAGATGGACTTACCGTATGAGGGATCAACTTTCTCAAAAGACGTGCCAAAATGAGTTTAATTGGTCTGGACTAGAATTGAAATTGGAATTGAGGTTGAAAAATGGACTTACCGTCTTTAGGAAGACATGCTAACTGAATTAGACCGAGTAATGCTCCAAGGGCATTTTGGTCATTTTGCCTTTATTGGGCCTGACAGGTCCGCGAAGCAATTGATTGACTGGATTGAGTCTAGAGAACTGGTTTGGACTTGAATGAGTTTGTATTGATTTGAATGTGAGTCCGGTCAGGCTAGAGATTGTCGAGTGGGTAAAAATGAGATGCTTACGATGGCGAAATAGGACTATAATGGATATGACAAGATCCATGTTAGCATATGCTGATCTTCCTATTCATTTTTTTGGGAGAGCTTCTATCAACTGCAACATATATTCTAAAGAGTCACGACAAAAGCTAAATCACTAACACCTTATGAATACTGAACTGGAACTAAACCCAATGTATTAAATCTCAAGGTTTGGGGATGTAAGGCGCCTATCTTAATTCCAAAAGTTTTAAGAGATAAATTGGAAAGTGAAACTTGGGAATGCAAGTTTATCAGATATGTGGAGAATGGGAGTGGATATAGACTTTATCAGTTTGAATGGGGGTTGATAGAAAGTAGGGATGCTGTTTTTCTAGAATTAACAGACATGGTTACTCCCATCAAGCAAATCGAATTGCTTGATGATGATTTTCAATACCAAATTTTCATAGATATTGTGAGCACCGAACAACAGGATTTGTGTGTACGTTCTAATAGGAAAAAGAGAAAAGCTCTAATGGTTGCTGATGTTGTGGAAAGTGGGAGTAAAAGGAATAGACATCCATCCACCATTCTAAAATATCATTATGTTCTCAGCATTAATGACATTCACACAACAAATGATCCGATAAGTTTTATTGATGCATTAAAATGCTCTAATTCTGAACAACAGCTTAAAGCAATGATGAGGAGATTGCCTCCATCAAGACAAATAATGTTTGGGAACTTTAAGATCTCCCCAATGGAAGAAAAACCATAGGTTGTAAATGGGTTCTCATAAAAAAATTTAAAGCAGATGGAACTCTAGATAGATATAAAGCTCGTTTGATGGCAAAAGGTTTTACTCAGCAACCTGGTATAGACTTTGTTGATACTTATTCTCATGTAGCAAAGTTTGCTTCAATTAGAATAATTATGTCTGTCATTGCTAAATTAGATTTGGAATTGCACCAAATAGATGTTAAAACGGCTTTTCTTAATGAAGAGTTAGCAGAAGACATATATATGACACAACTAGAAAGATTCCAAGTACAAGGACATGAAGGCAAAGTTTGTAAGTTAAAATGATATTTGTATGGACTTAAACAGTCTTCAAGGCAGTGGTATTTGAAATTTCACTAAGCCATTTTGGAAATTGGTTTTGAGGTTAGTTTTTTTAGATCATTGTGTTTATATTCATAAGTGTCATAATAATTTAATCATATTGTCATTATAAGTAGATGATATATTGTTAATTAGAAATTGTCCGGATATGATTAACAAAACTAAGACTTTCTTAGGATCTAGATTTGAAATGAAGGACATGGGTCCATCTAATTATGTTCTCGGAATTAGAATCACTAAAGATAGATATTCTAAACTTTTATATCTAGATCAAGAAGCATATATGGAGAAAGTGCTTAAGAAATTTAGCATGGAGACTTGTAAATCTTTGAACACACCTGTGTACAAAGAACAAAGTTTAAGTAAATCAATGTGGGTAATGTTCCTTATGCTCAAGCTGTGAGTAGCCTCTTGCATGCAATGACAAGTATAAGGCCTGATATTTGTCATGCAGTAAGATTGGTAAGTAGATACTAGTCCAATCCTGGTAAATTGCCTTGGCAAATAGTAAAACGTATATTTAGATATCTACAAGGCACTAAAAACACACAATATTGAAAATTTACACAATAATTTCTTCTTGGTATGAATCCTATACAAATTCAACGACTTAGATTTTCGACTTACTGAACCCACTTTTTTTTTTCCTGGGTGTCTACAGGTTTTCACTTGATTACTAAAGCTCGTGCAAGACGGTATCGTCCACACGAAATATGTAAAATTTATATACATAAATAATAGTTGGCTATAAAAAAATGGATCGAAGTTGAGATTTTATGTTAAAAAAAGGACCAGTCAAGCATTGAGTCACCTCTTATGGTTCAATTTCACACTTCACATTTATTACTACTTGTCAGAGATAGCTACACATTATTATTGTGGTCCATTGCCACATATGAAGCCTGTGACGAAACTAGGCGTAGATAGTAGGGACCATGCACCCCTACTTGTCAAAATGTTGTTTAGGTCTTATAGATTTTAAGTATTTGTGATAAAAAATGGTGTATGGTCACTCTTCAAAATTTAAAAATATTTATTTACCTTTGTGCAGGCCCTCAACAAAATTCGTAGTTTCGTATAAAATTTATATTAATTTATGGAAAGACTGCTACATATCTATAGCACACACTATGAATAAATTTTCATATGTATCATTTTTACTTACAATAAAAGCATTGGATTTTGGCTCAAAACTTTTTGAAATTATACTCGATGCATCTATCACAAGAAATTTTTTATCCTTTATAATTTTATACAAAAAATTATGTCAAAATGATGTGGTAATAGTAATATGATATTATGAGACAAAATTGCTGGTGGTTTGGTTCAAAATGAAAGAATTACAAATAACCACATCATTAATTACATATAAAATTTTGTATAGAAATTCTATTTATATAGCATTACTACTATGACAATGATCTGTGTTTTGCAAGTAGTGTTGCTTAGGTTGCTTCCTTCATCGAGTTACTCCCTTCCATTCCTTCATTTCTTAACAAGTAGTTTGAGCTGGTCCTCTGGAGCAACTTTTAAAGCTTTTACTTGATGGTTTGTGAAGTTTCAAGTAAGTCTTGGTCTACATAATATTCGAATTGGGTAATGCTATACAAAATAGTATGTCTAAATGAGAGTTTTTTTATTTCAAAACAAAATATCTATCATAAGTATTTTTAATTGCAAAATTGCCACAACCAAATTATTGTGGTGGGAGTTTCTGTACAAATTTTTTTCTTACATATATCATTTTGCTTTTCAAATAAAAGTAGCAACGTGTGAAAAATTTTGCTCCCCGTAATTCACATAGAAGATTTCAACTCTAATTTCATTGTATGGATCACTTGTGTATCTAGATATTAAGGGACTGAATTTGTAGTTTAATAGTGTATTAAACAATTTGGAGTTGGCTATCAATTGCTTAGATTTGCTGGTAGATTAATTTTCAATCGGATTCAACTTATATTTGATGATGATGCATAATTTTTGACAGCCCGAACGAAAGATAATGCCCTGCAATGAACACAAATGAGAAATACAAATTTATTGATACGATCTAACTACGACACTTAGCTGTACCAGAATGATACATATTGTTATATGTATTTATAGTTACATGAGAATGATGCGACTCTGGCATAGCCTAAGAGAGTACCAAAGACTTATATTATAAGCGACGTAGATATAACGAGTCATGGTCTAAGGCTTTTATCATAAGCTAAAGTAGATGCAAATCTTGATCTGCACAATACTACAAATCTGATTGGGTCCAGCATCTTCTCAGCAACTGTAAATGCTTTATCTTGATGGTTTGGTGGAGTTTCAAATACTCCTTTATCAAGTACTAACTAGTGATGTGAAAAAGAACTCGTTCAGTTGTTGAGTACGTTGAGCTAAATTTTTATTTTTTATTTTTATAAAATTAGCAATGGATAGTAATATTGATTGCAATTTAAAATTTGTAATTCAGAGAAGATTCGCTGGTGGTCTTCAACCTTGATTGTGGTCTTCAACCTTCTCTTGGTTGGTCTACCCCAAACTGATTAGTCGACTTTGAATCTGAAAAATGATATCATTTAGCATTGCCCTTGTATCTCTATACTTGTTAGCAAAAGTTTGGTCCTTTCTTTCTCTCCAGATGATATAAACAGTAGTAGATAGCATTAAGTTACATAGAATATGCTTCAAGGACTTACTTTGCAAAGTGCAAGCCCAAGAAACAATTCCATGCCAATTAGTACTCATCCATTGAACATTGCATTTGATAAGTATGTGCCTCCACAATCCATTGGTATTGGAAGAATAAGTGATTGTGGTCTTCAACCTTCTCTCTATAGTGACAAAGTTAGAGAGCTTTAAGCTAAAAGAAGTGATTTCTCTCAATGGAGAATTCCCATTATATAGCTAGAATACAAGCTGATCTACAGCCTTTAAAGTAGCTAAAAAATTACATACAAATTTGTCTAATGATAACTATCAAAGCTGTACAAAGTATAGAATCTGTTGGCTCTAATTTGGCCAGCTAATGGGTGAAAAACTTAGCAGTCAAAGTTGTATAAGGCATAGAATTTGCTGGCTGTAAATGGCTAGCTAATAGTTGGATAGCTTTGGCTGTTAGCTTGCCTATGATATCCCCCCTCAAATTGATGTTGGTAAATCTACAATCATCAATTTGCTAACAAGAAAATTATGGCGTTGATGTGTCATGGATTTGGTGAAGATATCTGCGATCTGTAGAGTAGTAGAGATGTGTGGAAGGGTGATAACCTTGCAGTCATAAGCCTCTCGAATGGAGTGGCAGGCAACCTCTATGTGCTTCGTGCTTTTGTGGTATCCAGGGTTGGCAGCAATTTGGATGGCGCTTGTGTTGTCAGCATGTAATGGAGTAGGGTGAACCACGGAGAAACTATGCTCAGTAAGGAGACCATGCAACCATATGATCTCGGAGCATGCAACAGACATTGCACAGTACTCAGCCTCAGTGGAGGACTTGGAGACGTAGTTCTGCTTCTTGCATTTCCAAGAGATAAGCGCATCACCAAGAAATATACACCATCCGGTAGTAGATTTCCTGGTGTCTGGGCAGCTAGCCCAATCAGTGTCACTATAGGCTTGTAGCTGGAGGGAAGAACTAGTAGGAAAGAATAAGCCACGGCTAGGTGTGCCAAGGATGTATCAAATGATTCTAAAAAGATCATATTTCTATAAACCCGAATACGACCCAGATGGGGATCATAGTAAAGAAAACCTTTCTGGTGTCCAAAATATCCTAGACAAAGACAATGGACAGACTGAGCTGTGAGCTTTATGCGTTCGTGTGTAGGAAGATGAACATAACACACACAACCAAAGGTACGAAGGTTAGAATAATTTGGAGTGTGACCAAATAACTGAGTGAAAGGAGAGACGTGGTTCAAGGGGGGAGAAGGCAATCTGTTGATGAGGTGGACAGCAGTGGATAGAGTTGCACACCAGAATTGTGAGGGCACAAATGACTCTAATAAGAGGGTGCGGACAACATTGAGAAGGTGTCCGTTCTTTCTTTGAGCCACCCCATTTTGTTGAGGGATTGAAGGACAAGACCGTTCAGAGATTATGGCATGAGTTTGTAGAAATTCCTGAAACAAGTGATATATGTACTCACCCCTATTGTCAGAGCGAAGGATTTTGATTTTGGCAGAAAATTGGGTCTAAATATGTGCATGAAAAAGCTTAAAAACAAAAAATACTTCGTCTTTAGAACGCAAGAAATAAATCCATGTGAAATGACTATAGTCGTCAATAAAAGTGATAAAGTACTTGTAATGAGCATGAGAAGTAACTAGTGCCATACCCCACAAATCATTATGTATCAAATCAAAGGGCTGGACTACATTTGGTGTGTGAGTGAAAAATGGTAGGGTTTTACTTTTGCCAAGCCTACAAGAATTGCAATTAAATTGAATAGCACTAAAAGATGGTGACTCGTTATTCCCAAGTAAACTAGAATTGAGCAAATTATGAAGGACCTTAGAGTTTGGATGTCCGAGACGTCTATGCCATGCTTGGTAATCAACATGAGCAAAGTTACAAGTGACAAAGGGAAAAGTGAAACATGGAGACAAAGAGAATTGGAGAGGAAAAAGACGTCCTTCTTTAGGCCCCCTAGCGATCATCTTGCCTGATTGCTAATCCTGCACAACACAACCAAATTTAGAGAATTCCACTTTACAATCATTGTCAATCAACTGATCGATAGAAACAAGATTAGTGGAAAGGCTAGGAGAGACAAAGACATTGGTGAGAGAAGGAGAAACATCACCAGTGGCAGTGATAGATAAATGGCTACCATCGGCAGTATGAATCTTGAGATTTTCAATATATTTTTTTCACATTGGTAAGAGAATTAACATTATTTGTCATATGATAGGAACCCCTAGAATCAAAGTACCAAGGATGAGATGTAGTGAAGGATTTACCTGAGAGTCCTAATGTGGAGAATGCAGAAATGATCATTTGTTGGATCATTTCAGGGGTCACTGGTTGAACAGGAGTAGGAGCACTTTGTGTTAGGGGTGTGGTATGCACAAAACCACCTGTACTAGAAGAACCAACTGAGGCAAAATATGTTGTTTCAGATTTCTTAGGGGGTCAGGTAGGACATTCCTTGATAATATGGCCATCCTTTTTGTAGTAGTAGCAAAATTTATTGGGACAATTTGAAGCGAAATGGCCAAATCTTTTGCAACAAAAGTACTGAACAGTGCTCATATCCCTACCTCTTGGCTTGCCTTGTGTTGCATGAGCCACGGGAACAGAGGTGGATCTACGTTGTTCCGTGGTAGTTTCAGTGAGCAAGCGCTGCTCCTCACGAAACAAATAATTGAGGCTTGCATCCAGGACGGGGACAAATTCTCGATTCATAAGATTGGACCGGGTGCCTTCACATTCAAATCTTAATTTCATAAGAAATTGATCCCTTTTAGTAGTTTCATGGACAGATTGAACATAATTAAGACCTTCGGGAGGTAAAGTAGCATAAACTATGTCAGTATATTCAACCCAAAGATTCATGAAGCTAGAGTAAAAATCAGAGATAGAGAGACTGTCCTGTTGGAGAGTGGCCAATTCATATTTAAGCTGAAATCGATGAGTAGTGTTGTGCTGACAGTAGAGCTTCTTCAAGTAAATTTACATCTCGGCTGCAGTCTTAAATGGTCGAAGATTCAAGATGATGTTGGATTCGACAGATCCTAAAATCCACGCCATGACTTGGGCATCCTTGACCTCCCATTTGGCGTGTATAACCTTATCTTCATTGTTGTCAGAAGCAGGGTTGCTGCCATCAACATGGCCCCATAGATCCTTGCCTTTGACAAAAACCTTGAAGTGAAACTCCTAGGCTAAGTAGTTTTTGCCATTAAAATGAATCAAGAAGGCATCAGACTTATCTAAAGACATGAGGCTGAGAGAACTGATTGGAGAATAACCAAGAACAAAAAGAAATTAGGATGAAGTTGGACAAGCGGACTAGAGAACAAGAGACACGTGAGAATTCAGAGTTGTGGCTCTGATACCATGACAAAGTTAGAGAGCTTTGAGCCAAAAGAAGTGATTTCTCTTAATGAAGAATTCCCATTATATAGCCAGAATACAAGCTGATCTACAGCCTTTAAAGTAGCTAAAAAACTCTATACAAATCTGTCTAATGATAGCTGTCAAAGTTGTATAAAGCATAGAATCTGCTGGCTGTAAATGGTCAGCTAATGGGTGGAAAACTTAGTTGTCAAAGCTGTACAAGACATAGAATCTGCTGGCTATAAATGGCCAACTAATAGTTAGACAGCTTTGGCTGTTAGCTTGCCTTTGACATATAAAACACACAATTCCATATTTCGAAATTACAATTACAAGTCTGGAGAGATAAAACAAAAAAACTTTATACAAAAGTCAAAAGTTGCTTTATAAAAGCTAAGACGCATAATAGTGTTTGGAGAGATAAAACAAAAAAAACTTTATACAAAAGTCAAAAGTTGCTTTATAAAAGCTAAGACGCATAATAGTATTGAGTCCCAGATGAGTTGGAGTCGGTTGGCCATTTGTGTCACAGGCAATATGCCTTCTTGTCAATTAGTGCGACAGTTGGAAAGTGAAGATATTCCTTCACATGAGACGGCTACTTTTTGTCGTACTTATCCTTATCTGACAAGGCATAAGAGCGGGGTCTTCTTGACTTTTTCTTAGCCATTATCTCTAGCATGGTATCAAAAAGATCCTCTGTGATCTGCGTAGGATCCAAATCATGTTAATAACTTTTTATGAATTTCTATTTGCTTCTCCTCATTCTGCTTGCAATCAAACTAAGGGTTAGAGAAATTAGGAAATATTATTGAATGGACGTTGGGAGTGTTCACCTTGTATTGTTCATTGCATATATTCTATTTGCAGGTGTACAGAGATAGGAGACCAACCATTTCCAAGCATGGAAGGATGCCAACTATTAGGGACTTCTATGGTGTGTAGATCATCTACTCGTTAACTTTTTTAAGAGGGTTAGGGAAACAGTTGGGTCTGGTTTATGTGCTCACACTCATCTTTTCGTCCAAAATTTGATTATGTGATTTTCCTACTAGACAGGTGTGATGAGAGGATTATGAGTTTATTTCTTCATTAGAATTAGAGTCAGATTTAAATGTAAAAAATTCTACCTTTAGTTGGCGCAGACATTCATACATTAATTATTTATTCTTCATGAGACGATTTTGCATTTTTAATGCATTTTTCATAATATCCAAATGAGTGAAGTGTATGAATAGAGTAAAAAATAAAACCGAGGTACTCATGGTGAGTGAGGTGTAAACTTTAGACAAGAACACTAGTGCATATACTTACCAATCACGGTAGCAGTTGATGCACATTTCATGACAGCAATTAGGCAAAACCATTTTGGTGTAGGGCTCCAAGCAAATCCCACATTCATCTTCTCTCTCCAAATCACCATTGGAAAATCCATTATTGCCTTCCAGTTTGTTCTTACCAACCAAATAAAAGAAAAATGAATTAATCCAACCATCACATTTGGGCCTGCCTCTGCATTTCAACTTGCTCAATCAAATTAAGACTACATAAAACTTAAGTTATACATCTATGATGTCAAAGAATCAAGGTAGGCTTTTATGATCCGAACCTCCTACCAAATTTTTTTGTTTAAGCCTGATTTTGAAGCTTTATTATGGAGCTCTGGACCTCCCTCCTAGGTCCATGTTTCTACAGAAATATACGGCACCCTCCACATGTTGGGTGTGGTCTGTACAGCTTGCATGCATTCCTAAAATTCTACAAATCATCAAAATCCAGAACAATAGTACTAAAACAGAGAAAATTCAGCCCAAGTGAGGTATTGCAATTTTGATATTAACAATGGATGTGAAATTTAGCAATCAGAGTACACATAAATGATGAAATCCCCAAACTAGTAGATTTTAGTTTCAGAAATTTCTGAATAGTACATGTTGTACAAGATTCCTTATGCTTAAGCTGTGGGCAACCTTATATATGCAATGACAAGTATAAGGCTTGATATTTGTCATGTAGTAGGATTGGTAAGTAGATACTAGTCCAATCCTCGTAAATTGCATTAGCAGGCAGTAAAACTTATATTTAGATATCTACAAGGCACCAAAAATATGAAACAATGTTTTGGCTTAAGTGATCTAGATACCATAGGATATACGGATGCAGATTTTGTAGGTGATATACATGACAGGAAATCCACAAGTGGATAAGTGTTCTTATTTGGTGGAACGACTGTTTCGTGGTTAAGCAAGAAACAGAGTTGTATTGCGAAGTATAGAATGGAAATTGAGTACATAGCATACAACACAGTGGTAAGTACTGTAATCTGGATTAAACATTTTATAGATAGTTTAAAATTAGATATTCCAGACAAACCAGTAAATATGTTTTGTGATAATCAAAACATATTTACGAAAGTGGAGCTAACAGTTCCAAAGGCAAACATATTGATATTAGTCATCACCATATTAAAGATATAGTGGAGAGGGGAGAAATTAACGTCGACTTCATACCCTCAACTGAGATGGTAGCCGATGCTATGACCAAGGGATTGTCTCTAGATAAATTCAGAGAGCATATAGCTGTAATGGGATTAAGGACACCTAAGTGCCACAACTATGAATGATAGATAATCTGAAGGATCTGGGGATGTCTGGATAAACAATAGTATTTAATTCTACCTGAAAGGGCATAATTGGTTAGTTCAAGTTAGAAAGGTACTAACGAGATACGAAGGTTACAGTTCACATGAAATGTAAAGTCCACAAGTATGCATCATGCTAATACTAGGTAATTACATCTATGCTCAAATAGTGCCAAAGACACTAATAAGGTGTATCAAGGAAAGCCTTTAGGAATTAGACCTTTGAGGAAGTACTTGATTGAAATATTGGTGCAGGTTAATACTAAATGTTATCTGTGGCTGAAGTTGTCAATGATGGTATAGGTGGTGGATCATATTCCTAGCCATAGGAGTTTGATACCCATCACTTGAAAGATAGTGATTTGTGAGTCACCTGGAATGTACTAAAAGAATAGTACATAGCAAAAGGTGCAATTAGAGACATAATGACATAGGGTGTGCACTTAAGGCCAGTCATATATCTAAAACCGATCTATATAAAATCACAGATAAGAGTCAGCATGGGGCAAGTATTTTGTATACATTTATCATGTTGCACTATTATTTATTTGTTCACCAGTATAATATGCTCTAGTGGGAGATAAAGAAATAAGGTGATCACGGTGAACCATCTTGTATCTAATAATATTTCTTATTAGCCAGTGAGAATTCCCACACAGGAAGTCTAACAATTAAACTAACCGTTGCTGGATTCAAGCGTTTGTATTTGAATAGAACATTCACAACCTTTTGTGAAAGGTTGTGTCTGTGGCCAATGTGTATGAAGTTCTCTATAAATAGGACACCTAGTTTACTTTGTATCTTACGTTGTTTTCATTATCTTTGTTGGTTAGACTTTTTGCGTGTAATAAACACCCTAACGGGATTCATCTACTTTATATATATCTCTGAGACTTTCAATTTCAAGGTGATGTAAGAAAATTAGACCATTTCTATGAACATTTATTAAATTGAAAGCCATATATCATCAGCAAAATGTCTCAAACGCGTGACGAGTAAAAGAGGGTTGCAAGCTTGCAAATCAAGATGTGCGAAATGATCCCCAACTTAAAAAAAAAAAAGAAAGAAAAAAGACTTTGTAAGATGAGTTTAATAGTACATGATGACAATCTTTACCTTTCAAAACGCTTCTTCTTTGAATTTTGTTACCTTTGAAGATTAAAGGTAACTAAAGCATGGTTGTTAAAATAGGAAGTAAACACAAGAAACATTAGGGAAAACAAAAACAAAAAACGCGGCAAAAGAAATATAGGAAAAGCAAGAAGCGAGTGACAATTAAGAATTAATTGAGAAGTTTAATAGAAATCTTAGTGAGAAATTTTTGCAAAACTAAAAAGAAACTTCTAAAAACCTTAGTGAAAACTTATATAAATAATTTAATAGAACCTTAGTCAGAATGTCAGGAAAAAATGTATAAAAATCCATACTTCAAGTTTTCAAATAATTTCCAAAGAATCTTCAGAAGGTTTCTCACATGTTTCTGTTAAGTATCCCAAAAGGATTCCAAAATATTTTTCTAAGGGTTTTCATAATGTTTTCCAAGGATTTTTTGAAACTTTTTCTCAAAATTTTAAAACGAGTTTCGTACTTGTACCAGAAGCTTAATGAAAGTTTATATGAATAATTTAGTAGAACCTTAGTTGGAACTTAATGAAAAATTGTATAAAAATCCATACTTCAATTTTCTAAATAGTTCTCGAAGAGTTTTCAGAACGTTTTTCATATGTTTCCATTAAGTATCTCAAAATTATTCTAAATTTTCTCCAAGTGTTTCTAAAACTTTTTTCAAGCGTTTCCAAAATGTATTTTCAAAATTTTGAAATGAGTTTTATACCTATACTAAAAGCACATTTTTGGAGAAACGCGCCACCTCTTCCAAATGAGTTTCCCCACAATTATGACTAAAAGAATTTAATTTTTTCATGGCTTGGTTTGATTGTGGGATCTGTAGAGGAAAAGAAAAAGGAAAGGAAAAGAAGGAAAGGGAAAAGAAAAGGAAAAGAAGGAAATGGAAAATAAAGGAGAGAAGCTACATTCTTTACTTTGTTTCATTGGCTAAGGAAAATGAATAAGCATTTCTCAAAAAATTCCTTTTTGATTTAGTTACCGATGAAAAAAAACGTGAACAAGTTCTCCTACTTATTTCTTTGAGGAAGCAGGCATGACTTGAAATGTTGTTTCATTAATTACATGTTTATTTAATTTTTTTTTGACTTCCCATACCGTAGCCGCCCTTGGATTAATCTCGAATGTTTTAGCATTATCTTTCTTATTCTTCCCCCCCTTTTTTCGGGTTCCACCTATGATGGGCCCTTTCCCTGCAGCCATAAGCCCCAACTCTATTTGAAAGCAGAATTTGATTGTAAATTTTTGTTATCACCACAAAGAGCGTTTACCAATTAAACTAGGATTTATTTTATTTACTTTTGGGATATGAAGAGTTAAATTAGTTGGCAGCTTCGAATTTGTTAACCTTATCAACATTAAGCATCATTCAAACTATGTAATAAACAATTTGCCGACACAGTTGCTGAGTAACATATCTTTATTTATTTCTTCACCTTTTTTTTTTGGGGGTCGGGTTTAAGCCCAATTATGACACAAGAAACCTAGATGAAGCAAAACCATCAAGATCCTCTGAAGAGTAGCCTCGACAGCGACAGCTCTAGGAGGAGTGGAGAAAATTCTGATGTTGGTTGGGTACAATCAGTAATTTCATATAAAATTTTTGTACAATTTTTTATATTTTTTATACAAAGCAAAAGGAGGAATCAGAATGAGCGGATGAGATTCGAACCCTCACCGAATAAATACATCCAAAAAAATTTATACTATTCTTTTAAAAAATTTATATAAAAAATCTCACTAAAATGATGTGGTAGTGTTGTTATTATAATAAAGAACTATTATGATGCGTGTTTTGTTTTAAAGTGAATGACTCTTATTCAATCACATTATTTTAGTGATAAATTTTATATAAATTTTTTATTTGTATAGCATTACTCATTATAAAAATGTCATTACCACGTCATTCTAGTCATTTTTTTGTACAAATTTTGTGAAATAACATAATTTTCCTTGACAATTTAATTCTTAAATTTCCAACCAAATTTCGCCTAGCACAGCCAAATATTTCTTTTTCACAGCAAACTCCTGATTTGAAGAATAATATATATTCGAAAGAGCCACCAGCAGAACAACCAATAATGTAAACGAACTAGCTCCAGCAGCCACCCAACCAGAGACAGAAGCTGAGTCGTCTTAGGTGAGCTGCAGACAACACTATATATCAAAAGAAATAAATAAAAAACAAAACAAAGAAGACTAAAGTCCAAACCAAACAAACATCACGCGAAAATAAATCTCCATGAGATACATGTTCTAGTTCTTCATAATCATATACTACGATCAATACATACACATATGTATATATATGTATGTATATATATTCTCTGCTTGCGTATAACCCTCAGGTGATTATGGTGCTCAATCACGAGTGAAAGGTGATGTTGACTAGAGCCTTCAAATTGAGGGGTCGTACCCGGGATTGCCTGCCACTCCACAAAATCTTTGAGATGAGTTTATAAGTATGCTCCGAAGGATGAAAATAATCCCAAAACAAATACTGATTAGGGTTTGGACAGATGCTGTAACCATCTTTGCCGCATTGCAGCAGCCCTCCGAGAGTTCCGTACCCGCAACATGCGCTAGATACATTCAAGAAGCCTGTATATATAATAGTAAGAGACGTATATTTATACGTATACTCATGAAGAATGTTTTAAACCAAGGAAAATATATAGTTTTGTTCTACTCATACAGCTAAAACGTCCCTTTAGGGTTAGCCAGATGTTGAATCATGTGGCATATCATATAAACTGATTGTTTGTCACCATGTAATGAGTTGTTTGGATAGTACTGGCATATCATATGTTGTGGAAATTACTTTCAAAAGCAACATTGGTTCTACATCCAAAATCCCAAAGATGCCCTAATGATTTCCATCCCTAGGCTACCCATGCTCTTTATTAGATCTTGCGGCAATCTTGCAAGCCTTTGGACATATTGAAAATTGCCTATTTGGTTACTGTTACCGTTTGTATATTTTGTTTTTGTTTTATAAATTCACTACCACGACATTTGGTAAACTGGTACCAAAGAGTGTTTTCGCCGAGATCAACTTTGTTAAACTAGTTTCGAAACATCTTCTCGAGAATTTTTTTTTTTTTTAAATCACACCGTTTTAGAAACTAAGAAAAATGTCTTTTATGAGTTTCTAAAAACAAACGACTGCGTTTCTAATGGTCCCAACTTTTTCTATTTTTAGGCAATGAAAAACGAGAAGTGCTTCCCAATTTTTCTTTTTGTTTTTGAAGAACACTAAAATAAAAAACGAAGAAGGAAACGAAACTGCAACCGAAAACAGGATAAACCCCAACTATATATCATGGTAGTGTGTAAAGAAAATAAAGAAGGCCGAAACAATTACCATAGCGCGATGGCATAGCCCGAAGGAGTTGAACAATCTTATAAACTGCTCCATAAACACCAATTGCGCCAGGAGACTTGATGGTAATATTCTTGACCAGATCTTCTAAACCCTGGTTGTAATTCTTGACCATTTTATTCATCTTTCCATAGCATCGATCCACCGGAGCACTCGGCAAGAGGGCCCTTGCCGGAACACAGCCGACAGGGCCTAGCGAAAATATGGCAATCCGGCAAGCACCGAGTTTGTAAATCTGGTCCACAAAGTTTTCAACTTCTTTCAACATGGCTTGAACATAAGCATCTGGATTGAGGGTTGGGGTGTCAAATGGGATGAAGTAGCCGAAGATGTCATTTGAACCAGACTCAAACAAGAAGAGAGATTGCCGGACCAGTTCTTTATGGATCTTGTTTTGCTCTACTAACGTTTGAAATTGTTGTAGCTGGTCTTGGATTGATATCACTCCCTGCGTGCCACCCACTTGTGAAATGGCAGCTCATGGCATGTAGGTCGAGTAATTCAGAAATATTAATCAAGCTGAACTTATTACATCAAGTAAATAGGAAAATGTTATTCTTCTAGAAAATTTATACAGAAAATCTCATCAGAATAATGCGGCAGTAGTATTATTATAATTAAGAGTCATTATAATGAGAGTTTTGTTTTAAAATAAATGATTTTTATCTAACCATATCATTCGGTTGATAAATTATGTATGTATTTTTTGTTTATATAGCATTACCTAAGTAAATATAGGCATCATCCCAGAAAATTCCTAAAGAATTTATATGCCGAATATTGCGGTTGAATGAGAATTTTTTACCTTACAACATAACACTCATTATGATGGCTCTAAATTACAAAAAATATTATTATCAAATCATTCTGATATGATTTTCTGTACATATTTGATGAAGAACAGTATTTTTCTTTTTTAAAGCACTATACATAGCCAGATTAAGTGCAAATATCCGCTCGCTGGATGTCACAATTGAAGAAATTTTAAAACTAGGTAAGACATTGTCTATTTGACTGTGTTTGAATTAAGAACGTGGTGATGAAAAAGAAAAAAAAAAGATAAGAAAAAATAAAACAAAAATCCTCTTTCATTTTGTTTTTTTTTTCCTCACATTTTTCTTTTCCTTCGCTTTTCCTTGATAAATCTGGGTTCTAAACGTAGCCTTAATGTAAATTTTTTTCGATAATGGTAGAACCACGGTCTTTTTTTTTTTCTTCTTCTTTTTTTTTTTTACTTAATTTTCACAAATAGACACGAGGTGGTAGAGTTCATAGTATCTAATGGGAGATGTGGTTAACAAGGCTGTGGTTACGGTATTTGGAAAATTCTATTATCCTAGAAAATTTATACAAAAACTTTCACCAGAATAATGTGACAGTGATATTATTATAATTAAAAGTTATCATGATAAATGTATTATTTTAAAGTGAATGATTCTTATTAAATTACATTATTTTGGAGATAAATTCTATATAAATTTTCTTTTTGTATTGCAGTACTCATAGTACTGTTATTTGCTTGGGGCTATGTATTATGAAGCAGGTGCTCTAATGTAACAAAATGCAGTAAATGTGACACAAGTTACACAACCAAGAGGACAAACATAAGGGATGACATAACTGATACTCCATGGTCCATCACCACTTAGACAGCAGTGTTTTAGTTTTCTTAGCTAACTGAGGATGAAGTTTTTTATGTCTTTAGATGTATGCTCTCTACTTTACATTAAATAAGAACTAGTAGCTACACCGATTTCCAGAGCATTAAAATCCGCATTCAAGAGGTTTTAGATGAAAATTTCCACTTAATGCCATAAATAGCTGCGGAAGCAGCCAAAACGGTTGTCCCTCTTGCTCTTTCCTTTAGGCAATCAGTTCATGAATGGCTGACACACGAATCATGCGAAAACCAAACTCATTGAATGATATATGTCAATGCCTTAATGAATATAGTAGAAGTTTGGAGTGCCAACTTAGTGCAAATATAAGGATTTTAGCAATCCCAAAGGTTGGTCTCTAGTGAAGGCTTGGAGTTTGGGAGTTTATTTTTTTTAAGGTCTCAATTTCAAAACTTTTTAAGTGCTATCAACTATTTGTGGCTAGTCCAATAATTTTAGTATGGTAATTACACGGTTTGTGTAAAATGGGAGGACCGTATAAATCCAGAATTAGTGAAAGTGCGTGCAAATCGAACCAGACACCCGATTAAAAAAAAAAAAACAAAAAAGATTTTCTAGCTTAGGAGCGTCATGCCCCCTCCGCCCCTTTAGCACTCCATAGACAAGATTCATTAGCCATTTCCTTAGAATTAAGGTGTAATTTAGTCTACATCATAACTGGGCATTTATAACAAGTTAATTTTCTTTTTACTTTGTTCAGCAGTTATCATCAAAAGTACTAGATCTATGCTTTTCAAGAACAGACATTACTTGATAATGCACGGGTGCCATAGTCGGGGGCAACTCATGAATTTCTTATCATGTGCAAACATGTATTGTCCATGGAGATCAAATGTGGATGCTCTACAAAATTAAATGTTCGAATCATAAGTAGGCCATTGAGTAATTTTTTATCTGGGTTTTCTTACCAAATCCTTATTTGTTCCACGCAAAACTCCGCTGCCACCACTTGCAAAATTGATGCCATTGGATGGATAATCCTTCAGACTTCCTTTCACCACTTCAATCTGTGCCTGAAGGTATGGCTTCTGTAATTCTATGGCAGCAAATTGAGCTGAAGAAAAAGAAACCAAGGACAAAAAACAGATATCAAAGAGCAACCATGCAAAAAGATGTCACACTTACATATATATATATATATATAGAGAGAGAGAGAGAGAGAGAGAGAGAGAGAGAGAGAGAGAGAGAGAGAGAGAGAGAGAGAGAGAGAGAGAGAGAGAGAGAAAAGAGAGAGAGAGAGAGAGAGAGAGAAGAACGCACATATGAAGTCCACAACCGTTCTGCCATTGGTGAATCTACCGGTGGGGTGGTGGAAAAAACGAGATCCATAAGGTGGAAAATCTGCCTGTGCGGTGCAGTTTTTGTTGAAATGATTGTTGCCCGCATCAAAAATTGAGTCTCCAAATGAGAAAATTGCACGAACATTGTATGCAAAGACCGAAGCGAAGAAGCTAAGAAGAAGAGAGAGAAGCAACAGAGTACTCTCCATCTAAAGTGAAGTAATCCTCAAGCTTGACGGACATGGAAGTTCAAGAGAGGTGTGAACTTATATATATATATAGCAGAAAGAGAAAAAGGTAACGAATAAGAGGAGAGGACAAAGACAAAAAGGAAAAAATAAATAAACAGACCACACGAGCAAAGTGCATGAAGAATTCTTTACCAATATCGTTAAAGTAGCCGGTAAGACCATTTCTCTTCCAACAACATTTTCATCTGCTTTGTTCATCTTCATCATATTTCTCTACATTAAACCCTCTTTATTTATTTTTAATTTGCTGAGTATTTAATGACTCATAGTGTTAGTTTTACTTATTATTAAGCTTCTCAACAGATAGGCAGTGTCCAAAACCTTTTCCTTGTTTTGTAATTTACTCGTCATGCCCTTGGAAATCATATCAAATAAAAAAATTCCAAGTCGAATTTCAGTAAATCCCTTAAAATATATTCAATACTTAGTTTAGATTTACAATATACATTAAATTATTATTTATTTTTCTGAGTAAAAATCAAAATTGTTTTGCCAATAATTATGGCCAAATTGATCCTAGCATTAGAAATTTTAACACAACTTTAGAAATGTTTGTTCCATAAAATAAAAAAAAAAGAATTTCAAACTTTGTAAAATTCATAAACATAATCCTAGAGTTATTTTAAACTGAAAATCAATTAAACCAAAGCTAGAAATGGGAGATACAACGAAGCAAATGCCAGAGTTCAAATCCCATCCATTATCCGAAAAAGTTATACCCAAACTTGAAAGTACTGTAAACCTAATTTTAAATTTGAATGGTATCCACTATTTTAAAATTTTATAATGTGTCTGGTTTTATATATAAAGAGGTGATAAGGTGGTGTGTTAGATGTTTAAGCTGTTGAAATAGCCGTTGAAATAGCCTGACATAAATCTCTAGGATGGATTGAGTTTGTTTAGAATCTTTTTGAAATTAAGAAGATTTAAAGTGCATTAATGATGCTTTAACAAGTGCATTAATCATAGTAGATGTGCATAACTTAAAGGGTAAATTTCACTTATTATCCCTACACTTTGACTACAATCTCACTTTGATCCCTCTATTTATAATTGTCGTACTTTGTCCTTTACACTTTTAGTTAAATAGTAATGTGGTCCCTCCGTCAAATTTTCGTTAATAAAGGTAATGGAAAGCCCTTTTTTATTTTTTTCTTTTAAAAAAATAAAAAACATTATTTATTATTTTTAGTTGTTAACAAAATTCAAAAAATGAAACAAAAAACACTAAAATGAGTGTTTTTTTTTATTATTTTCAAAACATTGTTTTGGTACTATTAGCATAAAAGTAACCTATAAATGTATTGAAAACAAAAAAAAAAAAAAATCATTTCAATGTTTTTCGTTTTCTTTTTGAAATTTTGTAAACCACTAAAAATAAAAAAATATTAAACAAACATTGCTTTTTATTTTTAAAAATAAAAAACAAAAACAAAAAAATTTACCAAAAAAAAAAAAAAACAAATACAAAAACATTACCAAAAGCAATGTTCGTTTAATATTTTTTTTATTTTCGTTGTTTATAAAATTCGAAAAAGAAAACAAAAAAAAATACTAAAATAGGTTTTTTTTTTATTTTCAATACATTTGTAGGTTACTTTTATGCTAATAGTACCAAAATAATATTTTGAAAATAAAAAAACACCCATTTTAGTGTTTTTTGTTTCATTTTTAAATTTTTTTAACAACTAAAAATAAAAAATAATAAACAAATACTATCTTTTATTTTTTTTTAAAGAAAAAAATAAAAAAAATGACTTTTTGTCAACTTTATTAACGAAAATTTGACGGAGGGATAACATTACTGTTTAACTAAAAGTGTAAGGAGTAAAGTGAGATAATTAAATGTAAAGAGACTAAAGTAAAATCGTTATCAAAGTACAAAGCGATAAATAAAATTTACCATAACCTGAATAATGAAGATACCAAAAAAAAAAAAAAAAAAAAAAGGAAACTTTTGGAGAGAAGACGGTGTTGGGTGTGAACCCATGGATTTTTTACATGGTGTATCATTATTACTTCTGCAATTACGCGTAGACATGATACTTCTTCGGTCAAACGAGAAAATGTTTTAGCGTAATATTAATATAACGTTATTTATCATCTGTTTGTAGAGAGAGAGAGAGAGAGATGGGGCAACTGGGAAAGCAAGAATCGTTTCCTATGACTGGTGGAGATGGGCCATAAAGCTACACAAAAAATTCCAACCGTCAATTGCTTTCCATGTGATCTTCCGGAGAGTCATTCTTCTCGATCGATTACAGAAACAATCATCAGCATCAACGAACTAAGCTCACCAATTGGTCGATGAAATGACTGAATGACCGATTTGAAGAATCTTAAGCTTATAGCCTCGTCCGAGTCAATAAGATGAGAGGAATGAAACCAAACAGCTCTCTTCAACACAACCAAACAGCAGGGGAAGAGAGGAATGCAAACGAAAAGGTGTATACAATTTTTATTGATAACCTACCAAGATCCATGGACAAGGTGTGGCTGAGCAAGATATTCAACAGAAGCGGAGATGTAGTAGACTCGTATGTATCTTATAAGGTTAGGAATGATAAGAAAGGAGCTTTTGGTTTTGTGCGAGTCAATACAGATTATGAAGCATATAGGGCGATAAATACTTTTGACGGAGTATGGTTGCTGGACTGTAAGATAAAGGTTAAAAAAGCAGAGTTTACTTTAAGAAAGCCCAACGAGAAGAACCCGTATCAGGGTAGACAGGTAGCACAGAAAAATCAACTAAAATGCAACTCCTTTAGAGATGTTAGATCATATAAAGAGGTGGTAAAAAGTGGAAACGCTCATGATAAGGAGAAGGGGGTGGAGATAAACCATGATTATGATGAAGGAAAGAAGGAAGACCCACAGAACGACAGGGTGATTGAGGCTGAATCGATAGACGAAAAATGGTTGAGGTGCTGTTCAGTAGCAATTGTGAAGAATCATAATTCAATCCACACGATTGAGGAAGCAATGAGAAGTGAAGGGGTAGGATGCATCAAGGTAAAACCATTCGGGGGATGGAAGGTGCTGCTACAGTTTGAAGATGAAGGAGATAAAAAAGTTTTTATAGAAGGGGATAGGGGCTGGTTACAGCAAGGTTTCTCGACGGTGTATGACTGATCTTTTGGAGAATTCAACCTGTCCAGAAAATGCTGGGTAACCGTTAGCGGAGTACCATTACGTGTATAGAATGAGGAATTGTTCATGAAGATTGGAAGTATTTGGGGTAATGTAATTAATTTTGATCAAAGAACTTCTTTGAAAGAGGATCTGGAAAGGGGTAGAATTTATTTGGAAACGGAATTGGCAGTCAGAATTCAAGGTGGTATCAAACTGAAGGTAGGAAAATGGATATATGACATTGTAGTTCAAGAGGATATTTTCCAGTGGGGGGTCAGAACAAAGGAAGCTATTTATCAACCTTGTTACAGCTCAGCAACGGAATTAGAAGAGTGATGAAGTATCCCATCAAAGAAGCAATAGCGAGGAACAGGGAAAGGAAGGATTTCAGAATCAAGAACAGCAAAAGGAGGAAGATGATGAGCAGGACGTCAAGCTAGCTTTCATTAGCCAAGTGGATGAATCTGGTGATGCTGAGCTGAAAAATAGCATTCATAAAGAGTCCTCAGAAGAGGTGGGGAGTAGGAAGGCTGATGTATTGGAAAGGTCTCCAACGATTATCAATGTCCATGGGGAAGTGGGGAAGGGACAAGAAGTTAATGTAACAAAGGGCTCAATAAGAAGGGAGACAGAGGTTGGAAAGGGGAGGGAGTTCAATGGGGAAAATTGGAATGACAATGATGTAGCCGTTGTAGGGGAAGATCCTATATTGGGCTGTGAGAAAGGATTTAATGAAGTAGTAATGGGCCAAGGTTTGGAGGAGGGAAGAGGGCTTTACCAAGAGGAAAGTAGTGTGACCCAGGACATCCAGTCCAAATTGATGGCTGTTAGAGAAGGTCTGGCCCGTGGAAATGAGGCAATCATGGAAGGTTTAGCTGTTCAGGAAGCAAAGAAAGGAAGATTGAAAAAGGAGTTGAAGAAATTCTATTATAATAAATCAAGGAAATTCCATGGAAAGATGAAAAGTGTGGCAGCGGTAGCAAAGTCAATGAGGAAGGTTGAAAAGACTGCATATGGCATTAAGGCAAAGGAAGTATCATCATCGGTGTCTTCACTACTTGCTCAACATATTAAGAATAGAAATAAGGTTCTTCTACGCCAAATGGAAGGACAGTGTAGGGAAGAAGCTGAGAAATCGATTGAAGTGGGGAAGCTACTGGGAATTAATTTCCAAAAGAGAGAAAAGCAGGTCAAAGAAAAATTGATTGAAATGGAATGGAATGATATTGAAGCAGATCAAGGAAAGAGGAAAAGAAGAGCCAAGGGAAGGTGATCTAACTTTCTACCTGGTTTCTGAAGATAAGGTGTTTATTATAATGTGTAAATGAAAATCATCACATGGAATGTAAGAGGCATGGGAGGGAGAAATAAGACAAGTATGGTCCGAAAAATAATAAAAGGAAGGGGAATCAAGATGACGTTGTTACAGGAAACAAAGTGGGAGGAACGTACTATGTGGAAGGTAAAATCTCTTTAGGAAAGTAATGAGGTGGAATGGGTGGAAGTAAATCCAATTGGGGCTTCTAGAGGCTTGATCACTATGTGGAATAAGCAGTTCTTCTCCATGACTTAAAAGGTCGTTGATAAAAATTTTATCTTCTTACAAGGGGAAATTCAGGGAGGTTTCAAATGTGCAGTTGTGAATGTTCATGGCCCAAAATCTGAAAAGGAGAGGAGGCAGGTGTGGACTAAGTTGTCAACATTGAAGGTAGCAGCTAATGTCCCTATCTATTTTGGAGGGGATTTTAATAAGATTCTGAATTTAGTGGAGAGATCAATCTGCACAAGAGTGTATACAAGTATGAGGAACTTCAGAGACTTTGTTAATAAGGAGAATTTAATTGATTGCCTAATGCAAGGAAGAGGTATGGAATAGGATTTGTAGGTGGGATTTTTTGAGAAGATCGGGCCGAACACTTAAGCCCACGTTCACGAGTCCAAACTCACTGCAAGAAACAGAAGTTAGAATGGGTCGGCCTTTGTTGGGCCGATCACACTCTGATGATTAAGTTAGCAAGCTTAATCAAGAGTAGAATGAATAAGAGTTGTATATTCTTAGGGTTCATTGTCCATACCTGTCTTTTGAGGGCTTGGGTATTTATAGTGTGATCGATGGAGTGTTTTGCTCCTGGCCTATCAATAGATCATCATGGCCTGCTGCGTAGGCATCATCATATGCCGCTGATTGACAACGTGCAAGGCTTATCTTATAACCGCTGAGGAATCTAGCTGATCGGACGTGCACGTCGACGTCGCGTGGGGAGCCATTGGCGCATTTAATGCAGGTCAACTCTGCATTTAATGCTCTGAGACCGCTAGTAGTTGGGCTCGCCTTTTGCAGTTTAGGCCAAGGTTGACATGAGGTCGACGGCTTGGGCCGGACCGTTTTTTAGTTCTGGATTTGGACCGCCAAGCAGCCCAGCTGTAATTCGTGTAGGTTGGGCCTAACCAAATGGATTAGGTCATGTGTTATTGCTCCACAATTGCCCCCCACCCTTTGCGTCGTTTTGAATTTTTGAACGACCAAGGGCTGTAACGGGTCATAATGGCACCCTCTTAAGTGTGCAACAGTTTTTTTGGTTACCTGGCCACGTGAACGGCGGGGATTAAAAGCTCTTTGGATGGGCTACTATCGAATCGACGGCCGATGTGACGGTTCAACGGAGCGACATGATTGTTGCCGTTTTCCTACGCACGAACCGATGGCTTAGATGTATATAAAGGGGGATGCCTTTTTTAGTGAAAGGCACTTGGTTTTTCTTCATCTCTTTGTCTAGCATGTGTGTTGCCAGTTTCGACTTCCACCACTGTAAGTCTTTCTTAGCCCACATTTCCTTTGCTCTTCTCTTTGTTTTCCTTCTTGCCCTCAACAGTTGTCCCTTAATGGCATCCCGTCTTAGGAAAATATTAGAGAGTTCGGTAGCCATTATCATTTTTAGGGCTAGGTTTAAGATCCCAGACAAGATCGGCTTAGAACTAGTCGATCCCAATGATCACCGTATGGAGGAAACCGAGAAGGGAGTACCATTCTCGATCATTGCCATTGTAAAAGGGGGCCTTAGGTTTCCCCTTCATTCCTTACTCCATAAGTTCATAGTAAAAAATAAAGTGTCGCCCTCCCAATTGTCGTCGAATGTATATAGGATTATTTTTGGCATACTTGAGATCAATCGGCGCTTGGGTGTGAACCTGGGATTCGCCGAACTAGATTATTACTATATGCTCTGTAAGGTCGGGGGGAGTTCCAAAGTATACCTCCGGGTTATAGAGTCGGGTAGAGAGTTAGTGAAGTGTCTACCCTCCTCCAAAAAGGGCGTTGACAGCATTAGGGTTTGGGTAACCGGGCCCTAGAAGTTCGGCAACGTTCTTGAGGGAGACAGATCGGCGATCCGATGCTCTAGAGTTCCCCTCGATATAGGTTTGATGCCGACCTCTTATCTTGTGTGTCTAATTTATTTATGACGTGGATCTGAATCTAATTGTGGCATTTTGCAGAAAAGAAGAAGTGGTCGAAAGCACGAGACTGGCTAGTAAACTTTGCCGACCTGAACAAGGCTCTAGACATTCTTGGTGAAGGCAGACTGAGGCACGTTGCTCGGACTGCCCATATACTGCTCAACTATCCTCTCCGCTACTTAACTTTTACGACCGACACGGGGATCCCGCAGAGTGTCCTTGCGAGTTTGGCTAAGAAAGGCGCTAAGGGAGACTTCGAAGATATTCCAGTTTGCGTAACTGTTGAAAGGGCCCGTGCACCCACTGGAGTAACAGTTGCCATTGCTCCCCCATCAGAGCCGATCCTCGTAGAAGCATCTGAACATGAAGCCCGCTCAAAGTCGAACAGTTCGGCCTCGAGCTCGTCGCCACTTATGGTCCCAGACCGTCGGGTTAGAGTTCTAACCAGAACACAAGAGTCCACCACATCTCCAAACAAGGAGGACATGATGAATTTGAGGGAAAAGATGTTTGCTGCAACGGGCAAGCCGCTGAAAACGACTACCACGACCTCTACTGACCCTCCTGCTGCCGATCTGGAGACTGCCCCAGTGGTGGAAGTTGCCTTTGTTCAAAAGAGGCTGAAAACACGGCAGCAAAAAAAGAAAGCGGCTGAGGTTGCCACACCGCCTCCGGCACTTAAGAAGCCAAAGGTCAGCGCTGGAAAAGGCGCGGTGGAGGAAGTCGGAGAGGTTGTTACCATTACGCCGAATATTTTAGGCCGACCTCTGACAACGACGAATTCGATTATCGACTAGGCGAAGGTTGCTTTCAGCATCATGAAGAGTGTTCTTAAAAAAAAAGATATGGCCAAGTTGGGAGCAGCAAGCGATACAACCGTCTTCACGGGGGCCTTCCATGATTCTCTGCTGGTAAGTTGGCGTTGCCCTTCAATTTGTTTAGAGATTTCGCTCATATTTGTTTTAATCACAAACTTTGCTTTTGGTGTAGGGTTGCCTGAATTCACTAGAGGCGATGAACTACTACCAGAAACTTGCTGAGGAGCACGAGCACCTTATAGAGGTGCACGATGGTTTAAAGAATGAGTGGATCGATGCTAACAAAGATCGGATCATATTCAGGAAACAGGTCGAATAGGCGTCTGCCGAACTTAAGATGGCGCAAGTAGACTATGAAAAGAGAGACAGGGAGGTCACCGATCTTCAAAAGAAATTTGATGTGCAGTCCGTGGATTTGTACAACGAAAAATCAGAGATCGAGGCACTCTAAGCCGAAGTGGCCAAGCTAAAGGCAAACGAAGAAGCCATAATGATGAGGGGTAAAGAAAGGGAGGTGATTGTCTGGCCATTGAGATAATGGATTTGAGCCGTGTCATCTTCCGAAATGGCTGGAATGGCGCCCTACATGTTGCAGGGGTGGATAAGTCCTCCGATATTTGGCATTTGTGCCCGGATTACTTCGACACCACTGAAGACGGTGTTGTAGACCTAAAGAAGGTGATAGCCAACATCGAGTATCAAATACAGCTCACTTTGGAGGCTGCTGTTAAAAGGGAAAAGGCTACTATTAAAAAGGAGAAGGCTACTGCCGAATCGTTCAAGGTTGCAGAAGAGACCGTAGATAACTCGACGGAGAAATTTGTGCAACCAGGGGAGAAGTCAGCAGAGTGATTGTAGTTTTTCCTTCTTTTGAAAATCTTTTTATAACCAACCTTGCTATTTTTAATGAAAAGCTTATTTTGTCTTCATCTCGGTATTACTTTTTCTTGGTAAATGTTAATCGGCTGTCTTGACTTTGCTTGATTGTCTGAAATTCGTTTCACCTTTTTGTTCTTATGACTTGTATGTCCTCAATCGCTGACTTGTTTAATTTGGAAAGGGCCAAGCTTTGATGCTAGGTTCTTTGCTGCCTTTGTTGGCCAAATTGTCCAATTTGGCCAGAGCCAAAATTTTTTTTTATTTTTTTTGTACTTGATTTTTATGGCCTTTTTTGGTCGACCTGTCCAACTTGAATAAGACTAAGTTTTTACACTTGATTTTTGTGGCATTCTTTGGCCAACCTATCCAACTTGGACAAGACTAAGTTCTTACACTTGGTTTTTGTGGCCTTCTTTGGCCGACTTGTCCAACTTGGACAGGACCAAGTTTTTACACTTAGTTTTTGTGGCCTTCTTTGGCCAACCTATCTAACTTGGACAAGACCAAGTTTTTACACTTAGTTTTTGTATAGTCCTACAGTGCTCTGAGTAGATTTGTTTGAACAACTTTATTTTTCATTGATCTCATAAAAGCTTTATACACTTGTTGAGTTGTTACATCATATGGGACCCTGCACTACTGGTAGAACTTCTTTAGGTTGTTCGCATTCCATGGTCGCGGCAGCTTTATTCTTTCTTCAACAATTTCCAACCGGTATGCGCCAACGTCAACCTGTGATGCCACTTTATAGGGGCCTTCCCAATTGGGGCCGAGCTTGCCATCTGCTGGGTTCTTTGTTGCCCCCAGCACTTTTCGTAAGACTAGGTCACTTGGAGTGAAGTTTTTCGAATAAACCCGTTTATTGTAGGAGCGTCTTAACTGTTGCTGATATTTGGTGAGTCTGATCAAGGCAGCTTCCCTTTTTTCTTCGGTAAGATCCAGATCCTTTGCCAGAGTCTGGTCGTTAAGTCTGATGTTGAATGCTGCTAATTTGATTGTTGGTAGTCCTACCTCTAAGGGTATAATTGCTTCCACTCCATAGGCCAAAGGGAAGGAGGTTTGGCCAATAGATCTTCTTAGGGTGGTTCCATAGGACCACAGAACGCTGGGTAGCTCTTTCACCTATTTTTCTTTAGCCCTCTCCAGCCACTTTTTAATCCCATTGAGCATAGTTTTGTTCGAAATCTCGGCTTTCCCGTTGCACTGTGGGTAGGCTGGTGTTGAGTAATAATCTCTAATCCCAAGCTCCTCACAGAATGATCTGAACATATTGCCATCAAATTGGGTGCCGTTATCTGAGACAATTGCACGAGGGATGCCTAACCTTGTCACTATACTTTTCCATTTGAACCTTTTAGCGTCGATCTCCCGAATGTTTGACAAGGGCTCCGCCTCCACCCATTTTGTGAAGTAGTCAATCGCCACAGTGAGGAACCTCTTGTTACTCGGAGCTCGGGGCAAAGGCCCGACAATGTCAAGTCCCCACTGGGCAAAAGTCCATGGACTGGTAATGGTCGTGAGATCCTCAGCAGGCTGATGTATGATGGGGGAGTACCTCTAACACTTTTCACACTTTAGGATGTACTGAGTTGCGTCTTTTTGCATATAGGGCCACCAGTATCCTTGTGAGATAGCTCAGTGTGCTACCGATCTTCCGCCGACATGACTTCCACATATTCCTTCGTGGATTTCAAATAGGACGCCTTGCACCTTATCCGGGTGGACACAATGCAAGTAGGGACCTGTGAAGGATTACCTGTAAAGTTCCTTGCTTAGTGATAGTCAGTATTTGAGAGCTACATGTTTGATTCGTTTGGCTTCATTTTTGTCCTTTGTAACTCGTCTTTGTCGAGGTAGGAGATAATTCGGTCAATCCAGGATGGTCCCAACTATTCTATAGCCAAGGCTTGTTCTTCCTCTTGAAATATGCTTGGTCCGGCTAAAGTCTCCATGTTGATTGTTCTTTTTGACCTCGATTTTAGGGCTGTTGTTAATGTTGCCAAAGCATCGATAAGAGAGTTATTATCCCAGCTGAATTGGTGGAGTTTATAACTGCTGAATTTGTTAAGCAATTCCTTAGCTTTAGCTAGGTATTGCGTCATTCGGTCATTTTTTGCTGCGTATTCTCCCGTAATCTGGTTCACAACTAGCAAGGAGTTTGAATAGATGACGATCTCGGAAATTTTTAGTTCGATGCCTCAGCGTAGTCCAGTGAGCAAGGCCTCGTATTTAGATTCATTATTGAAGGCAGCGAACTCGAGCTTGGTAGCTTGTTCGATGGTCAGACTGTCTGGTGTAATAAGCACTATGCCCGATCCTGTCCTCTGGTCATTGGAGGCTCTGTCAACGTAGAGTTGCCAATGATCAGTATTCTCCCAAAGATCCAAAGGTGGTCGTCGTGCTGTTGACTAGGAGGTGGTGTTTGGTCGGCTTCGGGTGGCAGTTCAATGGAGAATTCGGCAATGAAATCCGCAAGGACCTGCCCTTTCACAGCCGATCTTGGGTCAAACTTGATATCAAACTCCCCTAATTCCACAGCCCATTTTGCCAATCTGGCAGAGAAGTCGACCCTTCAGAGGAGAGGTTTGAGCTGGTGGTCTGTGAGGACGTTGATGGTGTGAGCTCTAAAGTAGTACACCAATTTGCGGGATACCACTACTAGTGTGAGTGTTAACTTCTCTAGGGGTAAGTATCTATTTTTCGCTCCGAGAAGAGTTTTGCTGAATTAGTAAACAGGCAACTGTCGCCGATCTTATTGCCTAAGTAGTACGGCGCTGATTGCATGCTCCGACACCGCGAGATAGAGGTAGAGCTCTTCATGCTTGAGTGAGGTGGAAAGTAAAGGTGGCTGGGTATTATTGAGGGCTTGGTCACATTCTGGAGTCCATTTGAACTGCTCTCGTTTTTGAGAAGCTGAAAGAATGGTCGACATTTGTTTGATGATCGGTTTATGAACCTGTTGAGTGCTGCTGCCATTCCAGTTAACTTGTGCACCTCCTTAGCATTTTTTGGGGCCTGAATGCTTTGGATTGCACTGATCTGTCGTGGATCCACCTCAATGCCTCGATGTCTAACCAAAAACCCCAGGAATTTGCCCGAGCTAACTCTGAAAACGAATTTCGAGACATTTAATCTCATTTTGTACTCCTTTAGGATGCTGAGTACCTCTTGCAAATCTTCCAGATAGGAATTGTTGACTTTATTTTTTACCACCATATCGTCGATGTAGACCTTCACAGTGCTGCCGATCTGTTTTTTGAACATTTTGGTAACCAACTGTTGATATATAGCCCCGACGCTCTTCAGACCAAATGGCATAACCTTGTAGCAAAATATACCCCTTGGAGTGATGAATGCCATTTTCTCTTGATCGTCAAGATAGAGGGGAATTTGATGATACCCCCGATAAGCATCCAAGAAACTCATCCTCGCGAAGGCAGCTGTTGCATCCATGAGCTGGTCGATTTTGGAGAGGGAAAAAGGGTCTTGGGGGTATGCTTTGTTCAGATCAGTGAAGTCCATACAGACCCTCCACTTGCTGTCCTTCTTTTTTACTATCACTGTGTTTGAAAGCCAGCTCGGGTAGTTAATTTCCCGAATCGCCCCAGCTTTCAAAAGCTTTTCCGTTTCTTCAATAACGGCATCCACATGCTATATCGCCGCCCTTCTCCGCTTTTGGACCACAAGTCGGCATTTTGGATCGACATTTAGCCTATGGCAGGTAACATTGGCATTAATTCCCAACATATCATAAGACGTTCAGGCGAACACTTCAAGGTAACTTGTTAACAACTCGATCAGAGAGCGTTCCTCCATTTTAGACAAAGAGGTACCGATGACGAAGTACTTATCATCTTGTCGATCGATGTGTATTTTCTTTAGGTCCTCCATAGCCTTGTTCTCAGATGTCTGCCCCACATCGCCGATAGTGGGGGTATTTTTGTGTAGTTTCATTATCTTTTTCAGCCTTTGTCTTCGTTGTGCATGCCGTCAGAAAACACTGTTTAGCAACCACTTGGTCTCCTCTTATTTCTCCCACTTCACCGGGGATCGGGAATCTGATCAGTTAATGGTAGGACAAGAGGATAGCTTTCATGAGGTGTAACCAGGTTCGTCCCATGATAGCGTTGTAGGGGGAAGGAACGTTGACTACTAGGAATTCTGTCTGTAACGTAATTCCTCTAGCAGTCACTGGAACCGTCACCCTCCCCATGGGCCAAACTGGATCTGAGCTAAATCCGACCCATGGGATGAGTGATGGCTGGAGGTCGGACTCCTTGAGCTCCATTTTCTTAAACAGGTTGTAATACATGACTTCGGACGAACTTCCTTAGTCAATGAGCAATCTTTTCACGTCACAGTCTGCCATTCTCAATGTTACAACTAAGGCATCATTATGGGGGGTCTGCACCCCCACGAGGTCATCGTCAGTGAACGTAATGGACGCAAGGCCATCGCTAACCTTGACTTTTTTGCTCGGCATTTGTATTTACATGAATTCCCTCAAGTGTGCAGCCTTTGTATTTTGACCCAGTATCTATGTGGGTCGACGATTCCTGATTCAACCGAACCGTGCAACACATTGATTACTAGGATCGGTCTTGCTTCAACTTCTTTTTGGGGTGCTTTTTTCACTCGCTGTTGCTCGGCCTCGTTTTTCGTCTTGTCCTGACTAATAAATTGGTCAACGTGGCCAGCTTTGGCCAAATCCGCTAGGTGGGTCTTAAGATGCCGACATTGCTCCTTTTTGTGCCCCTTCTTGCGGTGGTAGGTATAGAACCTCTTCTGATCCTGGGATGCTAGGTCGCCTCCCAACTTCGGAGGCCACTTAAAGAATGGTTTGTCATAGATCTGGGACAGGATTTTATAGATGGGATCCTTAAGGACTGTGTAGACCCCCTAATTCACCTTTCTTCTCCGGTTGTTGTCTTCTTGTTGGGGTTTCTTGGCCTCCTTCTTGTTTGTTTTCTCAGCGACAATGCCGACCTTTGCCGAACTGGGCTGAGACACATCTTCATCTAGTCTTGGGTAGCGCTTGATTCTTAGCATTAATTTCTGTATGGTGAGGGCCAACTTCTTCATTAAGGACTGCAGCAAGCGATGCTCTCTAGGGAGGCCGATTTTGAACTCAGTTATGGGCAATTGTTCGCTGCACTCGTCAATTTTGTTATAAGCCTCTCAGTAGCGTCGTGTGTACCCTCGTAGTCCTTCTCCGTCATCTTTCTGCAAGGTCAGTAAGAAATCGACTTCCTTGGGCTGCATACTATTAGCTATGAAATGAGTGGTGAATAGCTCAGCAAGTTGCCTTCAGTTGGACACGGATCTAGACGGCAACTTGTTGAACCATCGTAAGGCTACGTCCCCCAAACTGGAGGGGAAGATTCAGCACATTAATGCTTAATCACCACACCATATCACCATAAGCTGCTTGTAATGTCGAACATGGTTAATAGGGTTGGCCTTTCCGTTGTATAGAGTGAACTTTAGTGGGGTGAACTTTCGAGGAATTAGGTGGGGCTCAATCTCCTCTATGAATGGTGTGGATGCAATTTGGTCTAAGGCCTTCTTGACCAGGTCATGGGCTGTGTGTTCCTTAGTTTGCTATTTTTTGTCCTCCAGCTTTTCGTTATACCATTTTTTCCAGTCCTTTCGCTACTGACCATCTTCTGCACGTTCATCATCAGGCGGAGTCTTGCTCCTCCCTCTTCGCCCATCTGCTAGTCCAATGTCACAGGGCCTGGTGCTAGAGGTGTAGCTTCCTCTTACTCGCGGCACTGAAATGTCCCTGCTTCCAGCAATTCTTTTGTGGTTCGGGGACCTTTCTCTCCCACGTTTGTCTCTTCCAGAGATTGCCTCCCTCATGATCCGAACTTGGGATGTGAGGTAAGCAATCTCGTCCCCGCGTTGCCGAATCTCTTTTTCAATTGAACGGAGTGTATCTTTACTTGTGACCCGACCACTGGAGGGTGAGGGGGCAAGGTCCCGGTGGTGGTTTCTATGGAAGTTTTGCTCCCTGGCATAGTCCGGATTCCTCCGCAGTCCGTCTGGTGCTTCTTGGTGGCTTTCAACAGGTGTTCGTATTTTCGATCTTAGTATTCTGCCTTGGTGTCGATCTACGGGGGTAGATTGGCAGTGCGCTGAATTAGTTTGATCTTTACTAGAAGAGGCTATGTTACCTCGCTCATCGTGGTTCTCTCCTCTTCTCCTTCGATCGTGCAAACTCATGGTTTTCTAAGCCTTCCCACAGACGGCGCCAATTGTAGGTGAGATTTTTTGAGAAGGCCGGGCTGAACACTTAAGCCCATGTTCACGAGTCCAAACTCACTGCAAGAAAGAGAAGTTAGAATGGGACAACCTTGTTAGGCCGATCACGTTCCGATGATTAAGTTAGCAAGCTTAATCAATAGTAGAACGAATAAGAGTTGTGTATACTTAGGGTACATTGTCCATACCTAGATCTTGAGGGTTTGGGTATTTATAGTGTGATCAATTGAGTATTTCGCTCATGGCCTACCAGCAGATCATCATGGCTTGTTGGGTAGGCATCATCATATGCCGCTGACTGACGACGTGCAGGACTTGTCTTACAGCCGCTGAGGAATTCGGCTGACCGGACATGCACGTTGACGTCACATGGGGAGCCGCTAGCACATTTAATGCGTGTCAGCTCCGCATTTAATGCTCTGAGACCGCTAGTGGTTTGGGCTCGCCTTTTGCGGTTTGGGCCGAGGTCGGCATGAGGTCAGCGGCTTGGGCCGGACTGTTCTTTAGTTCCGGATTTGGGCCATCAAGCAATCCAGCTATAATTCGTGTAGGTTGGGCCTAAACAGATGGGTTGGGCCATGTGTTATTGCCCCACAGGATTGATAGATTTTTGTTTTGTCATGGATGGAATGCAAAGTTTAAATGTTCACAATGGGGTTTGCATAGAATGTTTTCAGACCATTATGCAGTATTACTGTCAGATGAGGTCAAGGACTGGGGTCCAAAGCCTTTCAAGGTTTATGAATCATGGTTTAAATTAAAAGCATTCTCTTCCACGGTGGAAAAGCATTGGAAGGAATCTGAATTATAGAGATTAGGGGGGGGGGGGGGGGGGGGGGGTTATGTATTGCTAAAAAATTACAAGGTTTGAAGCATAAAATAAAGGAATAGAATGCATCATGGTGTGTGAATTAGTCTCAAAATATAAAATTGGTAGAATCTGAGCTACAAAGAATGGATGTTGATGGGGAGAGGCAGAGGGGGGACCAGTTGCTGATTCAAAAAAAAAGAGATTTAAAAGGAAAGTTAGCCACATTGTATATCAAGGAGAAGTAGATTCCAAGCGAAGATAGAGAATGTTGTGGCTCCAAAAAGGGGATAGTAACTATGGTTTTTTCATGCTGCAGTGAGGCTAAGACGGAGAAGCGACTTTATACGCCAACTTATTAGGAATGGATCAATGTTGGTAGATCCAAGCATGATTAAAGAAGAGACGAGAAGATTCTTTAAAGACAATTACAAAGAGTCTTCAACCAATAGACCTGTGTTATAAGGGAATCTAATGATGCAGCTTAGTGAGGAAAGTAGAGAGGAACTTGAAGCAAAGATAGAAAAGAAGGAAATATGGGAGGCTATAAAGTCATGTCATAGTAACAAAGCTCCAGGGCCAGACAGTTTCAAAGTGAGCTTCTTAAAGAGGTATTGGAAGATTATCAAGGAGGATGACATTAGATTCATAAAGGAATTCTCAATGAACACAAGTTTGGTGAAAGGGATTAATTCCTCTTTCATTGTCCTAATACCAAAGAACGCAAATCTTGAAGGCTTATTAGGTTATAGACCTATTAGCCTTGTGTTTATAAAGTACTGGCCAAAGTATTGGCAAATAGAATGAAAAAGGTTATGAAGGAAGTTATTAGTGAATCTCAGACAGCCTTCATCAAGGGGAGGCAAATTCCAGATGGGGTGCTCATTGCTAATGAAGTTGTATATGAATGGAAGAGGAATAAGAGGAGAGTAGGGGAGAGTAGGGGCACCCCATCATGCTTAGTCTCCCCCTCAAAGTAGGGGCACCCCTAAGACATCCTTTGTATAAAAAATTTCAAATCAAGGCACTAACTTCTCTTTTATTTCGTGTCTTCTTTTCTCTCTCGCATTTCCTAAGGTCAAAAACTCGAAAGGCTAAAGTAAGGACAAAAAGGGGGTCTTCTAAAAGTCGCTTATTTACTGCTATTATGCTATTCACGTATCTGTGGCTGTTCTATGCATACATTAATATCCATTCCAAGATAAGAGTTTAAAAAAACTCGAGTCATTGCATTCTCATGCATTTAATCAATCGTAAAGAGAAATGGACTATCTAATCCCATGCTAATCAAACCTACCTAAAATCCTAAGGGTTCTCCTTAACTGTAAGGGTTCATGGCATGCATGGAATCACATTTCAAGAGGGGTCCAAATATCTCTCTGTCCGTGAGGGTTACCTAAACAAAGAAGTATCAATCGGCCCATGCCGAAGAGGTATTATATTGCATATAGGGACAAAACCCTACCTCCTAAAATAGACTCAACATCATACCTAGGTTCCCTCAAAGAGCAGTTCACTTTTGGCGCCTACTAGCCTGCTGATGTAAAATGTCCATTATCCGACATATCTTTCAAGAAAGTTGATTTCTAAGACGATAAGACTATCCAGTAACTTCCTAAGATCAAGTAGTCTCTAAAATGAACGCACACCATCAGAGTGACGGAAACACTCACAAACATCGCAACCGTTAGAGTGGCAGAAACACTCGCAAACATGTCGACATTGGGAATTGCCAATAAAACTCATATGTCACGGGACCAAACACATCTCTTGACTGTGACACGTTTACTAAAGGATGGGATTCCTGTGGAAACCAACTCATCACATACTGTCAGAGTTACGGAAACACTTAATACTCAGGTCAACACCAGCGTCTACTAGCCAACTCCGGTAAAAAATAACCAAACTGTCCCTTGGGCCCTTTCGGCATGCTTCTCGAGAAAGTACCTAAGTCTTCAGAATGGTAAGTCCACCCTTTCAGGATTGTCCGAAAGGCAATCAGGCATATTCAAGTGCCTTCCAGTCAGTTCTGGATCAATTTTGAGACTATCTGGTCAAAATGACCATTTTGCCCCTAGGCATCCGATCGTCTCCGGGAACTATACCAGCTATGGGTATCCTATTGGTAACCTTCTGAGGATGCTTCTAATTGTATGATCAAGCTTCTAACACATATCCAAATCATTCTGAGTCTATTTCGGTAAGTTTGGTGTAAAATGATCGTTTTGCCCTTAGTGGGTCAGTCGCTTTTTTCAACCATACCAGCTCTGGGTATCGAATTGGCAACCCCTTGAAACACTCTCGATAGTGTTTCCAACCTTCAAGCCTCCTCACAAGTCACTCTGGATCCATTCTGGTATTTTTCCAATTCAAATGATCGTTTTGCCCTTGATGGGCCAATCGGCCTTTTCAAATATTCCAGCATTGTTTCTTATGTCTGTTACCTCCGAGACACTCTTTTAAGGGTTCTTGTCTATCCCCAGCCTTCCAGATCATTCTTGGACCCTCTAGAGTCACTTTTAATGGAGCCAAGCTAAAAATTGTATAGTAGTCACTAGTCTAGGTGTCCAAATCTTTTGCCTTGTGTTCTAAGGGTCAAAAGATACATTTCTTGCCGCCTCAAAAGATACATTTCTAAGGGTCAATAAATGGCCGGGTGGCACTACTAGTGGCGCTAAGGTTAAATTTGCATTGGCAGCACTACAACAGGCATTAGTTCCTATTTCAATTGTCTATAAATACAGACCCTCCCCCTGTGTAAAAAGGGTTTGCAAACTAAGTCCAAAAATACTGTCTCTTTGAAAACAGAGCTCGAAGTTCCTCAAAACCCTAATTCTCTCATGTCTCTTTAAACCCTAGCCTCTATACACTTTATACACTCAAATACAAGCCTCAAAACATCCATTGAAGATCAAATGGTGCATCTTTAAAGCTCTCAAAGTTAAAGTTAAGTAAAGCAAACAAAACAATCAAAGTAAGAAGAAGACAATATTGGTTTTCTATTTACTTTTATGTAATCCCCTCTCTCTTCTCTTTCTTAACCCATTTGGATTTTCTTCTATTTTGATCATCTTCTATCTCATTTTCTTGCATGCTTGAAATAAGGGACTCCCCGATTCATGCCTAGGAAGGACTGTTGAAGGTCATCGTTCTAGGGGCTTTCTTCTAGTTCAACCTAAGACGGTGTGGGTTTGGCGTGCTTGATTATGTGGTGAAGCCTAACCTTGTGTGTTCATGATCCTATTGAATTGTGATTATCATGTTCATACATTGCCTTCAAAGTTGCATTTAAAGTTGTTTTCAAACTTGCATTCAAAATTTCCTTCTTTCAAACCTGTTTTCGAAATCACACTCCAAGGATGATTTTAGCTATTCCATGATTAAGGTTATTTTAAGAAAGTTTTATATTCAATGTGACCATCAAGGTCCAAATTTTGGGTTTAAACCCTAAATTTTTTTTTCAATAAATCACAATTCTAAGATGATTCTAGCCATTCTATGATTAGGGTTGTTTAAGGTGTTACATTCAATGTGATCATTATGATCCATATTTCAAATTCTAGTTATTGTCAAGATCACAACCCTAGAATGGTTCTAATCTTTTCATGATTAGAACCGTTTTTTGAAAGTGAGATATTTAAGAAACTTGCAAAAGTCCATATTCAAACTTCCTTCCAAGTAGTTTTGTAAATCTACTTCCTAAAAACTCTTTTCAAAAATATTCTTCTTAAAAACTCCTTGTCTTAAAGTCCAAGTCAAGTCCTAGAATCCTTGGTTAAGAAACCCTAATTCCTTTATTGAAATCATGACTTTCTATTTTCTACATCAAATCATAAATTTTCAAAACCTCTTTTCCTACTAAATCATAGATTTTCAAATCCAAGATTTTCAAAACTCAACCTTTCCAATTCCATGTCAAATAGAATCTTCCAATTTAGAACACCAAATCAAATCCTCCAATTTTAGAAACAAAATAAAATCATCTAGTTTTGAAAATAAAGCCTAATCTTCAACTTTAGAAAATAGAAATCAAATATTTTCTAATTCCAATCTTTCCTAACTTCAAACTTTTTCAAATTCGGACTTTCTAAATTTCAAACTATCAAATCTTTCTTAATTCTAATCTTTCGAATTTCAATCTTTCTCAAATCCAAAGTTTGGAACCTTTCTTAATTTCAAACTTCCAATTTCTTCTAAATTTCAAATCTTTCTAAGTTCAAATCTTTCTAAATTCAAAATTTTCAAATTCAAATCTTTCCAAAATCAACTATTTCTTAAAAAGGAAACTTTCCTAATTCGAAACTTTTCTAATTTAGAACCTTCCTAATTCAAAACTTTCCTAAAATTCAACTTTCTAAAATCATACCTTCTTATTTTAAGTGCATGTTTCAACCCTAGGTTACCTAGGTCCTAAGATGTTTAAATCTTAGTTCAACCCTAAGCCTAAAGTTAGGAAGTTTCAACTTTTTTCAAAATCTCTTCTTTAAACTCAAGTAAAAACCAAGATGATTTTAAAACTTCAATTTAAGTCAAGATGATTTCAAAGTTTAATTCAATCTTTCTAAATCAAGTCTAAGTTTTATTCCAAGTTCGATTTTGAATCAAAGTCAATTTCAAATTATCAACTCAATTTCAAATCAACATTTGATTTCTAATCTCCCAATCAAAGTTTAATGCAAACCCTCATCAAATCAAGTTTTCTAAAGGCCCCAAAGTGTTTTTTTAAATCAAACAAGACCTCAAAGTGTCTATTTTCAATCCGAACCCGCGTCCGAACTACGACTGACCTGATTCCCAATAAAGGGATACGTAGGCAACCCTTATGGGTGCGGTCACAATCTTTTTTAAATTTCCAATTCTAGCACCTTTTTTCACATATAAAACTCCGCAACCTATTTTAAGTTTTCAATTTCACAACCTTTTTTAAGCTTCAAATCCTCTCTTCAAATCTATTTTCATTATCAAATCTTTTTCTTACACTTGTATGTCATGCATCATATCAAACTATTTTTCAAAATTCTTTTCAAAGTGGATATAATTGAACAATAGATAATCAAATATTCTAAATGAGTGAAATTAGGGTGAATAGACATGTAAGTTTCATAAGGGTAGAATAAGGTGATAGCCTAGTGTATCTTCCCTATACGTAACCAACCTCTGAATCTAGAATCACTATTTTCGAAAAACTAAAAACAGAGTATTTTAAAAAAGGGCTTAAATATTTCCAAAGGTTACCAAGCAACTTGTTTTCTCCAAATTATTAAGGAAGTTTTCCAAAACCTTTTTAAAAATCGTAAGTTTAATCTTCGAATTGCACTTAATTTTAGGTGATCTAACTCACCTTAACAAAGTTAAGTGGCGACTCCAAATCTTTTTTGTAAGTCTTTATTTAAATCAATTTTTAATTCAAACCTAGTAATACACCCCCTTTAGGAGGATGAGTTCTAATGAGAGAGTACTGTGTTTTTCTCACTTGCATTTCTCAAGTGCGAAAAATTGGGGTGGAACAGGTGGGCCTTTATTTGACCTTAGTGACCTTTGCATTCTCATAGGCGTCATTTCGGAGTTCATCTAGTTCATTAAGCTAGAGCTTCCTAAGGGTCCCCGCCGCATCCAAACCCTCATTGAATTGCCTTATGACCCAATAGGCCATGTGCTCAACATCCAAAGAGAGGTGGCACGCCTCCCATATATAAGCTAATATGGAAAAGCACCAAGGATGGTCTTGTAGGCGGTTCAATAGACCCACAAGGTATCAACTAGCCTTAAGGGCCAATCCTTGTAAAAAGGATTGACCATTTTCTCTATGATGGTCTTGATTTCCAAGTTGGCCAATTCTACTTGTCTTTGAGTTTGAGGATGATACAGGAGACCTACTTTTTGTACGATGCCATACTTCTGCATCATTACATCCACACAGAGGTTGTAAAAATGGGAATTACCATCACTAATGACAGTGTGAGCTGATGTGCCTAGTTTCTATACAAATTTTGTCATCCTTTTTGCTCTTAATTTTATGCTAGTTTATGTTTAATTTTCTTATTTATTAGAGTTTTTATTTTATTTGTTTATTTGTTTGTTTAGGAATAGATGAATTGAAGGATTTAGGGAAAGTGACGAGCAAACTTTCTTTTTTTAAAACACTCTTCAGTAATTGGAGGATACCTTTCACTAGAAGATGTAGATAAAGGCTATCTTGGTGTCAACGGAAAGATAGGAGAAAAACCCTATGACTCTTGGGTTTTAAAAGGAAAAGGTAGAGACAAACAGAAGAGGGACAAAGCCTTTGGAAAAAAAAATTTTCACCATTGGAGAGGAATTCAGAGCATGGAGAAAGAAGAAAAAAAAGGAGGCCAAATTGGATTTTGTTGATGATTAAGATTCTTAATCTTTATACAGTTTCCTTCTAACCCTTTCCTCTTCTCTTTGTACAATTTTCATTCTGAATTCCATAATTATTATAGGCTATTTTGATACTATTATGAGATAATTCTTATTACGAAGGCTACGGCGTTGCTTCTCCACAATAATTTCGAATCCTACTTTTATGTGCTCATAATTTTATCATTCTTTTGAGTATACATCATTAAGTTTAGCGCTTTCAATTATCTAGCCAATTGTTGAGTGATTTGTTGTGCATGTTAATTTGAGAGATGATGCATGTAGTTATCTTCGTATGGTGTATGCCATGAATTGAACAAAAGACAGGAAGGTGCTAACGTGATTTGTGTGACCCTTTTGTGAAATATTATTAATCTTAATGTGTACAAATGCTTGTAAATTTGCATAGATATATCGTGGGTTATCGTATGTTGGGCAATTCTAATTTTACTCGAGAGAGGGTTGGAGAAAGAAGAAGAAGATGGAGGCCGAATTGGATTTTGTTGATGATTGAGATTCTTAATCTTCATATAGTTTCCTTCTTACCCTTTCATCTTCTCTTTGTACAATTTTCATTATGAATTCCAGAATTATTATGCGTTGTTTTGATACTATTATGAGCTAATTTCTATTGCTAAGGCTATAACTTAGCTTCTCCACAATAATTGTGAATCCTATTTCTATGTGATCATAATTTTATCGTTCTTTTGAGTATACATCATTAAGTTTACCGCTTTCAATTATCTGGCTAGTAGTTGAGTGATTTATTGTGCATGTTAATTTGAGAGATGATGCATGTAGTTTAGCTTCGTATAGTGTATGCCATGAATGGAACGAAAGATAAGAATGTGCCAATGCGATTTGTGCAACTTTTATGTGAAATATTATTAATCTTAATGTGCTCAAATGCTTTTAAATTTGCATAGATATATCGTAGGCTGTCGTATGTTGGGAAATTCTAATTCTACTCGAGAAAGGGTCTTAGATAAGTTAGAATTTTTTGCCATCAAATAGAATGATAATTTAGTGATTGCATGGTTATGATTTGGGATTGTGTTGGTTAGGTGAGTCAGATGCCTTAGTGTTTTCTACCTAGGTGAAATATTCTTCTTTCCAAGTGTTTGGTCAATCCTTCATTTGTAGATTTAATTTTATTTGCTTGGTCAAATACAAAATCCATCACTTTTCTTGATTGCCGAATAATTTAGAACCAGAACAATTTCAATAGATAATACGTAAGTAGTCCTCGTGGGTTCGACATCTTTCTCTATTGTAAGCATCTCATTTTTTGCCCGCACGACAATCTCTAACCCGACTGGACTCACATTCAAGTCCAAATCGGCTTTTCAAATTCAATCTAGAAAATCAACCGCATCGCAGGTCTACTAGGCCCAATAGAGGCAAAATAACCATAAGGCTCTTGGGGTATTGCTCAATCCAATTTTAGTTGGCACGTCTTCCTAAAGATGGTAAGTCCAAATTTTAACCTCAATTCCAATTCCAATTCCAATTATAGTCCAGACCAGTCAAACTTTATCCGACATGTCTTTTGAGAAAGTTAATCCCTCAGATGGGAAGTCCATCCAGCACAACACGTTTATTGAGAAAGCACAAAATCCCTCAGAATGATAAGTCCCTTCACACCCGTCGACAGAACGAAACCCAAGTCCCTGAGATGGTATAGCAGTTCACTTCTGGCGCCTGCTAACCCGCCAATGTAGAATGTCCGCTATTTGGCACGTCTTTCGAGAAAGTTGATCCTTCAGGCTATAAGACCATCTAGTAACTTCTTGAGATTAGGCAGTCTTCAAAATAAATGCACATTGTCAAAGTGGCAGAAACACCTACAAACATCGTAACCATTAGAGTGGCGAAAACACTAACAAACAGGTCGACATTGGGAATGCCAACAAACTCCTATGTCACAAGGTTGAACACGCCTCTTGGTAGTGACATGTTTACCGGTGGATAGGATACCTTTCAAAAGCAACTCGTCACACATTGTTAGATTGATGGAAACACTCAAAACCCGGGCCAACACTAGTGCTTGCTAGCCTATTTCGATAAAAAATGACCAAACTATCTCTTGGGCCCTACCGGCATGCTTCTTGAGAAAATACCTAAGACCTCAAAGTGGTAAGTCCACTCTTTCCAGGATTGTCTCAAGGATAATCTAGCACATTTTAGTACCTTTCAGTCGCTTCCGAATCGATTTCGAGAGCGTCTAGTTAAAATGACCATTTTGCCACTAGGCATCTAATCGCCTCCAAGAACTACACCGGCTCTCGGTATCAAATCGGTTACTGTCTGAGAATGCTTCTAATAGTATTCCCAACCTTTCAGTACCTTTTTGAACCATTCTAGGTCCATTTTGATAAATTCGGTGCAAAATGACCATTTTGTCCCTAGTGGAGCGGTCGCCTTTTCCAACCATACCTGCTCTGGGTATCAAACCAAAAATCCCTAAAAACATTTTCAATAATGTTTCCAACCTTCAACCCTTCTCACGGATCACTTCGGGCCGATCCTGATGTTTTCCTAATTCAAATGATCGTTTTACCCCTGGTGGGCTGGTCACTATTTTTAGCTATTCCAGCTCTGGTTATCAAGCCTATTACCTCTAAGACACTTTTTCAGAGGTTTTCATTCACTTTCGACTGAGTTTGGTTACTTGATACCTTCTGGATCATTCCCAAACTTTTTAAAGTCATTCCTAGAGAAACTAAGCCAAAACTTGCATGGTAGTCACTAGGACAGGCGCCCAAATCTTCTACCTTACATCATAAGGGTCAAAGATCTGTTTCTTGCCACCTTGAAAACTTTTCAAAGTGGCTGGGGCCACTCCTAGTGGCGCTAAGCAAAAAATGGCCTGGCTCCACTACCATTGGCGCCAGTCACTATTTTAGTTGCTTATAAATACAGCTCACCCCCTGCGTATTTTGAGTCCACAAAATCACTGTAGAAACTCTATCTCTCTGAAAATAGCACTTGAATTCCCTCAAAACCCTAATTCTCTCAAGCCCCTTCAAACACTAGCCACCAGGCACTTAAACCCTAGCATCTATACAATCTATACACTCAAATCCTTGCCTTCAAGCATCCATTGAAGATCAAGTGCTGGACATTCAAGGCTCTCAAAGTCAAAGCAAAGTCCACCATCAAAGTATCAAAGCAAAGAGAAGACAATGTAGGTTTCTATTTAAATTATGCAATCCCTCTCTCTCTCTCTTCTCTCTCCTAACCCACTTAGGTTTTCATCTATTTTAATCTCCATCTTCAATATGATCATCAAGGTCCAAATTTGAGTTCAAGTCTTAAATTGTTTTTCAAGAAATCATAACTTTAATATGATTCTAGTCATTCCATGGTTGGGGTTGTTTTAGAAAAGTGTTACATTCAAAGAGATTATCAAAGTTCATATTAAGGTTTTATAACTGTTTTTAAAATCACAACCCTAGAATGGTACTATTTTTCTCATGGTTAGAATCGTTTTAAGAAAGTGAGATATTTAAGAGACCTCCAGACCATTCTGGGTCCATTCCATTAAACTCAGTGCGAAATGACTATTTTGCCCTTGGTGGTTTGTTCACCCTTTCCAACCACACTGGCTCTAATTATCACTCTAGCCACTTCTCGAAAACTCTTTTAGGGATTGCTGTCCATCCCCAGCCTTCCGGATCATTTCGAAAACTTTTCGAGGTCACTCCTAGTGGAGCTAGGTTAAAAATTGCATGGTAGTTACTAGGACAGGCGCCCAAATCTTTTACCTTACGTCCCAAAGATAAAAAGATTTATTTCTTATCACCTTTTAACTTTCTTAAGTGGTTGGCGCCACTAGTAGTGGTGCAAAGCCAAAAGCTGGCTTGGCACCACTAGGCGTCACTACAACAGGCGCCATGGCCAACTTCGATTGCCTATAAATACAAACCACCTCATGCATAAAAAGGATCCGCAAACTCAGTCTAGAAACGCTGCCTCACTAAAAACAGGCTTCGAAACCCTAGTTCCCTCAAGTCTCCTTGAAACTTTAGCCTCTCTACATCCCATATATACAAACCCTAGCCTCTATACACTTTATATACTCAAATTCAAGTCTCTAAACATCCATTGAAAATCACGTGCTGCGTATTCAAAGCTCTAAAAGTGAAGCAAACATAGCAATCAAAGAAAAAAAGAGATAAGGTAGGTATTCGATTTAGTTTATATAATCCCCCTTATCTTTTCTCTCTCCTAACTTACTTGGGCTTTTTTCTATTTTAATCCCCATCTTCTACTCTCATTTCTTGCATGCTTGAAACAAGAGACTTTCCGGTTCATGCTTACGAAGATGTGTTGAAGGTCACTGTGCTAGGGACTTTCTTCAAATTCAACCTAAAATCGTGTGGGTCCAACTCTCCTGATTATGTGGTGAAGCCTAATCTTGTATGTTCATGACCCTATTGCATGGTGGTTGTCATGTTCATGCATTGCATTCAAAATTATATTCAAAGTTATTTTCAAACTTGCATCAAAGTTCTCTTTCAAAACTTGCATTCAAAGCCTCTTTCTTTCAAACTTATTTTCAAAACCATAACCCTAAGATGATTCTAACCATTCCATGGTTAGGGTTGTTTTAGAAAAGTGTTATATTTAAAATGACCATCAAAGTCCAAAGTTTGGGATCAAACCCTAAATTGTATTTTAATAAATCAAAATTCTAAAGTGATTCTAGCTATTCCATGGTTAGGGTTTTTTAAGAAAAGTGTTATACTTAATGACATTATTAAGGTCTAAATCTTGCTTTCAAATTCTATTTGTTTTTAAAATCACAACCCTAGAACAGTTCTAATCCTTTCATGGTTAGAATCGTTTTAGCAAAGTGAGATATTTAAAAGATTGCAAAAGTTTATATTCAAACATTTCTAAAATAGTTTTGTAAATATACTTCCAAAAAGATTTTTTCAAAGATCTATTTTCTAAAAACTCCTTGTCTTGAGAGTCCAAGTCAAACCCTCAAATCCATGATTAGGAAACCCTAATTTATTTCTTAAAATTATGACTTTCTATTTGCCCCAAATTATAGGTTACCAAAACATTTTACTACATCAAATCATAGATTTTCAAAATCATTTGCTACAAGAAATTATAGATTTCCTAATTCAAAAGTCACATAAAGTGATAGATTTTCAAAACTAAAACTTTTCAATTTTAAGTCAAATAAAATCTTTTCCAAATAGAAAACCAAATCAAATCATCTGTTTTTAGAAATAAAATCCAATTTTCAACTTTAGAAAATAGAAATCAAATATTTTCTAATTTTAAATATTTCCTAATTTCAAATCTTTCCTAATTTCAAATCCTTCCTAATTTCAAACATTTCTTAATTCAAGACTTTCCTAATTCTAAACTTTTCTAATTCGAAACTTTCTAAAATCTAACATTTTTATTTCAAGTGCATGCTTCAAACTTAGGTTATCAAAGTTCTAGGATGTCCAAACCCTAGTTCAACCCTAACTCTAAGTTAGGAAGTTTCAACTCTTTTCTAAACCAAAATGATTTTAAAACTCCAATTCAAGTCAAGATGATTTCAAAGTTCAATCGAACTTTTCAAAATAAGTGCAAAGTCTATTTTAAAACTTAACTTCAAGTTCAAGTTTTATCGCAAAGTCGACTTCAAGTTCAATTTCAAATCTTCAAATCAAAGTTCAATTTCAAATATTCAAATCAAACTCTTTTCAAATCAAACTATCTAAAGACCTCAAAGTGTCTATTTACAATCGGACCCTGTGTCTGAACTACAATTGACTTAATTCCCAATAAATAGATACGTAGGCAACCCTCATAGGTGTGGTCACAACCTTTTTCAAGTTTTCAATTTCCACAACCTTTTTCAAGTTTTTAATTTTCATAACATTTTTCAAACTTCAAATCCCCTTTTCAAAATTATTTTCGAAATCAAATACTTTTCTTGCACTTGCATGTCATGCATCATATCAATTTTTTTTTTTTCAAATCTTCCAATCAAAGTGGATAGAATTGGACATTTAATAATCAAATATTCTAATTAAGCAAACCTAAGGTAGAAAGACATAAAGGTATCGAAAGGGCGGGATATGGTGAAAGTCTATTGCATCTTCGCTATACGTAACCAACCCCTAAACCTAGATCACTATTTTTGAAAGACTAAAATTGGAGTTATTTTTCAAAAAGGACTTAAATCTTTCCTAAAGTCGCCAAACAATCTATTTTTCAAAAATACCCTCCCTTGAGAAAGTTTTTCAAAATATTTTTGAAAACCCTAAGTTTAGTCTTCGGATTCTATTTAGTTTTAGGTAACCTAACTCATCTTAAGAAAATTAGATGGTGACTCCAAACTTTTTCCAAAAGCCTTACTCAAATCAATTTCTAATTCAAACCTAGTCGCACTCACCTTTCTAGCAGGATGAGTTCTAATAAGAGAATACTGTGCATTTTTTCATCATTCTCGAGTGCGAAAAAATCAGGGCCTGACATTAGGTTACCTAGATCCTAGGAGGCAAAAAACCTTAGTTCAACCTTAAGCTTAAAATAAGTTAGGAAATTTCAACTATTTTCTAAACCAAGATAGTTTTCAAACCCCGATTCAAGTCAAGATGATTTCAAAGTTCAATTTCAAATTCAAGTTTTATTGCAAAGTCAACTTCAAAGTTCGGTATCAAATCAAAATCAATTTCAAACCAAAAGTTCAATTTTCAATCTTCCAATCAAAGTTCAAATTAAATCCTGTTCAAGTCAAACTATCTAAAGGCCTCAAAGTGTCTTTTCGAATCAAACAAGACCCAAAGTGTCTATTTTCAATCGGATCTCGAGTCCGAACTATGACTAACCTAATTCCCAACAATGGGTTACATAGGCAATCCTTATGAGTGCGGTCACAACCTTTTTAAAATTCCAATTCCCTTTTCCAAAATCTCTTTTCAAATTCTTTTCATGCACTTGCATATCATGCATCATATCATCCCTAAAATGATGACTCAAACTTCTTTCTAAAATTTTTAAAGTAGATATAATTGGACATTGGATAATTAAAGATTTTAAATGAGTGAACCTAGGGTGAAAAGACATACAGGTACCATAAGAGCAGGACAAGGTGATAGCTTGGTGCATCTTCTCTATACGTAACCAACCTCCAAACCTAGAATCACTGGTTTTGAAAGACCAAAGCCGTAGTTATTTTCAAAAATGGCTTAAATCTTTTCAAAGGTTGTCAAACAACCTATTTTTTCGGAAAAAAAAAAAAAAAAACTCTCTCTTGAAGAAGTTTTCCAAAACTTTTAAAAATTCTAAATTTAATCTTCGGATTGCACTTAGTTTTAGGTAACGTAACTCACCTTAACTAAGTTAAGTGGTGATTCCAAATCTTTTTCAAAATCCCTTATTGAAATCAATTTCTAATTTAAACCTAGTCACACTTGTCCTTTTAGAAGGATGAGTTCTAACGAGAGAGTATCGTGTGTTTTCCACATATCATCTTAAGGTGCAACAAACCGGGGCACGATAGGTGGCGACTCTACTGGGGACACTAGGCCATTATCATGTCTCTTCACTCTTCACTCATCTCAAATGTTTTTTTAATTAGTCCAATTCTATGCACTTTAAATTTTTCAAAATAAAACTTTTCAAAGTTGTTTTAAAAAACTACCATCATTTGCATTCAATTCATATTTAATCATTCTATTTTGCATTAAGTTTGTCATCAAGGTACTGCCTTTTTGTATTTTAATTTGTAGATGGACTATGTTCACATTTATTTTTATTGACTATATAAATTGCTATGAATGACAGGATGGAATGGACAAAATGGATGCGAATTGTTAGGTCATTTCTTCCGCTTTTTAAAATTTCACACACATACACACACACACACACACACACACACACACACACACACACACACACACACACACACACTGCATGTACACTCGCATTTGCATATTTGCATTCTCTACCTAGTTACGTCCCTGCTAGTTAGAAGGGGAAACAGAATATTAGTTGTGGGCAGTTACTGTGTCAGTATCTTAGCCTATGGCCTCTTGATGGTTCCACCGCTCAAATCATCAATCGATAATGGCACCACCTCGGGGAGTGGGCCTAGGTTTGAAGATCTAAGAACCAAGCCTTGTTAGGAACCATTAGAAAACTCTCAACCTCATGCTCATATAGAAACCCGTGCATAGATGAACCTCTATTGGATTTAAGACACGCACGTCAATTTCAAAATCATGGAGGAAAGGGCAACCGCTTTACTTCTCTTTATTCTTATCTATTCCTGCTGTTATAGTGCCTGTATAAATGTTTATGCATGCATGTTTACTTTACTTTTGCACTTTCTATCCTTATACTCGTATATACATGTACATGCATTTAATACTCCATTTAAAGACAAGAGTTTCAAAGTAACTCAAGTCACTACATTTTCATGCATACGATCAACTCGTAGAGAGTGACACCATGCTTACTCTCCCTTGCACAAAACCTACTAAAATCCTAAGGGTTTCCACGTAACTCTAAGGACTCATGGCATGCATCTCAAGTCATTCCATGAAGAAGGGCCTTAATCCCTTTATGCTCACAGAGATAGGGTTGCCAAAGAAGACAAAGGGCAACCCCAAAGCAAGATCAGTTCAATGACCTCTCAACATCAGCAACAAGGCAAATCCAAGGACTTAAAAGTAGTTTAGGACGCTTCTTGTAAAAGTAGATAGGTGGAAGTCCCAAGAAAAATGTTTCCCATTTCCCTTATTAAAATGTATTTTGATTTTCCTGTATTTAAACTCAAAGTTCAATGTACTCTTTTATTTTTTGCAAATGAATGTATGAATGAATGTATTATTCTCAATCAATGGTAAAATATATGCAGACAGGGGCAGACCCCCTATCACCAAAGAACGAGCTGAATACATCATGTTTAGTCTCCCTCTCAAGTAGGGACACTTCTAAGACATACATCGCATAAAGCTTTCTAAATATCAAACACTAACTTATGACTTGTGTCCTTGTTTTCTTTCTCTTTCTTTTTCTTTAACAGAGAATACACCATAAAGAGACATCATTGCTCATAAGAAAGATTCACAGCCACCTAGAGACCTGATCATTACCCGACAAAGAGCTATGCTAATGGCAGTTAATCCTAACGAGTCCTTCTCAATCTCTTGAGAGGAGGTCAATGAGATGAGAACCAAGATTGACGCGATGTTTAAGCTCATCCAAGGCATGGTTATGAAGGATGTTGCTTTAGCCCCATCATCATCCACAATTTTTTCTCATGACTTTAAACCCTTTAACCCGAGGATTGTGCTCCAATCTAATACTATGGGAAAAATAAAAAGGATTCCAAGGGGCCAACATTGAAGAAGAAGAGACCATATTGCTTTCACCTACCAAAAAAAAAAAAATCTTTCTAGACCTTCTTAGCCTGAAGATCATCCAAGGTTTGGAAGACCCTTTTAGGCTCACTTCCTACGATAAGCTCTTCTTTTGCTCGAATCTTCCAAGGCCAGCCAAGTTCAAAATGCCTAACTTTCAAAAGTACGATGGCACTAGTAACCCCGTCGCCCACCTTTACCTTTATGTTGGGGCATTGAGTGGCCATAGGAACGATCCATAGTTTCTCATACAACTGTTCCAACACAGTTAAACTGGGTCTACTCTGAAATGGTATGCTCTACTTGATCTGAGAAAGGTCACGATCTGGATTGAACTGGTTAATGCATTCAAGGCCCAACACTGCCACAACATAGATCTAACTTTTGATTGTTGGTCTTTAATGCCAATGAGCAAAAGGGACAAAGAAAGCTTCAAAAGTTATACCCTTAGGTGGAGAGAATCATCAACACAAGTCAATCCCCCTTTGGAAGAGAACAAGTATGTGCAACTGTTCGTACATATTTTTCAAGGCATACACTATGAAAAGCTCTGCACAAGTGTGGGGAAAGGTTCTCTAAGCTTATCATGCAATGGGAGATGATAAAAAATAGTCTCAAGATAGGAAGGATTACGAACCCGTATACAAAGACTGGAGAAAGCTTTGCCAACATAGACAAAAAGGTGACCACTGCAAGGGGGTAATCAGGAAGGAGAGTGAGGTGCCTGCCATCTTACCTATTCAACTGCCGTAATACCATCCACCACTCCAGTCACATCTTATATTGCCCATACCCACCTTAACCATGCCCACACAAACACCCAACTTTGTCCTTACTGGGGCACGACACAATTTCAGTAGGTTGACCCAACGCATCCGCACCTTTGATATTTTAGCCTGCACCAAGACAAAAGCCTACCATAACCTCTTAAAGAACAGCATACTGAAGCCCATACTGGCCTGTCCATTACCAAGTCATTTACCTCCAACCTTTAAGGGCTCCCTCACTTGAGAATACAATTTGGGCGGCCAAGGACATGACACTGGAAGCTACTTCTCCCTTAAGCATAAAATTCAAGACCTGGTAAACAACAAGAGCATAGATATACAGTCGATGAACCCAACTCCTACTCCTAATGTGACCACAAACCCCTTGCTAGATCACAATATCAACCTGGTACTAGAGGAAATATGATAGGGGGATGAACTAGAGGAGATCATGGTTGAGGATTATTTCAAGGAAGATTAGGGAACTGATGAAGAAAATGACAGGGAGGAGAAAATCTCGCCATGCCCAATCTATTTTTATAATCCAAATGAAGCGCACGACCCCTCTGATTGGCCAATTGAAAAGTCACTACCCTTAGAGGAGATCCCCCCCAAAAACATAACCACTGACGGTTAGGGAGATGAATTCCTGCACCTCAAGTATGCCACTACCGAGCTCAATCTGTTAAAGAATCTCTAGCCTGTGACTGAATTCGATTATGAAAACATGGGTTCAAACCTTAAGGAGCCTAAAGCACCGGCAGAACCATTCGAGCTAGAAGGAGGTAAACTAGCTAACCTGTTTCTAGGAGAAGTTGAGGAGGCAAATGAGGAAAACAAGAAAGTCAATTAGGCTGATAATTGCACTATCACCATCAACTCACCAAGAGCCCTCGAAGAAGCACTTGCCTGCCTTACGTGGTCCGTTGATCTAAAGGATGGATAAAGCATCAAAGACGTGGGTATCATTCCAAAACCCTACTAAGAGGGTTCCTTTATAAGCGTACAAGAAAGGGGTGTTCTCACTCGCTTTCTTTCTATCCCTTTTATTTTTTGTCTCTAGATTCATGTCTATATTTCCATTTCAATGAATACCTTATGCTTTTCTTAATAAAGATAGTTTTTCATTCAACTATTGCTATCTTATATTCTTGTTAATAGTGAATGCTTCCAAAAAGGGGGTGTGGTCTATCTTGTGGAAGATTTGACTTGAAGGGTGAGATAGCATCAGTTAACCACTAGCCAAATGATCAACTTTTTGAAAAGAGAGAAGATGAGAGTGAGTGAGGAAAACCCCCAAAAAGCAACACTTACAGGACACCGAAGCTAAGCGATAAGTAGTTAGACTATCAAAAGGAAGAGGAGCCACCATCTTTGAATTTCTCAAAATAAAAAATTAATAATGTATATTACCTTTGCTCAACCCACTAGTGTCATGCAGAAAGCAAAAGATTTCTTATCGTGCCCGATCCGAAACCATCCCCCCCCCCCCCCCCCCCCCACACTGGGGTAAATAGATAGTAGAAGACTCAGCCAAGATCCGCTCAAAGTATCAAGCCAAAACAGCATAAAGGCTCTAGATCAAACAATTTGTTTCAAAAGGAAGAGAGACCCTTATTTTAGTTCCCATACAATTAGAAAACAATCTTTATCAAACCCGTTGAGCCAGTTCATATTTTTTAAAAGATAACCCCCTAGCTTAGCGATCACTACAAAGGAAAACAAAATAAAAAGAGGAGTAGCCATCAAAGGGCAAGCAAAAGTAAAGGAAATTGCTACATAAAATAAAAAATTTTAAAAAAAAAACCCCACTATTAGGACGTAAACAAGTAAGCCACAAGAAAGGACGGCTCACTTCATGCCATCCTGAAGAGCATGCAATGTTCAAAAGGCAAAAAGGAAATCTAAAGGTGATCCTAGGCAATAAGCGAGCCTAGAAGAAACAGTAGGTTCGAGCCTTTACCTTTTCTTGCAAAAACCTAAAATCGTGTCCTACATTACAACCTTAATAAGTCTTCTTTGATTAAAAAAGGATTGCTTAATCTAAATGAGCTAGGCGTGTTGCTAAGGCAGAGGAAGGATACTAAGGGATAAAACCCCGCTAGAAGACTGACTAAGGATGGTGTAGATCTAAACGCACAATATTAAATTTGAGCCTGCATATCCCTTTGATTCTCAAAACTCTATAACTTAGCGTACACTATGGTCTTAAAGCAAAGCCTCCTCAGATTGAAAGACTGGTTGTTTATCGCTCTACCAAAGTTCATGTAAGTCATTGCCTAAGCCCCCGAGGGTCAAGAATTCAAGCCAAATGATCGCAAATACTAACCCAAGTAGAAAGTCAGAGTTGATCAGAAGGATGAGAAAGGTATGAAATGCTATCATCGTCCAATCATGGTAAGGTTACGCCAAAGGAGAGGCCAAACCCCTAAAAAGAAGTAGTTATCATTCTGAGGATGTAGAGCTTAACAACACCCTGAGGGTGGTTGTTCACAACCTGTCCATTTTGTTATATGTTAACCATTGCATCCCTAATAGGTGTCTTTATTTTTATAAAAGTTTTAGTATGAGCTTCGCGTACATAAAACAAGCTTCCTGTAGAAACATAAGTCACCAATATCATATTCAAACCAGTAATAGATATGCATCATCACCATCATGATAATCTTAAACATCTCCCCCTGCTCATACATCAATGCATACAAATGGCTATCTGAATCATAAATATTTGTTCTATTTGAAGATTACAAATAGATGGTTTGAAAAATCTATAATGTATGTCCAAGACATAGTGAGAAAGAAAAACTGGGCCCACGATAAAGGGCACCCATCAATGGTCAAAATTAATGTTTGGATCGTAATCTCCAAAGCCCGGCTCAAGATGAGGCGGCTGACTACTGGAAGCACTGGTATCCTATAAAGTGGAAGAACTTGAACCAACAAAGCAGATAGACAACTAAACAAAGTAAGAATAAAAAAAAGAAGAAGATAGTATACCCCGCCACCTCCCATCTGAGCCAACCATGTAGTCAAAGTGGTTACCTCTGCTTGATACTGGTCTCTTTCCATCTGGAATTGATCCCTCTCTGTCTGGTACTAGTCTCTCTGATCACTTATAATAGCAAACTCGGCTTGGGGCACAAATCCCTAAGCCTGGTGCCATAAGTCCACCACTTCTTGGCCCATAGCATAGCCTCCAACCACCACCCAGAATTGGGTAAAGACACCAATAGATCGATGATTGTACAGTAATAGTGCACTCAACGGCCTTTAACCGATCCTTTCTTAGCTTTAGAATAGCTTTATTTGCTTTGTTTTAGTTAGGAATTGTAAATAATTGCGATTTGTTTGATTTATCATGTTTTGGAAGCTAAAGAGGTTGAATTAGAGCAAGAATAATCAAAGTGGGCTCAAAGCGATCAAACCGAAGAATGGAAGTCGATGTTGTCTTGGTATTTTGGCCATAATGTTTCACTCTGATGTGCATTGGCTGAATAGGCTTCTAAAGTGGTCAAAACTGAGCAATAAAAATCTGCGTACTGGCTGAGCGTCCCAATGGTCCATTTGATCGTTCCAACGGTCAAAGTTGTGAATTGTCAATTTGGCCAATCGTCCGGACAATTTGGAGAGCCGTCCCAACGTCCTGGAAGTTGAAGTACTATCCGAACGGTGATTTCTACCATTCCAGCAGTGAGGGCTTTCCCAATCTAACTTGTTTTAGGACTCTTAAGCCTCTATAAAAGGGAGAACGACCTCAACTTGTACGAACTTTGATTTTTAGCATATTTTTAGAGTTTCAAGAGTAGAATTAGGATAAGAATAGCTAGGTTTTCATACACTTGTAATTAGATTCAATTGATTTCAATTCAATTCAAGTTTTGTGATTCAAAGTTCAAGATTTCAAGTTCTTCATATTCAAATTTCAAGATTCTTCAAGTTCTTCATATTTATTCAAGATTTCAAACTTTCTTCAACATCTTCAAGTAGTTGAGCATCTCTTGGCGTGGGACAACAAAGATTAAAGGGTTTTTGGGCGATTTAATTTTGGTAAATACGAACTTCAATTTTTTAATCCTTCTTCTCAATTCTTCTTGTATTCTTGAGATCTAACTTTCGAAATCAAGTCTTTTTGATCAAATTCTTCAGTCAGTATACACAAGTTAAGTCTTGAGATATTAGTTGCTTGAATCCCTGATAAAAACTCTTTGAAAATAAAATTGATTATGGATTCTCGTGAACTTAAGAAGAATTCTAAACTATTTTTACCGCGAAATCCTCCGGTTCATCAACACTCTCATAGTTGATAAATTGAGTTATAAAACCATGATCAATAGCACAAATTACCGAAAATCGAAGCAGTCCTTGCCAAGACCCTTTTCCTATTGCTTTAAAATCAAGTTTTCTAGTTTAGTTAGTTTATCAAATCTTTTCTCAAACCCAAATCAGATTTTTATTTTCTTTTTCTTGAGTGGGCTTGTCAGTGAGTTCTCGAGTAAAGTGATCTTTTACAATTTTTCAAAATAGTTCCTTGTGAGTTTGACCTCGTACTTATCGAGAAAATTATTACCATATCGCGGCATATACTTGCGATTTACGTCACATGTTTTTTAAGCGATCAAGTTTTTGGCGCCGTTACGAGGGAACTGAGGCAAAAAGCGTAAGAATATGAGTACGAAAAGAGCATTCAAGACAAGCAGAAATCTTGCTAAATTCTACATCAGAGTAACCAAAAGCTCATATTCGGTAACTTCGTTCCACCTTTAGTTAGGTTTTTCTCTGTGAGCATATTAGATTTTTTTTTTTGTTTTTTTTCTTTTTCTAGAATTTTGTGTTTTTGTTTTCTTCCCTTTCATCTTGCATCTAGTAGGGTAGGTGATAGAGGCGACTAGGGTTGGGTGCTAATTGTTTATCAGTGGTACTATTTTTGCATACGGAGACAAGCAGTGTCGGTTGGATTGTAATCAAATTGATGGTTTATTTTGTGGAGATTGGTGGTTCCCGCCAGGCCCAATAGAGGCAAAATGACCAAAATACCCTTGAGACATTGCTCGGTCCACTTCCAGTTGGTATGTCTTATTAAAGACAGTAAGTCTCTATTTCAATCTCACTTCCAATTCAATTCCAGTCCAAGTCAATCAAAATTAATCTGACACTTCTTTTGAGAAAGTTAAATCCTCAAACGGTAAGTCCATCTAGTTTGACACGTTTACTGATAAAACTCCTCGAAATGATAAGTTCCTTCAAACTTGGCAACTAGGACCAAACCTAAGTCCCTGAGATGGTCGAACAGTTCACTTTTGGCACCTGTTAGCCTGCCAATGTAAAATGTCCGTTATCTGGCACGTCGATCGGGAAAGTACCTAAGGCCCCGAGACGATAAAAGCATTTAACAGCTTCCTGAGATCAGGCAATTTACAGAATGAACGTACATTGTCAAAGTGATGAAAATAATCATAAACATCGCAATCGTCAAAGTGGCAGAAACACTCACAAATAGGTCAAAATTATTGGAAATTGCCAACAAAACTCCTATGTGACATGACCAAACATGCCTTTTGGCTATGACATGTTTACCGAAGAAAAAGATACCTTTGGAAACCAACTCATCACACACTGTCACAGTGATGGAAAAACCCAAAACTCGGGGCAACACCTGTGCGTAGCAGCCCGTTCCGGTGAAAAATGACCAAACTACCATTTGGGCTCTTTTGGCATGCTTCTCGAGAAAGTATGTAAGTCCTTAGAGCAGTAAGTCCACCCTTCTAATATTATCCCAAAGACAATCTGGCATGTTCAAGTGTCTTCCAGTCAGTTCTGGATCAATTTCGAGACTATCCGGTCAAAATAACCATTTTGCCCTTAGGCATTCGATCGCTTCTAAAAATCACACCGGCTCTGTGTATGAAGCCGGTTACCTTCCAAGGATGCTTTAATAGTATTCTTGACCTTCCAGCACCTTTTTGGATCATTCCGAGTCTATTTTGGTAAGCCTAGTGCAAAATGACCGTTTTGCTCCTAGTGGGACGGTTGCCTTTTCCAACCACACCGGCCTCGGTATCAAATCGACAACCCCTCGGAACACTCTCGATAGTGTTTTCAACTTTCAAACCTTTTCACAGGTCACTCCGAGTCCACTCTAGTGTTTGCCCACTCCAATTAACTGTTTTGCTTCTGTTAGGCCGGTCAACCTTTTTAACTATTCTGGCATTGGTTTTCAAGTCATTTACCTCCGAGACACTAATTTAGAGGTTCCCATCCACCCCTGGCCTTTTGGATCATTCCCAAATTTTCTGGAGTCACGTCTAGTGGAGCCAAGCCAAAATTTGCATAGTAGTCACTAGGAGAGGCGTACAAATCTTTTGCCTTGCATCCCAATGTAAGTACCCCACTTTTACCGACTCGGCAAACTCTGGCCCGACCAGACGCACATTCAAACCGACACAAACGCATTCAATCCCAAACTAACTTTTCTGACTCAATCTAGTTAATTAACTATTTCGCGAGCCCGCCAGGCCCAATAGAGGTAAAATGACCTAAATGCCTTGCAACATTACTCGGTCCAAGTCCAGTTGGCATATCTTCCTAAAGACGGTAAGTCCTTATTTCAACTTTAATTCCAGTTCCAATTCTAATCCAAACCAGTCAAACTCAATCTAACACGTCTTTCGAGAAAGTTGATCCTTCAAACGGTAAGTCCATCTAGTTTGACATGTTTATCAAGAAAAATTCTCAAAACAATAAGTTCCTTTAAATCTATCAACTAGGATGGAACCCAAGTCTCCAAGATGGTAGACCGGTTCACTTCTAGCGTCTGTTATCCGGCCAATGTAGAATATCTGTTATTCGACACGTCGATCGAGAAAGTACTTAAGGCCCCCGAGATAATAAAATCATCTAGTAACTTCACGAAATCAAATAATCTTTGGAATGAACGCACATCGTCGGAGTGACAGAAACACTCACAAATATTGCAACCAACAGAGTGACAGAAACACTAACAAACAGGCTGACATTGGAAATTGCCAACAAAACTCCTATGTTATAGGACCGAACACGCTTCTTTGCCATGGCACATTTATAAAAGGACAGGATACCTTTGGAAACTAACTCATCACACACTATCATAGTGATGGAAACACTCAAAATTCGGGTCAACACCTGTGCCTAATAGCCCATTCCGGTGAAAAATGACCAAACTGCCCTTTGGGCCCTTTCGACACGCTTCTCGAGAAAGTACGTAAGTCCTCAAAGCAGTAAGTCCACCCTTCTAAGATTGTCCCAAAGACAATCTGGCATGTTCAAGTGTCTTCCAGTCAGTTCTAGATCAATTTTGAGACCATTTGATCAAAATAACCATTTTACCTTTGGGCATTCGATCACTTCTAGAAACCACACCGGCTCTATGTATCAAACTGATTACCACCCAAAGATACTTCTAATAGTATTCTTGACCTTCCAGCACCTTTTTGGATCATTTTGAGTCTATTCTGGTAAGCCTAGTGTAAAATGATTGTTTTGCCCCTAGTAGGCCGGTTGCATTTTTCAACCAGACCGACTCTGGGTATCAAACCGGCAACCCCTCGGAACACTCTCGATAGTGTTTTCAACTTTCAAACCTTTTTGCGGGCCTAATAGAGGTAAAATAACCCAAATGTCACGGGTTGATATTGGAAATTGCCAACAAACCCCCATATCACGAGACCAAACACGCTTCTTGGCCATGACACATTTACAAAAGGACAGGATACCTTTGGAAACCAACTCTTCACACACCATTAGAGTGACAGAAGCACTCAAAACCCAGGTTAACACTAGTGCTTGCTAGCCCACTTTAGTGAAAAATAACCAAACAGCACATTGGGCTCTTCTAGCACACTTTTCGAGAAAGTACATAAATCCTCAAAATGGTAAGTCCACCCTTCCATGTTCAAGTGCCTTACAGTTAGTTCTGGATCAATTCCAAGAACATTCGGTCAAAATAACCATTTTTTTTCCTAGGAATCCGATCGCCTCCGAGAACCACACTAGCTTTGGGTGTCAAACCGGGTACCTCTCAAGGATGTTTCTAATAGTATTCTTAGCCTTCCAGCACCTTTCTATATCATTCTAAGTCTATTCCAGTAAGCCTGGTGCAAAATGACTATTTTTTCCAACCACACTAGCTCTGGGTATCGAACCGACAACCCCTCGGAACACTCTCAATAGTGTTTCCAACCTTCAAGTCGTCTCACAGGTCATTCTGAGTCCATTTCGTTGTTTCCCCAGTCCAATTGACCATTTTGCCCTTGGTGGGCTGGTCACCCTTTCAACTATCCTGGCGTTGTTTCTCAAGCCAGTTACCTCCGGGACATTCTTTGAGGGTTTATGTCCATCCCCGGCCTTCTAGATAATTTTTAGACTTTTCAGAGGCACTCCTAGTGGAGCCAAGCCAAAAATGGCATGGTAGTCACTAGGATAGACTCCTAAATCTTTTGCCTTGCGTCCCAAGGGTCAAAAGATAAGTTTCTTGCCACTTCAAAACTTTCCTTAGTGGTTGGCGCCACTACAAGCCAATAGATGGCTTAGCACCACTACAACAGGTGTCATTTCGTATTTCAATTGCCAATAAATACGGACCCTCCCGCTGTATAAAAGGAGTCCACAAAGTCAGTCTAGAATATCTGCCTATCGGAAAACAAGCTCGAATTCCCTCAAAACTCTAATTCTCTTAAGCCTTCTCAAACCCTAGCTTTCATACACTCAAACCCTAGTTTCCATATACCCTATACACTCAAATACAAGCCTCAAAACATCCATTGAGGATTAAGTGCTACATTTTGAAAGCTCTCAAAGTTCAAGTCAAGTAAAACAAACAAAGCAATCAAAGCAAGAAGAAGATGAGGTTGGTTTTCTATTTACTTTTATGTAATCCCCCTCTTTCTTCTCTCTCCTAACCCACTTGGGTTGTCTTCCCTTTTAATCCCCATCTTCTACATCCTTTTCTTGCATGCTTAAAATAAGGGATTTCTCGATTCATGCCTAAGAAGGATTGTTGAAAGTCACCATGTTGGGGGATTTCTTCAAGTTCAACCTAAAACGGTGTGGGTTCTGCCCCTTGATTATGTGGTGAAGCCCAACTTTGTATGTTTAAGTCCCTATTGCATTGTGGTTGTCATGTTCATACATTACATTCAAAATTGCATTCAAAGCTTTTTTCAAACTAGCATTAATGTTCTCTTTCAAACTTGTATTTAAAATTTCCTTCTTTTAAACTTATTCTCAAGATCACACTCCTACGATGGTTCTAGCCATACCATGGTTAGGGTTGTTTTATGAAAGTGTTATATTCAATGTGACCATCAAAATCCAAATTTTGGGTGTGAATCCTAAATTATGTTTATCAAAATCACAATCCTAAAGTGATTCTAGCCATTCCATGGTTAGGGTTATTTTAAGAAAGTGTTACATTCATTGTGATCATTATGGTCCATATTTCAAATCCTATTTGTTTTCAAAATCACAACCCTAGAATGGTTTTAAGCTTTTCATGATTAGAATCGTTTTAGGAAAATGAGATATTCAAGAGACTTGCAAAAGTTTATATTCAAACCTCTTTCCAAATAGTTTTACAAATCTACTTCGTAAAAACTCTTTTCAAAGATCTACTTTCCAAAAGTTCTTTGTCTTGAAGTCCAAGTCAAGCCCTAGAATCTATGGTTAGGAAACCCTAATTTCTTTCTTGAAATCATGACTTTCTGTTTTGCCTCAAATCATAGATTTTCAAAATTATTTTCTACATTAAATCATAGATTTCCAATACCACTTTTTTTCACCAGATCATAGATCTCCAAATCCAAGTTTTTTAAAACTCAACATTTCCAACTTCATGTCAAATCAAATCTTCCAATCTAGAAAATCAAGTCAAATCCTTCAATTTTGGAAACAAAATCAAATCCTCTATTTTTGAAAATAAAGTCCAATATTCAACTTTAGAAAATAGAAATCAAATATTTCCTAATTCCACTCCTTCATAATTTCAACATTTCCTAATTTCAAGCTTTCAAATCTTTCTTAATTTCAAACTTCCATTCTTTCTAAATTTAAAATATTTCTAAGTTCAAATATTTCTGAATTTCAAATATTTCTAAGTTTCAATCTTTCCAAAATCAACTCTTTTCTAAAAAGAAAACTTTTCTAAACTAGAACTTTCCTAATTCAAAACTTTCCTAAAATGAAATTTTTCTAATTCAAAACTTTTCTAAAATCCAATTTCCTAAAATCGAACATTTATGTTTCGAGTGTATGTTTCAACTCTAGGTTACCTAAGTCCTTAGATGTCTAAACCTATGTCAACCCTAACCCTAAAGTTAGGAAGCTTCAACTCTTTTGTAAAACTCTTTTCTAAACCAAGATGGTTTCAAACTTCAATTTAAGTCAAGATTATTTCAAAACTCAACTAAATATTTCCAAATCAAGTCCAAGTTTTATTTTAAGTTCAACTTCAAATCAAAGTCAATTCCAACTTTGATTTCGAATCAAAGTCAATTTTAAATCAAAGTTCAAAGTTTAATTTCCAATCTTCCAATCAAAGCTCCAAATCGAACCTTTTCAAGTCAAGCTTTTCAAAAACCTAAAAGTGTCTATTTTCAATCAGACCCCAAGTCCGAACTATGACTAACCTAATTCTCAATAAAGGGATACGTAAGCAACCCTCATGGGTGCGGTCATAACCTTTTTCAAATTTTCAATTTTCACAATCTTTTTTAATTTTTGAATTTCACAACCATTTTGAAGTTTTCAATTCTCACTATCTCTTTCGAACTTCAAATCTTTTCTTTAAATCTATTTTTAAAATCCAATCTTTTTCTTGCACTTGCATGTCATGTATCATATCAAACATTTTTCTAAAATTCTTTTTAAAGTAGATATAGTTGAATAATGGATAATCGAAGATTCTAAATAAGTGAATTTATGGTGAATAGACATGTAAGTACCCAAGGGCAGGATAGAGTGATAGCTTAGTGCGTCTTCCATATACGTAACCAACCTCCGAACTTAGAATCATTGTTTTTGATAGACAAAAAATGGAGTTATTTTCAAAAAGGGTTTAAATCTTTCCAAAGGTTGCCAACCAACTTGTTTTCTCCAAAAACCCTCTTTTGAGGAAGTTTTTCAAAACCTTTTCAAAAACTCTAAGTTTAATCTTCAGATTGCACTTAGTTTTAGGTGTCCTAACTCATTTTAGAAAAGTTAGGTGACGACTCCAAATTTTTTTCAAAAGCCCTTATTTAAATCAATTTATAGTTCAAACCTAGTCGCACTAGTCTTTCTAGAAGGATGAGTTCTAACGAAAGAGTACTGTGTTTTTCTCACTTGTTTTCTTGAGTTCAAAAAATCGGGATGTAATAGCTGGCAACTCCACTAGGAACGTTTAGAGGGTAGGCCATTTTTATGTCTTTTCACCATTCACTCATCTAGAATCTTCAATTAATATGTCCAATTTTGTCCACTTTAAATTTTTCAAAATCAAAATTTTTCAGAGCTGTTTTCAAGAACATGGCATTACATACATTCTATTCATATTCAAACATTCAATTTTACATTAAGTTTGTCATCAAGGTACTGACTTTGTGCATTTTATTTTGTAGGTGGACCTTTGTTCACATTTTATTTTATATCATATTAACTGTCATGTATGTCATGAATGAATATGATGCAATGGATAGGATGGATGTGAGTTCTTGCGCCCTTTCCTCCACTTTTCAAAATGTCACACACACTGCACGTGCACTCGTATTTGCATATTTATATTGTTACCTGGTTAAGACCCTTCTAGTTAGAAGGGGGGGACAGTACTTTGGTTGTGGGTAGATGCTGTGTCAGTTTCTTAGCCTACAGCCTCATGATGATCCTCTCGCTTAGATTACCAATCGATAATGGCACCACATCAGGGAGTGGGCCTAAGTTTGAAGATCTGGGAACTGAGCCTTCTTAGGAAGTATTAGTAAACCCTCAACCTCATGCTCATGTAAAAACTATGCATAACTAACCTCTGCCAGATTTAAGACAGGCACGTTAATTTCAAAACCATGGAGGAAAGGGCGATTGTTTTACTTTCTTTTATCATTGTCTATTCCTGCTGTTATAATGCTTGTATAAATGCTCAGGTATGTATATTTACTTTACAATTACATTCTCTCTCTCTCTCTCTCTCTCTCTCTCTCTCTCTCTCTCTCTCTATACTCTTGGCATACATGTACATGCATTCAATACTTCATGTCAAGACAAGAGTTCCAAAGTAACTCAAGTCACTGCATTCTCATGCATATGATTAACCCATAGAGAATGACACCAATATCACTCTCCCTTGCATAAAACCTATCAAAATCCTAAGGGTTCCCATGTAACCATAAGGACTCATGGTATATATTTCAAGTCATTCCATAATGAGGGGCCCCAATCCCTCTATGCTTATGGAGACTGTGTTGTCAAGAAGACAAGGGGCAATCAAACAACAAGATCTCTCGATGACCCCTTCAACATCAAGTTCAAAGAAGGCAAATCCGAAGACTCAAGAGTAGTTTAGGATCTCAAATGTAAATGTAGATAGGCGGAAGTCCCAAGGAAAGTGCCCCCCATCCCCCTATTAAAATGTATTTCAATTCCATGGTATTTAAATTCAAAAGTTCAATAATTTCTTTATGTTTTGTGAATGAACGAATGAATGCATAGATGAATGTTCTCAACCAATAGTATGGTATTTGCATACAGGGGCAAAAACCGCTATCTCCAAAAAGTGAGTTAAAAGTATCATATTTAACTTCCCTCTCAAAAGGGGGCATCCCTAGGACATGCATTGCATAAAATTTTTTAAATATCAAACACTGACTTATGACTTATGTCCGTATTTTTCTTTTTCTTTCGTAGAAATTACACCATAAAGAGACACCATTGTTCCTAAGAAAGATTCACAGTCAACTAGGGACCCCATCATCACCCTACAAAGAGCTTTACTAATAGCTGCCATCCTGATGAGACCTCCTCGGTCTCACGAGAAGAAGTTAATGAGATGAGGACCAAGATCGACGAAATGTTCAAGCTCATCCAAGCCATGCCAATAAAATATGCTTCTTCAGCCCTATCACCATCCATGGTTTTCCCCAAGACTCTAAAATTTCCAACCTAAGAGTCGTGCTTCAATTTGATACAATGGGAAAAAGCAAAGAACACTCCAAGGGGGCCAATATCGAAGAAGAAGAAACTATATTACCCTCACATGCTGTGAAAAGAGCTCCCCTAAATCCTCTCAGTCTGAAAATCCAAGGGTTGGAAGAGTCACTGCGAAGCCTCCATGGCCATGACACTTTTGGGCTTACCTCCTATAACGAGTTGTGCTTATTCTTGAACCATCCAAGACCGGCGAAGTTCAAAATGCCCGATTTCCAGAAGTACAATGGCACTGGTAACCATATAGCCCACCTTCGCCCCTATGCTGGGGTGTTAAGTGGTCATGAGAATGATCCAAAACTCCTCATGCAACTTTTTCAACATAGTCACGTTTGGTTTGCCCTACAATGGTTTGCTCAACTCAATCTAAGAAAGATCATGACTTGGATCGACTGGTCAATACATTCAAAGCCTAATATCGTCACAACATGTTCCTCACTTCTGACTAGTGGTCCTTGATGACAATGAGTAAGGGAGAGAAAGAAATTTTCAAGAGCTATGCCCTTATATGGAGAGAAACAGCAGCACAAGTCAATTTCCATTTGGAAGAGAAGGAGTATGTACAACTGTTTGTGCATAATTTCTAATGCATATACTATAAAAAGCTCTACACAAGTGTGGGAAAAAAACTTCTCTAAGCTTATCATGTAAAGGGAGATGATAGAGAACAGCCTCAAAACGGGAAGGATAACTGATCCCTATGTGAAAACTGGAGAATGTTCTACTAACATAGCCAAAAAGGAGGCCACTGCAAGGGGGGTGAAGGAGAGCAAGGTGTCCGCCATCCTGCCCATTCAACCACCACAATACCATCCACCACTCTAGTTACATCCTATATTACCCATACTCACCTTAACCATGCCTGCATAAGCACCTACTTTTGGCCCAACTGGGGCACGTCCTAACTTCAATAGGCCAATCCGACGCATCCACACCTTTGATACCTTAGCTTGCACTCAAACAGAGGCCTACCATAATATTTTAAAGAATAACATACTGAAGCCCATATCAGCCCGTCCATTGTCAAGCCCTTTACCACCAACCTTCAATAGTGCCCTCACTTACGAGTATCATTTAGGAGGACAAGGGCATGACACTAAAAATTGCTTCTCTCTCAAGCACAAAATTCAAAACCTGATAGAAAACAAGACTATTGATATACACTGGTGAACCCTACTCCTGCCCCCAATGTAACCACAAATCCATTGCCAGACCATACTGTTAACTTGATACTGGAGGAAATAAAAGAGGATGATGGGCTGGAAGAGGTCATGATCGAAGATTACGATAAAGATTGGGAGACTAATGAAGAGAGCGACTGGGAAGAGGAATTTTCGCCATGCCTGATCTATTTTCACAATCCAAGTAAAATACATGATCCTTCTAACTGGTTAGTTAAAAAGTCCATACCTGTGGAGGAGATCCCCACAAGAGACATGACCATTAACGGTTGGGGTGATGAGTTCTTACACTTTATGTATGTTGCAGCCGAGCGCCACTTATCAGAGAACTCTTGGCCTATGACTGAATTCGATTACAAAGATATGAGCCGGGGACATGAGGAGCCCAAAAGCCCCGTCAGAGCCATTCGAGCTGAAAGCGGGTGAGCTGGCCAAACAGTTTCTCAAAGAAGTCGAGGAGGTAACAAAAGAAAACAAGGGGGTCAATAAAGCTAGTAGCTACATAATCATTGTCAACTCGCCCAGAGCCCTAAAGGAAGCCCCTGCTTACCTTGCTTGGTCCAAAGATCTCAATGATAGATGGACCATCGAGGATGTGGGCATCATTCCAAGGCCCAACTGAAAGGGTCCCCTAAAAAACATACAAGAGAGGGGTGTTCTCACCCGCTTTCTTTCTATTCTTTTTACTTTTTGTCTTTAAATTGATGTCTGCATTTCTATAGAGTAAATGAGAAAGCCATCTACAATAGAAAGATTTTTCAAAAGAAAATGTGCAAATTGTTCATAATCCGATGGCGGTGGCGTGCCATTGCCAACCTCTAACATTAACGATCTCTAAAAATCCTCTTACAAAATCTCAAAGAGTTGAAATTGAGGAAATTGAAAATCCATGAGCTTATATTAAGGTTGGTCCATATCAAATTATACTTTCAAAGTATCCCAAATCTGGGTCACTAAATTATCTTTGTAGCTTTCAACCTTGGTGGTTCAAACTATTTCCTTTATAGATTGAATATTTGCCTCAGAAAGATGCAGCTTATTGCTTACCATGCTTTCTTTTCAGTAAGTCATATGGTTCTAGATATCCTGTGCAAAATGCATTTATTGTTGATGGATTTTAGAGTTGGAAAAAAAGTTAGAAATGAAAAAAATTGTGTTTTTTTTTAATCATATGGGAAAAGATCCTAACTCTCTATATAAAGTTGCTAAGATATCATGTGAGGACTTGATGAATCAATCTTAGCATACACAAAAAGTGCTTCATAATTTCATTTCTAAACAAGTTACAAACAATCAGCTCTGATTAAAGGCCTCAATTGATATAGCTTGATGGCTTGTATTTCAAGGTTGTACTTTTAAAGGTCGTGATGAAAGTTCTAAGTCAATCATGAAATTTTTTTAGAAATGTTGGATTTGTTGGATTCATATAATGAGAAGATTGATGAATTGTTAGATAAAGCTTCTAAAAATGCCTTATACACATCACCAAGGATACATAAAGAAATTTTGCATATGTTTTCAACCAAAGTGAAGAAGGCAATTCGTGAAGAAATTGGTGATGCTAAGTGTTGTTTAATTCTTGATAAAGCTCATGATGAGTCAAAGAATGAGCAAATGGCTATCATTTTTAGATTCACTAACAAAGATGGTTTTGTGCGTGGATATTTTTTTGGGCTTGTGCATGTCATTAATACTTTGGCATTGACCCCAAAAATTGGAATATATTACGTATTATCTTTTCAAAATCTTGATATTCAAAATATTCAAGGGTAAAGGTACGATAGTGCAAGTAACATGCGAGGTGAGTTTCATGGATTACAGGCTTTGGTTATGAATGATTGTCCATATGATTATTATGTCCATTGTTTCACATATTGCTTATAATTGGCATTAGTGGCACCATCAAAAGAAGTTATCCTAGTTTATTAATTTTTTACGAAACTGACTTCTATTGTAAATATTATTGGTGCTTCATGCAAGCGTAATAGGGAATTGAAGGTTGTTAGGTCTTATGTTAGTTGGCTAAATTCCATAGACTAAAACATTTTCTTTGTATCTTGTAATTCTTCCATATAATCATAGTTAAATGTATAGGAGAGTTATAAGTCACAAGAAATCAAGGCTAGTATGTGAGCTGAAGTGTTTATCATCCATGCAATGGCTAATGAGTGCTTGGATGTACAAAGAAGTGTTGATTATGTTCTTTGCGAGACTTCGATGGACAGCAGTAGATCTCGGTAGAAGAAATAGAGTGGAGTCTCTGTTAAGTGTTCTATGGGAACTTCGATAGACTTCGACAAACTTTGGAAAAAGAAATAGAGAAGTCCCATCTGGTAGTTTAGATCTTGTTTAACTTCAACAGACCTCGTTGTCGTGACGTGCGTGAGATTTAAATGGAAGCTCACCGCTTAGCTTTTTGACCTACTTATTAAAGAGGCACGCTTTCCTAACTTCCCAATTGAGAAGCCATACAAGAAAGACTTCTTAGAAACTCCCAAATTGGAAAGTTATGGATTTGGCAAGGATCCTAACAAGATTGGAAATCTACAAGCCCTAGAATGCCTCCACTATAAATATGAGGTCATAGGAAGGCCAAAATTAGGTATCATGCCTCCTCTCTGCAACCCTAGAAGATTATTCATAATCATAGAGAGATCTTGAAGAGAACTACATATGAAGTGATTTTATTAAAGAAAGTTCTCTTACTTTGCCATATTGTAAGATATCTTTAGTATTTGTCTTGGATATAATCTAAGGTGCAAAAAATCCTTTGTGGGTTTGTGGTGGTGATGAAGTTAGCTAGTGCTCAAAGGTTTTGACAGTGTGATAGAGTTTGAAACTCAATCAATCACTAAAGAACCGTATCAAAGGGGTGATACAAAATTGTGGGGATTCGATCGGTACAAGAAGGACATACCCGCAAGTTCGTGGATTCGGCACTTGAGGCCCGAGTATTTGGCTAGGGTTGGGTTGTAAGTTGTTAACTTATATTATTATTCTTGATAGTAGATTGATTTACTGGACTAAGTCCCGTGGTGTTTTACCCGAGTTTGGGTTTTCTACGCTAAATATCGTATGTCTTGTCTTGTGTGTGCTTGGTTTATATTTACCAATGCATGACATGTGATTGTGAATTATTAATCATATATTGATTGTCGTGCCTAGATTTTTTACACTTGAAGAAAATACACACAAGTGAAAAAAAATACAGTACTCTCTTGTTAGAACTCATCCTCCCAGAAGGACGAATGCGACTAGATTTGAATTGAAAATTAATTTGATTAAGGATTTTTGAAAAAGATTTTGGAGTTGCCACCTAACTTGATTAAGGTGAGTTAGGTCACCTAAAACTAAATACAATCCGAAGATTAAACTTAGGATTTTTGAAAATGCTTTGAAAACTTTCTCAAGAGAGGGTTTTTAAGAAAATATGTTCTTTGACAACCTTTGAAAATATTTAAGCCCTTTCTGAAGATAACTCCATTTGGTCTTTGAAATCAGTGATTTTAGATTCGGAGGTTGATTAAATGTAGGGAAGACGCTCTAAGTCATCACCCTACCTAGTCTCTGCAGTACCTGCATGTCTATTCACCCTAGATTCACTCATTCAGAATCTTTGATTAATAACTGTCCAAAACTATCCACTTTAGAAAAAATTTTGAAAAGAACTTTGACATGATGCAAGAATTTGATTTGATTTTGAAAATAGATTCGAAAAGAACTTGATTTGATTTTGAAAATAGATTTGATTTGAAGTTGGAAAGAAGGTTTTAGAAATTAGAATTGGAGATTTGAAAATAGATTTTTGAATTAGAAACTTGAAATAGATCATGGAATTAGAAGAAGTTTGAAAAAGGTCATAGAATTAGAAGCTTGGAAAAGGTTATGGAATTGGAAGTTTGAAAAAAGGTTATGATCGCACTCTTAAGGGTTGCCTACGTATCCCTTTTTGAAAATCAAGTCAGTCATAGTTCAGACAAGAGTCCAATTGAAAATAAAAATGTTTTGGTTTTTGAAAAGTTTGATTTGAAAAGATTTGAAAAAGAATTTAATTTGAGAAAGAGTTTGATTTAAAAAAGAGTTTTGACTAGAACTTGGAATGGAAGATTTGAAATCGAGATTTGATTTGAAATTGATCTTAGACTTGAAAAAGTGTTTGAACTTTGAAAGAAAACTTGGACTTCATTTGGGAAAGATAGAGTTGAGTTTTGAAAACATTTTGAACTTTGAAGTTGGAAAACTATCTTGGTTTAGAAAGGAGTTTTAGATAAGAATTAAAGCTTCCTAACTTGGGATTAGAGTTGAACTAGGGTTTAGGCCTCCTAGGGTTTAGGTAACCTAAGTTTGGAACATGTAGATGGATTGGAAAGGATTTGATTTAGATTTGAAAAGTTCGCTTTTAAAAGGTTGGATTTAGAAAAAGTTCGCTTTTAAAAGATTGGATTTAGGAAATGTTCGAATTAGGAAAAGTTCAAATTAGGAAAGTTGGATTTAAGGAAGATTTGAAAAGAGATTTAATTTGATTTAGAAAATACTTGATTATTTGATTTAAAGGAGTTTAGAAAACTTAAGGTTTAAGAAAGATTGGATTTGGAAATCTTCGAATTAGAAATGTTTCAAAATAGGAAAGTTTCATTTTAGGAAAGTGTCAAATTAGGAAAGTTTCGTTTTAGGAAAGTTTTGAATTTAGAAAGTTTGAACTTAGGAAAGTTTTGAATTTAGAAAAGTTGAAATTAGGAAATATTCCAATTAAAGAACATTTGATTTCTATTTTCTAAAGTAGAAGATTTGATTTTATTTCCAAAAAGAGATGATTTGATCTAGTTTCTAAAATTGGATAATTTGACCTAGTTTCCTAATTTGAAAGATTGGATTTGACATAGAATTGGAAAGGTTGGATTTTGAAAATCTAGGATTTGGAAACCTATGATTTTGATGGAAAAAGAGATTTTGAAAACCTAAGATTTAATGTAAAAATAGTTTTTGGAAACTTTGATTTGAAGCAAAAGAGGAAGTTATGTTTTTAGGAAAGAAAATTAGGGTTTCCTAACCATAAAATCTAGGGATTGACTTGGATTTTAAGAAAAAGAGTTTTTAGAAAGTAGACCTTTTGAAGAAAGTTTCTAGGAAGAAGACTTGAAGATAGCTTTTAGAAAGATAATTTTTGGAAGGGAGTTTGAAAAGAGCTTTTTGAAAAATAGATTTTTGAATAGAGCTTTTAGGAAGGAGCTTTTAGAAAGTGGATTTTTGGAAAGAGCTTTTAGAAAGTGTTTTGAAAACCAATTTTGGAAGGCATTTAAATATGGACTTTTTGAAAATCTCTTGAATGTCTCACTTTCCTAAAACGATTTTGACCATAAAGAGATTAGAACCATTTTAAGTTAGTGGTTTTAAAAACAATACGGATTTGAAATATAGACCTATTTGATCACATCGAATATCACACTTTCCTAAAACAACCCTAACCATGGAATGGCTAGAATCATCTTAGGATTGTGGTTTTGATGGAACACAAGTTAGGGTTTACATCCAAAATATGGACCTTGATGGTCACGATGAGTATAATACTTTTCTAAAGTAACCCTAACCATGGAATGGCTAGAATCACTCTAAAAGTATGATTTTGAAAACATGTTTGAAAAAGAGATTTTGAATGTAAGTTTGAAAGATGATTTTGATGCAAACTTTGAAAATAATTTTGAAGAGATGTATGAACATGATATGCACAATGCAAGTAGGGACATGAACATACAAAGTTTAGGCTTCACCACATAATCAAGGGAGCCGAATCCACATTGTCTAAGGTTGAATTAGACGAAAGCCCCCGACACGGTGACTTTCAACCATTCTTCATACACATGAATCGGGGAAAACCCTTGTTTCAAGCATGCAAGAAAGGGGGGAAGAAGGTAGGGGATTAAAATAGAAGAAAACCCAAGTAGGATAGAAGAGAAAAGAGAGAGGGGGGAATTACATAAACGTAAATAGAAAACCAACCTCGTATCTTCTTTGCTTTGTTTGGTTTGTATTGCTTTGCTTTTTTAGCCTTTGGAAGCTTCAAACTTACCGCATTTCAGCCTTCAATAGATGTTGGAGGCTTATATATGAGTGTATGAGGTGTACATAGGCTAGGGTTAGAGTGTATGGAGGCTAGGGTCAGAGTGTATGGAGGCTAGGGCTTGGAGAGAGTTCAAGGTCAGTATGCAAAGAGACAGAGTTTCTGGACTTAAATTGCTGACCTTTTTTACGCAGGGGGAAGGGTCTATATTTATAGGCAATTTAAACAGACCTGGCGACTGTTACAGTGGCACTATGTTTAAAAATGCATTTTTTTGGCTTGGCGCAGGGCCATTTTTTGGCTTGGCGCCACAACTAGTGGTGCCAGCTACTTAGGAAAGCTTTTGAGGTGGCAAGAAACACATATTCAACCTTTGATACGCAAGGCAGAAGATTTGGGCGCTTGTCCTAGTGACTACCATGCATTTTTTTGGCTTGGCTTCACTAGGAGTTACTCCGAAATTTTTGAAAATGTTCCGGAAGGCCGGGAATGGTCTGAAAGGTTGGACATGGGTAGAAACTCTCGAAATAGTGTCTCGAGGGTAACGGACTTGAAAAACAATGTCAGTATGGTCGACAGAGCTATTAGGGGCAAAACGGTCAACTAGACTAAAAAACCACCGGAATGAACTTGGAATGTCTCATAAGAGGACTTGAAGGTTGGAAATACTATTTAGAATGTTCCCAAAGATTTTCGGTTTGATACCCAGAATCGGTGTGCTTAGAAAAGACAACCGGTCCAACAGGGGTAAAACGGTAATTTTGTGCCAGCCTTGTCGGAATAGACTCGGAATGATCCAGAAAGGAATTGAGAGGTTGGGAATACTACTAGAAGCATTCTTAGGAGGTTACCGATTTTGTACCCAGAGCTGGTGTGGTTCCCGGAGGTGCCTGGATGCCTAAGGGCAAAATGGTCATTTTGACCGAATGATCTCGAAATTAGTCCGAAACCAATTGGAAGGCACTTGAATATGCCAGATCATCTTTGGGACAATCTTGGAAGGGTGAACTTACTGCTCTAAGGACTTAGGTACTTTCTCAAGAAGCGTGCCGAAGTGATAGTTTGGTCATTTTTCACCGGGAGTGGACTAGCAGGCACTGGTGTTGACTCGAGTTTTGAGTGTTTCCACCACTCTAATGGTTTATGACAATTTGGTTTCCAAAGGTATCTTGTCCTTTGGTAAATGTGTCACAGCCAAAAGGTAAGTTCGGTCCCATGACATAAGGGTTTTGTTAGCAATTCTCGATGTCGACCTGTTTGCAAGTGTTTCTGCCACTCTGATGGTTGCGATATTTGCGAGTGTTTTCGCCACTTTGACAGTTCGTGTTCATTCCGGAGATTACCTGATCTCAGGAAGCTACTAAGTAGACTTATCGTTTGAGAAATCAACTTTCTCGAAAGACATACCGATAATGGACATTTTTCGTTAGCGGGCTAGCATGCGCCAAAGGTGGACCATTCTATCATCTCGGGAACTTGAGTTTCATCCCGGTCGATGGGTTTGAAGGTACATACTATTCCGAAGAGTTTTCTCAAAAACCGTGTTGGACTGGATGATCTTATCGCTTGAGGGATTAATTTTCTCGAAAGGCATACCGGATTTGATTTGAATTGAAATTGAATTTTAGATTGAAATGGGGACTTACCGTCTCTAGGAAGACATGTCAATTGGAATTGGACAAAGTAATGCCGCTAGGGCATTTTGGTCATCTTGACTTTATTGAGCCAAACGGGTCCGCAAAGCGACTGATTGATTGGATTGAGTCTAGAAAGCTAGTTTTAACTTGAATATGTCTGTTTCAGTTTGAATATGAGTTCGAGTGGACCAAAGATTGTCGAGCGGACAAAAATGAGGTGCTTACATTGATTTATTGAATAGCCACTATCATCATCATCACTGAATGAATCTATATCCGGATAGGGTTTTTTTTTTTTCCCCAAAGGTTGCTGAAGCTACTGACATTGCGTATATGATTTTCATTGACGAGCTTGAAATTGGAAAGGAACTTAACCAGATTGACACTTTACAATAGCCTGAAGAAACACATTGGAGTTCCCATTTAAAGTCAGTTTCTAGCTTAATCAAAGATGTTTAGTGCAAGATGTGTAGTTCTCCTTAACATCATTGATGAAGGAACTACTCATTCCCAATGAGGAGATGCAAACTCGGCATATGAGGCAATGACTTCCTATGAATTTGTTTTCATATTGCATCTTATGAAAGCAATTATGGAGATCACGGATTTACTTTGTTAAGCTCTACAATGCCAATCCCAAGACATTTTAAATGCCATGCAACTCGTTTCATCGACTAAAGCACTTATTTAAAGTTTTAGAGATAGAAATGGAATGGTTTACTTGTCACAATGAAAACATTTTGTGAAGCACGAAATATAGATGTCCTAGATATGAGTGTTCAGTATATTACTAGACGAGGTCGAGCTCATCATCAACAAGATGACTTCACAATTTAGCATCATTATTTGGTGAATATTTAATATATTGTAATAGATTCTCAACTACAAGAACTAAATGGGCGGTTTAGTGAGCATGTAATGGAGGCAAAGGCCGAACTACCCTTTGACAAGGGGGGCCCATGGTTCCCCTTAGTTTCACAAAATTTCAAATAACCCCTATTGATTTTGAGTATTTTTACACTAAGAGGACATATTGCCCCCACTCCCCCCCCCCCCCCCCCCCCCCCCCCCCAAAAAAAAAAAATCAAAATTTTTCCTTTTGACATTCCAAAATTCAAGAATTTTTTCCTTCACCCCAACAAAATTGAAAATTTTCACTGTAATCTTCCAAATATTCAAAAATCTTTGCTTTAGCCCCTCAATAAGATTAAAATTTTTTTAACTTGATATTCTATAATTTAAGAATTTTTCTCTTATCCCTCAAAAAAATTAAAAAATTTTACCTTAGTTTTCCATGGCCCTTCTCAATAACATTCCTTGTTCCGTCCCTGAATGGATGGACTTATTTTTAGTTCAGCTCTAAACCCAGAAGATATGTCAAAATCCTTCATAATTGATGTTATTTGTCATTTAGTTGGCAAGTTTTATCTGTAAGGCTTCATAGATCATGAGAAAATACAGTTGAGAATAGAACTTTCCCATTATAAACATAATGTAGTTCAACATCCGGACTATAAAAATTTGTCAACTATTTTTGAATTGTGTCAATGGTTAGTGAATACTAAAAGATCAATAACTTGAAAACTTTGTTTATAGAGTGGTTGGACTTGTACTTACTCTGTCAGTTTCCACTGCAACTACAGAACAATCATTCTTTGTCATGAATATTGTCGAAACTAGGCTTCATAACAGAATAGAGGCTGATTTTCTTTAAGCCATTTTGCTTGTTTACATTGAGAAGTTTAGTACAAAGACAATCATCGAAGAGTTTCGGGACATGAAAAAACGTCGAGTCCCACTTTAATAGATGATTAGGCTAAAATGTATCAAGAAACAATTATTTTATGACTTATATTTTGTTTACATATGTGAAGGCTAAATAGATACAAACTTTATTGTTTATCTGTTGATTTAATATTAAATTTTATGATTTATATATTATTCTTACATTAAGAGAAATACGATAGTTTTTATTAGTTGGTGTACCACCACCCAAAAATTAGAATTCTAGTTTCGTCCGTGTGTATATATATTGTAAATAGTCATTTATGGTGATTGGATGACCCACGTACCCATTTGTCCCTCACTTTGAATTTTTTTAACTAAATTTTCAGCTGAAGATTTGTCTATATGATTCAACCACCAAGTTGGAGATATGAGCTGATTCAGATCGATCAGTTGTGTTAGGTTTTTAATTTGATATATTTTGAACAAAAATACTTTGTATATAACTCTAACATTTAAATCGATGTATTAAAATGTAAGAATATAACAAAAGTAAAATAGTAATTTGAAGAAACTGTAAAGCGTTTGAACTGCCCGCCAAGGCATTTTCCCGTTCTTGCCCTATGGCTGGGACAAAGACCCCTGCTGTCCAGGATGAGACAGGACCCTATGGTTAGATTTAGGGCAAGACCTGTTCTGGTTGAAAGATCTGTTATAATCCACGAGATTCGACATATCTGTTTTTATACCTATTTTTTTTTTATCGGGGTTGGAAACATCTTTTTCAAGCTAGAGGAGTAGCTTATCTTGGACTTGTTAAAAAGTTTTACAGACATGTTCGCGGTTTAGACCATGTGGACCGTACTCTGACAACCATAGTTAGAGGGCATCCTTTATACCCCTTGTTTTTCTCTACCGCCTCTTTTGAGGAGCATTTTCACTTACCTAGGGTTGATACTCCATATCCCTATTCTGCAGCCACTAATCCTTCTATGGAGATTGTTTCTGATCATATTAGGACTTGAGGTCTTAATTGGCCGATGGTTATGGTGCCCCACAATTCATTAACTGAGCATTTTAGGTTCCTTAACTTTTTCATCCATTGGTCTATCCATCCTCGCAATTAATAGACTGACTGGTCTCGTGATTGCAGGCGATTTCTTTATGCCATCTGGGGTCCCTATAGACCTTCCCTGAGGCTGATAATACTGCATTCCCCACTGCCTCCTTACTATATGGCATCTTTTTTACTGCATTTGTAAGGGCTGGAGTAGTTACTGGTGAGCCTACTGCGGAGTACATCACTTCTCCTACTCCTACGATTGCCGCTACCATGTCATGGAGCATCGGTCAGGCTGCACCACCAGCACCCCCTCCACGGCCACCAGAGGTTTGAGTTCGGCGATGCTGAGTTGGCTGAATCCTAAGGCTATTGAGGAGGATGTACCTCAGAAACTGAGTCAGATGATGAGTCTACTGATCTGTCCACTCGCATTCTAGACGAGCTCTGACTGGAGCAAAGGCAGACTCAGAAGGATGTCCCCCACGCCCTCTCTCACATTGCTCCGTTATCTACTGAGGTCCGTAGCCTTCGCACGGATTTCAATGGGTGGACATATTGCAGCCATTGGTAAGTTTTTGGAGAGACAATTTCCTCCCCCACCACCTTAGACTATCTTAGGTTTTGTACTTAGAACTTTGAGTCGTGGGCATTCTAGTGGTATCTTGTACTCAGTCTAAAGCATTTACTTCTTTTTTGTGTACTTCATTATCAATGTTTTTATTCTCTACTGTTATTGGATAAATAAAAGTACATTTCTATGTATGCTTTACTTATTTATATATTTCTCTTTTTTTTTTTTTTTGACATATGCTTGTTTTGACAATTTGTAACAGAAAGGGTGAGTAGTCGCTTGCTTTCGATAATTTTTTTCCTACCACACTTGCTTTTCACGAGGTTCTTTAGTTGCGGTGTGCAGGGTTACTGAGTAGATTAGACTCATTAGACATGTTGATTGTCTTGTTCATTCTCACTTATTTTGTTTTGAGTAGTTACTTGTAAAATCATTCTTTGTTTCTTACAGAAATTGCTAAAAGGTAGAGATTATTAAATTTTTAATTTTGTATATTCTGAGCAAAAATACTCTGTATATAATTTTAACATTTGAATAAACATCTCAAAATATAGTAATGAATCAAGGTACTGCAACAAAGACAAAATAATAAGTTAAAGAAACTGTAGAGCATTTGAACGACCAGCGTAGGCGTTCAAAAGACATCAATGTTAGAACATCCAGTCAAGGCATTCAAACAACATCATCATTCGAATGACCAATCAAGGCATTTGAAAGGCAAGGGTGTTTGAATGGCGGACTAAATATTTTGAAAGCATTACGGAGTTTTGGATTTCAAGCTTCTACTCCATATTGGTTTAAGAAACCTTTCTTAGTTCTAGATACAATTCACCTAAGGCTCTACAAGTACTTTTGACATTATATAAAGGCTCTAAATGTTTCATAATTCATACACATACTTTTGGAGAGATCAAATAGCTATTCAGAAAGTTTTATTCAACTTCAAACTTATTGGAGTGTTTCTTCTACTAAACAAACAACTTCACACATATTGTCTTTGACAGATCCACAAAGGTTGACATGCGTTCAAGCGATCAAGTCTAAAACTTCTACCTGAGTTGAGCTTTAACGGATTGGGTTGTAAGATTATCTTTATAAGTTACAGGCTGTGTGTGGCCCTATGATATTTTTCCTACTTTAGAATTTTTGTGTTAAAATCCTGTGTGTCTTGTCTTTTTACTTTATTACTTTAAAGTTGCACATTTAATTAACATACCTAGACAACTGACTTGTTTATATAGTTAGATACTTAGGTTAATTATTCAATTATAGGCTATTCCATGTCCCCAGGCTGTTTCAAACTACAAGTATAAATAAGAGGTATCTAGTGGAGTTCAAGTGTGCATAAAAGAGAATAGTTATATTTATAATTTATCTTATAATACAATAAAGTCTTTGTGATTTAGAAAATCAATCCCTGACAATCCCTGATTGGTTCTAAAGAACTAATATTTTAATATAAATATACACTCACACAATCAGCTGCAACGAGGTGCTTATTACATTCATATACTCTCTGATCTTTGGAGCTACACTATATGCAAGTCATAATTGTAATTCATTCCAAAATCCATATATTTGTTTCAGCAAAGTAGATATATATATATATATGTGTGTGTGTGTATATGTTTATATGTATATGTTGTACCAATCACTTTGGTTGTGTGACATGATTTTCTAGCCATTCACTTAATTTGCCCGCCCTTGAGAAAGATGAACAGAACACTCAAACGACAGATATCTAGACTCAAGGAAGGAATTGGTAGCAAGCTCTACAACTTTCTTGGAGTACCATATAAACATTTTGTACGTAATTTCGTAATTTTGCTTTAGAAAATGGATCTCACGTTCAAGCTGGATTTCTGGAGGTCGGAAATTGTCACATCTTTGGTGGAAAAAACCCAATTCCGCAATATATGGATTTACTTTAACCTTTGCGAGAATAGGAATGGCCAATTTAAATATCCTACTATTAACCTAGCACTTATCCATATACCATAAATCTCATACAAGAAGAATAAAAGCAATCACACATAGAGACACGAGATTTTAGCATGGAAACACAGTTCTTCAACAGGTTCTTGAATATCGAGATCCACGATACCTCTAGAATCACCATGAGTTGTACAATATCCATCAATGAATCCGCAAAGGATGCATTTACCCTTCTTCCATCAATGAAGAAAGGATTTGATGCTAGGCTTCTTCAGAGAATGTATTTATTGGCGATGCAGAACTGTCTTTGAGAGTAATCTAAAAAATCTAAGATCTCACTATGGACTCTCTCTATCAATCTTTGTGTATGTATCTCAGTTACTCTATATCTTTGGATGTATGTATAAATACTTGTCAGCCCTCTAGCAGTAGTTAAGACCACTACTTGTTTGACAAGATTCGTGCTTGGCTTTAGAGTCCAAAAGATCCAATTGTTTAACCATATCAGGACTCTTTTTAGAACTGGTCATGCCGCATGGCTCAAGCCATCGAGGGTTCGCTTGAGCCATATCGCTTGAGCTATCTTAGGTTTGCTCTAGCCATCATCAAGCCATGCTCTTTGAATCTCTGCAGGTGGTTTTTCTTTTTTGTTTGCTCGAGCCATCCTAGCATTTGCTCGAGCCAACTTGCTTTGTTAGCTCAATCTTCCATTCTTGATCTCTAAACCTTAAGGTTACAAGTATGACTAAAGAAAACATGGTCTAGCATGATTTTGTCATGGAATTAGCAAACTAAAAACCTACAATCTCCCTCTTTGGCAATTCTCCGACAAAACTAAACCTTATAAATTAATTCATTACAATCCTAACCTAGGTACTTTAATAAAGTGAAACATATTATTGGAGAAAGCAATGAACTTAGACATGTTTTCAAAGGTTGGTGAAAAGACCAAGGTGTTGTACCTGCACATTTAAAAAAAAACAACACAACCTTCTGAATTGCATGCATGGAAAACATATATAAAACTGTAGTAACCGCAAACACATCCAATATCACAATTCTCCCCCTCAAGTTAACATATCAAACTCTCTTTCCCTTTTTGTCATGAATTGACAAAACCAAATATAAACACAAAGTAAGCATGGAAGAGAAGAATACAAATATGAATATAAAACTGGGGTAACAAGGTAGAGAGCTCGAGAAGAGTACAAAGCCAAAAAGGAAAAAAAATTTAATAAAACAAAACCAGTAGTCTCCTAATAGACTCAACAAAAGTCCAAAAAGTTCACTATACAAATTAGTAGAACTTCAATAATGTCCTTGCACAAAGTTATTTGAATCAAATCATACTCATAAATATTAAACAAGAACCAAGTGCAGGAACCAAAGTAAGATTCAAATGTGTGTAAAGTGTACTCAATAAATATCAACACTTGTTCAAATCTTAGTTGTGATCTAAATGACTGCACCACATTTGATTTCTAAAGAAGATCACATAATTAGAAGTCAAACCAATTAGCTCCCATAGATGATTGATGGATATGGCAATGGATAGCAATGAAAACTCTCCCTCAACATCATATCATTTTTTTCACCCTATCTCTCTAAATTGCACTTTAAAAGACATCAATGATAGCTTTCACATAAATGAATAGGCAGCCTTCTCTATTGATTCATAAAGATGTTGCTCTAATTGCAATCAATAGTAGCTTCGCACAAACTCAAAAGTAACCCTTTCTAAGGTTTAAGTGCATTGAGAATTTAAAAAAAAAAAAAAGACAGAGCCTTATTGTTGGTAGAATAAATGGTAACAGAAGATGTAAAAAGCACCACCAATATTGAATATGGGAAGCTAACTATAGGTCAATCCAGCATATGACAATCATTATAATCAAGAAAGGCACATAGAAAGACTCGATCACATATGTGGACAAACAATATTAATATCATCAAGTGTGCTTAAGTAACACTAGGTTCATAGTCATGAAAATCATCACTAAAACAAAAAGTAGAGAATTAGACTTAGGTATACACACTAGTTTCTTTTTAACAAAATACTTTACATAATTATCATCATATGATATTTAACATGAATAGCATGAAACATTCAAATTTACAAAGCCATAAAAATCTATTTGTATTTTTTGAAAAAACAATAAAATTACTAAAAATATAAAAGAGATCATAAAACCAGGATTTAAAGTCAAACAAGATACACATCCTAGCTTATGAGAAGAATTGCCTTCATTCAACAAGGCTCTACCTTACAAATTTCTTAGGAGATCTCAAAATAGACAAATAATATTTTCTTACCCAAATAACCATAGTCTTAGATTTATCAAAAGTCTCATCAGGCTTGGGTTGTGTTCTAGGATTAGCCTTGGCACTATAGTTCCTTTTGTTACCCTGTCCGTTGGGAACCTGCCTTGGTGTTAACCATTGTCTAAGTCTATTTAATTCATCATTCAAGACTCTAGACTTATTAACAAGAAGACGTATCTAACTTTTCAACCTCCCATTTGGTTCCTTAGGTTAATCATAGCCATGCATCCTAGGGGCCTTCCACAATTTGTGGCAATGTGACTTAAGGTGACCTTTGGCCTTATCATTATGCTTCACAGGTGCACGTGTGGTGTTGATTTTATGGGACACGTGCTTGGTCTTCAACCTAGGACAATAAGGCCTAATATGACCCTCGATATCACAATGGTGGCACGTAGGTATAAATTTAACTATATGGCATTTAGAAGGTATAAGAGACTTACTTTGAGTCTTAACTAAATTTGGTTTACTTATCAATTGGGAAGATGAAGAAGCTTTCTCTGTATACCCTAATCCAGTCATATCAAGAGAGCTTCTTTGAGCGTTCCAAATTTCATCAATTTTCTTAGAACTTGTAGTCATCTTTGTGAGAGTATTATTAGATTTAGCAAGATCAGACTCAAGTATGGATACCTTCCCCTTTAGAATCTTATTGGTCTCAATAAAAGCATGTAATTTCTTTTCTAACATAGATTCATGCAAGAATAATAGATTCATTAGTTTGTTGTTTTAAAGTGTCTATCAAAATCACTTTAATTTGACTCATGAGAATCCCTAAGGTCATCAATATCATCATGGGAAGATGTACTTATGTGCTCATGTGCATATGATGTACATGCTAAGACGTTATGAGACATTTCATATGCAATTTTAAGGGCATTCATTCTTCTTTAGCAGTTACGCACATAGATATGTAACCAAGTTCCTCAAATGTGACACTGTTAAAGATAGAATTAGAGCCAAATTGTTCCACATGAACTTTTTTAGTTCATGGTTGTCCCATTGTTTTTGAGGTTTTTGGATAATGTCAGTGCCTATAATTATCTTAGGGGGACTCAAACCATGCATAACAGATACCTAAATATGTTCATCAATTGATTTCAAACACATTCTCTTGCAAGGCTTCCAATACTCTTAATTTGAGCCATTAAAAATTAGAGTTTCAATTATTGCACTCTCTCGTGATAAATCCATGTATTCAGAATATTAGGATCATAATTGGAAACAATTCCAAAAATTTTGAGTTAGTCCGCCTCTGATACCTATTGAAAAAAACTCGATTCTACAATACGTTGATTTACTTTAACCTTTGTGAGAGCACGAACAACCAATTTAAATAATCTATTATTAACCTAGCACTTATCCATATACTATAAATCCCTTGCAAGAAGAATAAAAGCAATCACACACAGAGACATGGTATTTTAGCGTGGAAACCCAATGCGGGAAAAAATCACTAGACCAAGTCCAACCAAGCAGTGCACTATCCAAGAACTGAATACAAGTTCACACTTACAACCAAACCATATGCCTCACTGCGCCTTTAAGTGTCAAACCCTCAATCTTTCGAGTGTGCTCTCCTTGTAGTCATCGAATCACCACGATCACGTATCGACCCACTCACAACACGATTCTTCTGCTTTTGCTTGAGTATCGACATCCACGATATCTTTAGAATCCACCACAAGCTATACAACATTCACTAATGAATTTGCAAATGATGCGTGTACCCTTCTTCAATCAAGGAAGAAATGATTTAATGCTAGGCTCCTTTAGAGAATGTATTGATTGGCGATGTAGAAGAATGTATTGATTGGCGATGTAGAACTATCTTTGAGAGTAATATGAGAAATCTAAGAACTTGCTATGGACTCTCTCTTTCAACCTCTGTGTATCTGTCTCAATTACTCTATATTTCTGGATCTATGTATATACACTTGTCAGCCCTCCAAGAGTAGTTAAGATCACTACTTGTCTGACAAAATTCGTGCTTGGCTTTAGAGTCCAAAAGATTCAAACATTTAACCAAATGAGGACCCTTTTTTCGAACTAGTCCTACCATATGGCTCGAGCCATTGAGGGTTCGCTTGAGCCATATCCCTTGAGCTATCATAGGTTTGCTCTAGCCATCATCAAGCTATGCACTCTAAATCTCTACATGAGGTCTTTCTTTTCTGTACGCTAGAGCCATTCTAGCATTCGCTCGAATCAACTTGCTCTATCAACTCAATCTTCTATTCTTGATCTCTAAGCCTTAAGGTTATAAGTATGACTAAAGAAAACATGGTCTAGCATGATTTTGTCATGGAATTATCTAACTAAAAACCTAACACTTTGGGTTACTAAATGTTTCCATTCTCTCAATGCTAAAACATCCACTTCTCTTTATCACTGCCACTAGTTCCTTCGGGGTTAGAATATACTCAGGCAAGTTGAAGGAGTCAACCTTTTCCTCGATGACTAATCCTTGTAACATGAAGATCAATTGGTTCTAATGAGCATAAATTGTTCACTATAATCACTCATGGAGTTACAGAGACAATAGGTAGATAGCCGTAACCCACTTTTCGTGAAGAAATTGATTCTCATGACTCGAACCTAGGCCACCACCCTAGGGCAGATAACAATTGCCACTCTGCCAAGTCACGAAAAATGAATTTATGAGACATAGATATATATAGTTGCATTATATTATTTTCTTGCAATCACAAGTCCTTTGTTACTTATCTTCAACTACTATAGGATCACCAAGCTCCGTGATCAATCTTATGTTACTGACAGACTTTTATTATAAGTCTATCAACTTTGATGTCATATATATATATATATGAAGTTGCTTCAAAACCCATTCTTTGTTATACGTGTGATTCGAATTGAAATCCAACAGTCTTAATAACACAACTTAATTATATGATTTATATGTAAATAATTATTACATTACGAAAACATTTTATGTGCAGCAATGGAATCGAAATTAACTTGAAAAGGATTATGCCTTTTACCATTTTGACCATTTCTAGGAGGCATCTTCCTAAACTACAAATTCAAAACCTGCAATAGTTTGAGATAAGGGGATCATATTTGGGCCACCAGGTATAACCAAGGACATAAGTCGCCCTCTCACATGCTCATGTTCTCTTGCATTCAGGAATGACTATAAATCTTTAGCAAATTGAGTTGAAAAAGCTTCTAAACTACCTTTCCGGTGGTTTTATAGTGAATCCTCCCCTTATTCCATGTAGATGAGCTCTTACCGAGATCTTATTTTGGCACTTCTGAGAGCCAGCTGAGTGTTGATGATGAGTCCTTTCATTCCAACCAAAACATGTACCTTTTAGCTCATAATTTAAAAAATGTGATTACCCTATTATTTTGATGGGCTTTTTTGTATGAAATTTCTATATGAATAATAGAAGTGTATCTAAAACAAGAGTGAAACTAACATTCTACCCTTTGTAGAGAGTATTTAGGGATGCTACCAAGGAAACCATAAGCAAAGAAATTATTAAGAATCTTAATGTCAACCAGCTTCTATCCCATTCTCCGAAATCATTTCATATTACAGACTTTGGTTGTTCTACAGGACCCATACATTTGTAGTAGTGCAAACCATAAAGGAAGCTATAGAGCTCAAATTCAAATTTGAAGGAGGTCTCAATTAGCATTATAGCACGACAAATGGATCTGTGTTATGAGTGAAAATAATGCATAAAGCATATCTGAGAGTATGAGTTATGGGGATAGCTAAGAGGTCTATAACATCATGTAATTGGCTAAATTTCATAACAAGTCTGATTCGATGTATTTTGGGATTTTAGGGAGTCTATCACAAGCATTCAGGATGTAGTTAATGTTTATTCATTCGAGTTCATGCTAAGAGAGTCTTGGATGATTCATATAATGTTTACTTTTGGACTTCGATGGAGTCGATAGCTCTCGATGGAAGAAATAGACTGGGTGTATTTCTGTTTGGGACTTCTATAGACTTCGAGAGACTTAGCTGGAAGAAACAGTGAAGAGAGTAAATCTAATAAAGACTTCACCAGACGTCGCTGGACTTTAAGACATCTCAATGGAAGAAATAATGTACCCCCAGTTTGAGGATTTAGACTTGGCAAGACCTCACTGGACATCGTGGCCGCAAGGTTTGTGAGATTTAAACCTAGGGACACGTGCCGCAAGCTCTTTTTTACTATTATGGAAGTTCAGAAACCTTAGTTTGCCTCCACTATAAATATGAGGCTATGGGAAGGCCAAAAGATAAGTCCAAGGAGGCCAAAAAACTTTGAAAGAATTGATTGTCAATCGCTTTAGATTCAAAAGGGTTTCTATGAGAGCAAGGCTGTTGAGAAAAATAATCTAAAGGTTTTTACATACATTGAAAAGCCTCTCAACTAGATTCTTAGCAAGATCAACTTTTATTCTTGATTGGTTGATGTCTTGAAGGAGTTTAAGATAGTGGTGAATTCGAATTCAGTTCTTGGAGGATTCCAAAAGTGTCGTAGAGCTTGGCACTTAATCAAGCATGAATAATCATATCAAGGGATAGATATGTGATTGTGGGACTTGATCAACGCAATAAGAGCACACCCCCAAGCACGTGGATTTGACACTCATGGATTAGGAGTATATAGGGTTGGGTTGTAAGTTGACTCTTTTGTATTATTTCTTGATAGTGTATGGTTGGCTGGACTAGGTCTTATTGTTTTTTTTTTCCCAAGTTGTGTTTTCCACGCAAAAATATCATGTGTCTTTGTGTGCTTAGTTTACTTTACTTATCTTAATATGCTTTGTGATTGCTCATAGCTATAGTCATAACTATCATAATATTGAGGTAATACCTATCCTTTAGCAAAACTATAGACTAGACAAGGGTTTTTTCAATTGGTATTAGAGCGGGACACTCAAAAATATTTTTGATTTTTGAAAGAGTGAGATCCTGATTGTCCAAATATATGGATTTTTCAAAGGAATGTAGTTCTATTATTAGACCACCATTATTTGATGGATCTAATTATCCATACTCCGAAAGAAAGATAAGAGTTTTCTTAAAGTCAATTGATGATCGAGTTTGGCTAGTAGTATTGAGTGGTTAAACTCCACCCACCATTGAATCAAATGAGAAAATAATTTTAAAACCATCAAATCAATGGGATAAAACTAATTTTCAAAATTATAGGTGGAACAGTAAGGCAAGTAATGCTATCTATAACGGTGTCATAGTTGAGGAATTTTGTCGTATCTCCAACTATGAAATCACTAAAGAGACATGGGACATTCTAGAGATTACCCGTGAAGGTACTACTACTTTAAAGATTGTGAAACTCCAACGATTGACTACTGCTTTTAAGAACTTGAGAATGAATGACGATGATACTTTTGATTCTTTTTATGCTAATCTTAGCAATATTGTTAACTCAAGTTTTAATTTTGTTGAAAGAATTACTTCTTCTAAAATTGTTAGAAAAATTTTGAGATCTTTACCGGAGAGGTTCCAACCCAAGATTACTGCAATTGAGGAAAGTAGGAATATAGATTCTATGAAAGCAGAAGATTTGGTTGGATCTTTGAAAACTTATGAGGCTAATTTACGCCAACCGAAAAAAAAAAAAGAAAAGTATTGCTTTCAACTTTATTCAGGAAGGCGTAAATGAGCCTAGCAATAATGATTCAAAATTTGGTCAAGAGGAATGGATTTCGTTATTAAAAGGTTCAAGAAATTTTTTAAAAAATCTCTCTCTTGACAAACATGAGAAGAAAATTTTGACAAAAATAAATTTGCAAATGAACAATATATGCTTAGACAACAATAATGCTTTGAATGTCATGGCTATAGACACATTGCACAAGAGTGTTCAAATAAGAAAAAGATAAAGGAAAATAAGGTGTTGACTTCGATATAGAGTGATCACAATAGTGACATTGAGACAAAATATGGTAATGAATCTAAAAATTATACTGTATTTGTTATATCTATATCTGATATTGTTGAGTCATTTAAATATGAAGACTTTCAAGAGCCTAATAGTTCCGTTGACTCTAATGAGACTCTTGAATCAAATCCTGATGACTCAATTAGTGATAAGGATAATGATGATGAGATTATAGACCTTCAATAAGCCTATGAACAATTGTTTCAAGAGAGTTACAAATTGGGGAAAGTCAAAATTAAATTGACTATAAAGGTGAGGACTTTAGAAAAAGAGAACGATGCACAGAAACAAGAACTTGTTGAAGCTCAATCTCTTATAAGTTAGTTGAATACTCAAAAGGTGACTCTAAGTGATAAGGTCAATGTTCTTGAGAAAGAGAGTCATAATAAAGACGAGTCTAGGAAACTTTTTGAGGACAAGGTCAAAAAAATTGAAACTGAACTTGCTAATGCTCATCTGTCATTTAAGAAATATAATGCAGGCTCAAAGAAGATTGATGAAATTTGGAATGTGCAAAGGAACTCTTGTGAGATGACTGGAATTAGATACACAAAGAAGGCAACTACATCTTCCCAACCGGTAAGAAAGCCTAATTCTATGAAGGCTCAAGGTAAGCCTTTCATACCAAGTGAGACTAGGCACGCTAAAGTTGTTTCCTCATGCCACAATTATGGAGCTAAATGGCATATTAGGCCTCATTATCCTAATTTGAAGCCCAAACATTCAAAGGTTGTTCAATCTTCAAAGTTTAACCCTATTTGTTATTATTGTGGAACATTTGGTCACATTAGACCTTATTGTCACAAATTAAATAGGATTCCTAGATCTTATACTCATCATCAACCTAGGAATCATTATGAGAGGTTTGAAAATTATAGTAGAGTCCTTACTAAATATATAAATAGATTTGTTTCAAAGCCAAGGCAAGTTTCCAAAACTTATGGTCAAAGGAGAAACCACAATGCTAAAGCAAGACCTAAGACTACACCCAAATCCCATAAATTTATTGATAAACTTAAGATGAAATCTATTTGTTTAAGAAAATTTGATTTGGACACTTTGAGAACCCCTAAGAAATTTGTAGAGGCAACCCTTGTGGAGTAAAGGTTATTTGTGACATAGTCTAGGATATTTGTGCATCATACTTATTTTTTTTTTCCTAGAGCTATGATCATGTTTGTTTGTTTATTTCTTTTGTTTTGTTTGATTTATTGGAAAACCAAAAAAAAGGTAAATTTTGAAAAATCCAAAAAGATTTTGTTAACCTTTCTTGGATTGGTTGTGCCACTCATTGGCTTAAAACATTTCACATGAGTTGATTGATGAGAGGGCATGTTTAAGATTGAATCTCATATGTTTCATTGCTTATATTATAATGAGTCAATTATTTTGGTGATCTTTATCATACTTGTGATTTATGTTAACTTAATGCTTACTTCATAACATCTCTTAGAATGTGGTATCCGCCTATTCTAATCCTTCTAAGCAAATATCGTTGTTTGAAACTCCTTGAAGTCTCTCATAACTAGATTGACCATGTTTATATGATTGCCTCTCTTGTTAGTCTTATATCCTTGATGGAAAGGGCTACTATTGAGTGTGAGTGCAACTACCATTGTTATGTGATAAGAGAAGAATGCTACCTACTTATGCATGTGAAAGCCACCATCTTCTTATGTTTTAATATTGTCATTCTTGGAGAGATAGGGTTGGAACTTCATAACAACTATTGAGGGGGAGTGCTTGAATTCAAAGTCTAGGATGAAATGGGTTTGACTTCTAGGTTATAAGATTTTTCGTGCGTTTCTTCGTGATATGCTATTCTTGATTACGCCTAGGACCTACACCCTCATTGATCTCAATGAAGTTCTTGCATTCTTCGTATATTGTCATGGATATGCTTTTGATCACCTTATGATCATTTGAACTCATTCTTTTATGCTTTTGAGCATGTTTGATGTTGATTTTTTCATGCTAATGTCATCATGAGACTCATGGGGTATATTTTGTGGTTTATTGATAGGTATGCTGATTCCAATACTCTTTTTTTGAAAACTTTCTAGTTTTTTGGCTAGTTTAAGCTTTTATGCTAACTTCATGAGATCTCGAGGCCACGACATCTCGTGAGGTATTTCATGAAACCTCGCTGGACCTAATGGCTACAAAGTTCAAATCATTTTTTTTTTCCTGGCTTTATAAGTTCATCTTGTATGGCTAGTCAAGACTTTTTGCTTTTGTTTTGTTGCATGTACACCGATCTTGCTTTATATATCAGTTTTGTTTCTGTCTCTTGCTTATGTGCTTGCTTTGACAATTTGTTCCAAAACGGGGGAGAGATATATGGATGATACTATTCGTTGATACCTTGCACTTGATGGTATTTGTCTTTTGTTTACTAGATATTGTGCAGGTAGGTACAAGAGTTTAAGATGCTTGGTGTTTGATAGACAAAATCTGTATTCTTGTGAGTTGAGCTTTATTATAATCTTTTAGATTCCTTGTAATTCACAGTTTAGCATAGGGTTTTGGTCACGAAATTGCCAAACGGAAATATTGTAACATCATGTAATTGGCAAAATTTCGTGACAAGTCTAGTTCCATGTAGTTTGGGATGTTGGGGTGTCTACCACAAGCATTTGGAATGTACTTAATATCTATTCATTCGAGCTCATGCTAAGAGATTCTTGGATGATACATGTAGTGTTTACTTTTGGACTTTGATGGATGTCGATAGCACTCGATGGAAGAAACAAATTAGGTGTATTTCTGTTCAGGACTTCGAGAGACATCGATGGAAGAAACAGTAAAGAGTGTAAATCTACTAAAGACTTCACTGGACCTCGCCGGACGAGACATCTCGATAGAAGAAATAGTGTACCCCTGGTCTGAGGATTTAGACCTCACTGGACATCGCAGTCGCAACGTTTGCAAGATTTAAAACCTAGGGAGGCACGCCGCAAGCTCTTTTTTACCATTATGAAAGTCTAGAAACCCTAGTTTGCTTTCTCTATAAATATGAGATTATGGAAAGGCCAAAAGATAAGTCCAAGGAGTCCAAAAACCTTTAAAAGAATTAATTGCACAATTGCTTTAGATTCAAAGGGTTTCAATGAGAGCAAAGCCGCTGAGAAAATTAATCTAAGGTTTCTATATACCTTAAAGAGGCTCTTAACTAGATTTTTAGCAAGATCAACCTTTATTCTTGATTGGTTATCAGTCTTGATGGAGTTCAAGATAGTGGTGGATTTGAGTTCAGTTTTTAGAGGATTCCAAAAGTGTCTTAGAGCTCAACACTTAATCAAGTATTGAAAAATCATATGAAGAGATAGATACGTGATCATGGGACTCGATCAATACAAGAAGAGCATATTCGCAAGCACGTGGATTTAGCACTTGTGGATTGGGAGTATTTAAGGTTGGGTTGTAAGTTGACTCTTTTGTATTCTTTCTTGATAGTGCTTGGTTATCTAGATTAGGTCCTATGGATTTTTTCCCAAGTTGGGTTTTTCACGCAAAAATATCGTGTGTCATTGTATGCTTGATTTACTTCACTTATCTTGACATGCTTTGTGATAACTCGTAGCCATCGTCATAACTACCATAATATTGAGGCAATACTTATCCTTTAGCAAAACTATAGACCAGACAATGGGTTTTTCAAGGGCCGTCTCCTCCATTCATGGAATACGATGTAGGCAATGTGTTTATCCTTTCCTCTTCCATCTCTCTCTCTCTCTCTCTCTCTCTCTCTCTCTCTCTCTCTCTCTTTATTGCTACTAACTTTAAGAATGGGGAAAAAAATTCTAAATCATATAAATACGTGAATTAAAATTTTGATTAACAATTACCATTTTGAAGAAGATGATATGATCTAGGCTTTATGAGTTTGCAATACGAAAATCGCCTATTAGCACATGCAGTAAGACTATGTACATTTAATACTCCTTGGACCCGCAATGATTGGAGTATACTATACTGGGGTTTTTTCTTTTTCTTTTTAATTAGCATTTTGATATAGCACCCTAGAAGAAAAATAACAAATAGCAACGATAGGATTGAATGTAGTGACTATCTAAGGCACATCCATGAGGCTAGACCCCAAAAAATTAAATATTGCAGTGGAACTAATGGTGCAATAAGAAGGGTAAGCTACAACTGATTAGAGAGAGCCACTGGTTGTCAATACAAGAACTTTAGTTTTTAATTTAAAACTAGTTGAAGTTATGGGCAATATTAATTTTTTGGGTTAGATTTGAAAATGGGTAATACTATATAAACAAATAGTTCATAAGAACTGCCACTATCACATCATTCTGGTGAGAGTTTATGTATAAATTTTTTGTAAGAATAATATCTTCCAAAATATATAATAGCATAAGGTATTTGTTTTGCAATATAAGGAGGGGTTATATATGCTTGATTCATTTGTTATGCAATTATTGGTACTTCTAAACTCTTGTGTGCTACTTGTACTCAGATGCTCAATCCTTAGATATTTTTTTAGTTTTTATGGCCTTGTTTTTTTGCTAGTTCACAGGCAATTTTGAACAGATATGTTGCCTTCATCAACAACCATCTCAAGTGTATGTTTTTGTGTGCATGTGTACTATCTATTTAAGAAGAATACATAAGCAAATGTTGGTAAAAATTTGAAATTCATGAACATAACTTTTATACAATAGGTCTTGCTTATATTTTTTTTTTTGGTTACTAATTTAAAAGGGTAGAGGGCGGACCAGAGTAGGTCTTGTATTATTATTATTTTTTTTTTGGTTACTAATTAGTTGCTTGTTAGACCTAGAATAGGATTAATTATGTAATTTTAGTTTTGATTCATTTCTAACTTAGTTTGTTGTAAGTAAACAGGATTTTATGCTTAAAAATCACAAAATGGGACAAAAAGTCAACAGTTGTTTGAACGCCCATTCGAACGGTGAAGAGGAGCGTTCAAACGGTGCGTCGAACAGTTGTCCAACATCAGAAAGTACTGAGGCTTGGTTTTCCCCATCAGAAGCAGGTTTAAACAGCATTTGAAGATTCTGCAGCCTTTTCTCTTCGTCATAAGGGCATTAAAAGCCCGTTCGAATGACACTAAGGGTCTCCGAATGGTTTGCAAAAATCTGCAACTTTGAAAGTCTATAACAACTGGGATTGAAGTTGTTTTTAAGGTTAGCACTATTATTTATGAGTTTTAGAGTTAGAGAGTAGTTTTAGAGAGTTTTTCTAGTCCTTTACATAGTTTTTCATGGAATTCTTCAATTCTTGTGATCAGAATTCAGCCTTTCAACTTGATTAAATCTAGTTTTGATTGTTAAAGAACAAACGTTCTTATTAGTAAATCTTTTGAATCAGGATTCATGACACAATCATGATTTGAGTTATCACAAGCCTTTATTGGAATTATGGGTGAAGCAATTAATTGGATTAATTGGTCTCGATATCTTCTTTTATTAATTCAAAACAATTTTCATAGTTTAGTTTAGAATAAACAAACACCATAAAAACTATTGACTTTAGGTCTTATTAAAAGCAGTTCCATTGTTTTGTGATTTCTGAGTGAGTGCGAGACGTCTCCATCATCTTGTCAAATTTTCATGAGGATTCGACCTTGAACTTCACCGAGTTATATTGTTTTGCCATCCTACACTTAGGATATTTAAGTATCTTTTCGAAGACACTGTTTGGTGCAAGTCAGTCTTCTTCTTACTTATCAGTAGATAAAGAACAAATCACATCAAAACCATTAAACCCGAATACTTCAATCATCAATAACAACAACACAGCTAAGGGTACATAACTTACTCCTTAACCCAATGCCAATCCGTATGCCTGACTGGTAACCAGCAATTGCTACAGATGTGGTAAGCCTGGACATCACTCTAATACATGTCCAGAGTGTAGGCTAGTCAACCTTGTGGAGAATGAAGTCGATAATGACAAAGAGGTTGGATTCGAGGAAGATGATGATCCATATGATGAAGAAGAATTTGTAACCGCGTCGAAACAACCTGAGTCAAATCAGAGGAACAACATCTTTCGGTCTTGTTGTACCATTAATCAGAAGGTCTATAACTTGATCGTGGACATCGGTAGTTGTGAAAACTTTATGTCCAAAAGATTAGTGAAGCATTTGAAACTACAAACAGAGAACCACCACAACCCTTACTTTATTGGGTGAATCAAGAAGGGGCCAATTGTGAAGGTGAAGGTGACAGAGATATGCAAGATTCCCATCACCATTGGGAAGCACTACAAGGATGAGGTTCTCTACGATGTTGTCAACATGGACGTTAGCCATATATTGCTTGGAAGGCCGTGGTAGTTTGACATAGGCACAATATTCAAAGGAAGAGATAACATTTATCTCTTCACATGGGGAGGTCAGAAGATTACCATGACTACATTAAAAGCTACCTTAGTATCCAACAACCCCTACAAAGTGGAGGGACAATCTTTCTTTATTTTAGCAGATCAAGCACAGAGTTTATTACTAATGTGAAGGAGGCACAACTTATTCAAGCAGAAGTTAAACAGAAGCTAGAAAAAACTAATACAATGAATAAGACCACTGTTGACAAACATCGCCACCTAAAACTTTTCAAAGAAGGAGAGTCAGTGATAGTGTTTTTTACGAAAGGAACAGTTTCTAGTAAATATTTACCATAGATGGAAACAAAAGAAGTTTGGCCCTTACCAAACTTTGAAGAAATGCCTACGTGATAAACCTCTTAGAGAATATGGGGGTCTCAAGAATCTTTAATGTAGCTTACCTATACAATTACCATGCCGAAGAACCAATTTATCTTGAGTATCACTCAAGGTTGAGTTCTTTTCAAGTGGAGGGGACTAATGTAGAACAAGATTTTAAAGAAATTCATGAAACAGTTTGACAGAACACGGGTACGCTAAGTCGCACCTACACTGAAAAAGTCTGAAACTACTACGTTTTACTTAGCAATATTTTTCTACTTATTTATTTCCATTTTTAAGCCATTTGTTTTGGCAGATTAGTTTAGTTTCCTAATTCTATAGTTTCTTAGTTCAACGGTTTCCTAGTTAGCTAGTTTCCTTCTATGTTTAGCTAGTTTCCATATGTATTTAGTTTCCTATTTGGTATTACTTATTCACCACTCCTCTTTAGCCTATATATAAAGCCGCTCTTGATGTAATATATAACTTTTGATTAATAAGATTTCAGACTTTTCGATATTTTTCTTTTGATTTGTCATATTCCTTATTTGTGGTTTTGTTTTGTGTCATGTTGTAAGCACCCCATTTTTAACCGCTCGGCAGTCTACGATCCGTCCAAACTTGTACTCAAGTCAGTATGGACGTATTCCAATCGAAATCAACTCTCTAAGTCTAATCCCGTCTATCCATCGCTTCACGGGCCCACCAGGCCCAAATAGAGGCAAAATGACCAAAATGCCCTTAGGGGCATTATCCTTTCAAACTCCAAATCAGGCGCGTCTTTTCGAAGACGGTAAGTCCCCTTTTCAATTCCAAATCAGGTGCGTCTTTCCGAAGATGGTAAGTCCCTTTTCCATATTCCCATAAGCACGTCTTTTCGAAGACGGTAAGTTCCCTTTCCAAATTCGATCAGGCACGTCTTTCTGAAGACGGTAAGTCCCTTTCCAATCCCAAATCAGGCACGTCTTTCTGAAGACAATAAGTCTCCTTTCTAATTCCATCAAGCGTGTCTTTCCGAAGACGGTAAGTCTCCTTTCCATATTTCATCAAGCACGTCTTTCCGAAGACTGTAAGTCCCTTTTAAACCTGTCGACCGGGACGAGACCTCAAGTCCCCTAAATGGTAGAACGGTTTAGCTTTGGCACCTGCTAGCCCGCCAATGTAGAAATGTCCATTTCAAGCATGTCTTTCGAGAAAGTTGACTTCTCAGGCGCTAAGTCTCTTTAGCAGTTTCCTAAGATCAGGTAGTCTTGGAAATGATCACGAACCATCAGAGTAGCGGAAATACTCGTAAACATCGCAACTGCCAAAATAGCAGAAATACTCGCAAGCAGGTCGATATAAAGAATTGCCAACAAGCCCCTGTATCATGAGACCGCCGTCAAAGTGGTGGAAACACTCAAAACCCAGGTCAACACCAGTGCCTGCTAGCCTACTTCGCTGAAAAATGACCAAACAGCCCCTAGGGCTATTTTCCAGCACATTTCTCGAGAACACACCTGAGTCCTCAGAATAGTAAGTCCATCCTTCCAAGATTGTCTTAGGAGCAATCCAGCATGATTAAGTGCCTTCTAGTTAGTTCCGGGCCAGTTCCAAGACGTTCCGATCAAGATGACCATTTTGCCCTTAGACATCCGAATGCCCCGAGGACCACACCGGCTCTGGGTATCAAACCGGTAACCTCTTGAGAATGCTTCTTATAGTGTTCTCAATGTTTTATTATCTTCCCGAATCATTCCGAGTCAGTTCCAGCAAACCCGGTGCAAAATGACTATTTTACCCCTAGTGGGCCGGTCGCCTTTTCTAGCCACACTGGCTCTGGGTATCAAGCCGGTAACCTCCCAAGAATGCTTCTTATAGTATTCCTGACCTTTCTTTATCTTTCCGAATCATTCCGAGTCAGTTTTGGCAAACCCGATATAAAGTGACCATTTTGCCCCAGGTGGGCCGGTCGCCTTTTCCGATCACACCAACTCTGGTTATCAAGCCGGTAGCCTCTTGGGAACATTCTAAATAATGTTTCTAAATCTTGAGTCTTTTTTTGGGACATTCTGAGTCCGTCCCGGCAGCTTTCCGATCCAGTTGACCGTTTTGCCCCTGACAGCTCCGTCAACCTTTCCGACAAATCTTGTCATCCTTTTTCAAGTCCATTACCTCTGGGACTCTATTCTAAGGGTTCCTGTCCCTTTCTGGCCTTCCAGGTCATTTCCGGCCCTTTAAATCATTCCCGAACTTTCCGGAGTCACTCCTAGTGAAGCCATGCTTAAAATTACATGGTAGTCACTAGTATAGGCACCCAATTATGTCAAAGATACATTGTTTGCCGACCTTAAAACTTTCCTAACTAGCTGGCGCCACTACAACAGGCGCCAGGTCATTCCTTTGTCTATAAATACAGAACCTCCTCTTGCGTAAAAGAGGTCCGCAAACTTAGTCTAAAAACCCTACTTTTCGATATACAGAGCTCGTAGCCTCTCAAAACCCTAGTTTCCTTTAGGTTTCAAAACCCTAGCCTCCTATACATTCACATACACTTCTATACACTCATACACTAGCCGCCAAGCCTTCTTTGAAGACTGAAGTGCTATAATCTGAAGTTTTGAAGATTGAAGACAAACTCTTGAATATTGGAGTGAAGACCAAAGTAAGACAAGCAAAGAAAAACGCACAAAGCTAAGCAAAATAAAGAAGACACAAGGTAGGCTTCTTATTTACGTTTACACATCTTCCCCCTTTTCTTCTCCCTTTGAACCCACTTGGGTTTTGTTCTATTTTAATCCCCCATCTTCTTCCCCCCCTTCTTGCATGCTTGAAACAAGGGAGTTCCTGGCCCATGTGTAGGATTAGGCTATTGGAGAGTCACCGTGTCGGGGGCTTTCTTTTAGTTTAACCGGAGACCACGTGGGTTCGACCTTTCTTAATTATGTGGTGAAGCCTTAACCTTATATGTTCACGACCCTCTTTGCATTGTGCATATCATCATCTTGCATTCTTCCAAAAATTATTTTCAAACTCGTTTTCAAAACTTGTATTAAACTTGTTTTCAAAATGGCGTCAAAATCTTCTCTTCCAAAATTTGTTTTCAAAATCACAATTCTATGGTGATTTTAGCCTTTTCATGGCTAGGGTTGCTTTAGGAAAGTGTTACATTTAAAGTAGTCAATGTGGTCCATATTTTCAAAACATTGTTTTCAAAACCACTTCCTTAAAATGTTTCTAGCCTTCTTATGGCTAGAATCGCTTTAGGAAAGTGAGACATTTTTATGTTTTCTAAAAACTCTCTTTTCAAAAGTCTCTCTTTCTAAAGCCCTCCTTTTCAACATGCTTTGCTAAAACTCTCCTTTCCAAAATTGTTTTCAAAAGTTCCCTCCAAAAATCTATTTTTCAAAAACTCCTTTTCAACTCCTTTTTAAAACACTCTCTTCACAATTCCTTTCCCAAAAACACTCCCTAGGTTTCCTTCTTAGAAAACTCTCTCCCTAAATTTCTTTCCTAAAACCATCTTTCCTAAAAGCTCCTTTCCAAAAACACTTTCCTCAAAGTTCACTCTCCAAAGACACTCCTTACGTTTCTTTCCTAAGCAACTCTTCCCAAAAATCTCTTTCTAAAAACTTCTCACTAGGATTTCTTTCCAAAAACTCTCTCTTTTCAAAATTCACTTTCTAGAAACTCCTCTCTAGGTTTTCCTTCCAAAAATTCCTCTTTCCAAAAAACTCACTTTTCAAAAACTCTTTCCTTAGAGCCCAAGTTAAACCTTAGAGCCAACAATTAGGAAACCCTAATTTTTTTCCCCAACAAACATAGTTTCCAATCTCTTATTTTGGCCTCAAAACCTAGATTTCCAAAACCTTTTGTTTTCTACATCAAAATTATATACATTTCCAAAACCTCGTTTCTACGTCAAAATTATAGTCTTTCAAATCTAGGATTTCTAAAACCTCCCTTTCCAAATCCATGCCAAATCCAATCTTCCCTTGAGGAAACCAAATCCAATCTCCCCTTCAGGAAACTAGATCCAATCCTCTGTTTTTGGAAACACAATCAAAACATCTCTTTTTAGAAACAAAATCCAATCCCTTGTTTTGGGAAATAGGAATCTTAACCCTTCCTAGTCTAAATCTTTCCTAATTCAAATCCTTCCTAATCTCCTACTTTCCTAAACTTTAAGTTTCCTAAACTTAAACTTTTAAATCTTTCCTTAAACATTAAGCTTCCAAATCTTTCTTAATTCAACCCTTTCCAAATCTTAACTTTCCAAATCTAAATCTTCAAATTTTTCTTAAGTTCAATCTTTCCTTAAACTTTAAACTTCCAAATCCTTCTTAATCTAAACTTTCCCTAATTCCGACCTTCCTTAAATTTCATACCTTTCCAAATCTAAATCTTCAAATCTTTCTTAAATTCAAATCTTTCCAAAACTCTAAACTTTCTTAAATTTAAAATCTTTCTAAAATTCTAAACTTCCTAAATAGAAAACTTTCCTAATTCGAAAACTTTGCTAAAATGAAAACTTTCCTAATTCGAACACTTTCCTAAATGGAAACTTCCTAAAACGAAACTTACCAAAAATGACACTTTCCTATTTTGAAAACTTTCCTAAATCGGACCTTTCCTAATTCGAACCTTTCCTAATTTCAACTTTCCTCATCTTCCAAGTCCAACATTCGAGTCAAGTCTTTCTTAAGTCTAGGTTTCCTAAAACCAAGTTTCTAAAATCAAATCTTTTCAAATCTTCCAATCAAAGTTTAATCTCCCAATCTTCCAATCCAAATTTCAATTCAATTTCTTCTTCCAATCATACCTTCTATTTTTTATCGGACTCTTGTCCGAACTACGACTGACCTGATTCCTCCACAAGGATACATAGGCAACCCTCATGGGTGCGGTCACAACACTTTTTAAATTTTTATTTCCACAACATTTTTCAAATTTTTATTTCCACAACACTTTTTCAAATCTCAAATTCCACAACCTTTTGCAAATTTACAATTCCATAACTCTTTTCAAATCTCTTTTCAATTTCAATTTCAATTTCAAATCTATCTTTTTGAATATCTTTTATATCAAATCAATTTCTTTTCAAATCTATCTCCAAATCTATTTTCCAACTCTCTTTTTCTATTGCATTTACATATCATGCATCATGTCTTTTTAAACATTATTTTTCTAAAGTGGATAGGATTGAACATTCGTTAGTGGAAGACTCTCATAGGTGAATCTAGGGTAAATAGACACGTAGGTACCGCAAAGGCGGGGTAGGGTGATGGCTTAGTGCGTCTTCCCTACACGTAACCAACTTCTGAACCTAGAATCACTATTTTCAAAGACCAAAATGGAGTTTATTTTCAAAAAGGGCTTAAAAGTTTTCCAAAGGTTACCAAACAACCTATTTTCTTAAAACCCTCTCTAGAGGTAGTATTTTCAAAAATCGTTTTCAAAAACCATAAGTGTAGTTTTCGGATTGTGCTTAGTTTTTAGGTGACCTAACTCACCTTAATCAAGTTAGGTGGCGACTCCAAATCTTTTCTAAAAGCCCTTTATTCAAATTGATTTTCAATTCAAACCTAGTCGTACTCATTCTTCTAGGAGGGTGAGTTCTAACGAGAGAGAATAGTGTTTTTCCCGCTTGTGTGTGTATTCCTCGAGTGCGAAAAATTTGGGCGCGACAGCTGGCGACTCCACTAGGAAAACTTAAAGGGTTAGGCCATAGTCATGTCTTTTTATCCTTCACCCATGTAGAGTCTTCAATTAAATTGTTCAATCCTATTCACTTTCAATTTTCAAAACCAAATTTTCAAAATTATTTTCAAACAAAAAACATGCATTCATATTATTTTGTATTAAGTTTGCTATTCACATACTAACTCTTGCATCTTTGTTTTGTAGGTGCACTTTTTGTTTAAATATTAACTGCCATTCATGAATGTGATGAACAGGATGAATGGGAGTTGTTGGGCTCTGTCCTCTACTTTCAAAAATCACACACACACTGCATATGCACCTGCATTCTGCATACTTGCATTTTACCCTGATATGTCCTTTGTAGTTAGAAAAGGGGAACAGTATATCGGTTGTGGGCTAGATATTGTGTCAGTTTCTTCGCCTACGATCTCTTAATGGTTCCCCCGCTCGGATCACCAACCGATCATGGCACCACCTCGGGGAGTGGGCCTAGGTTTGAAGATCCGGGGACCGAGCCTTTTTAGGACGCATTAGTCAACCCTCAACCTCATTCTCATATAGACACCATGTATAGCCAAACCTCTTGCTAAGAACATGGCTGTTGATGGATGGGGCGCTGAGTTTCTGCATCCAAAGTATGCCGCAGTGGAACGTCACTTACTAGAGAACCCTTGGCCCACAACCAAGTATGACTATGAAGAAATGAGCTAGGGGTTAGAGAAGCCAAGAGTGCAGACCGAACCCTTCGAGTTGGAAGGGGGTGAGTTAGTCACCCTGTTTACAGAAGAACCCACTGCAAAGAACAAGAAGGAGGCTGACAGCTGCGCCAGTAGCATCAACATCTTCGGAGCTCTAGGAGAAGCCTTTGCATGTCTCGCCTTGGCCAAGGATCCGGATCGCGAATGGAGTATCGAAGATGTGGGCATTGTTCCAAAGCCTTACTGAAATGGGTTCCCTTTAAAAGCATACAAGAGAGGGGTGTTTTTACTCACTTTCTTTCTATCCCTTTACCTTTTCGTCTTAAATTGATATCTGCATTTCTTTCTCTTTCAAACAAGAACTATATGCTTTTCACTGATATTATAGAATGATTAACCCTTTTTATTCACTGCTGCTATCTTTTATGTCTCTTGTGAATGGTAACTACTTTCTACGCAAGGGACATGGTTTATCTTATGAAATGATCTAACTTGAGGAATGATAGCATGAGTTAACCACTCGCCAAATGATCAGCTTTTCACAGAGAGAGAAGAGAAGGATGAGTGAGGAAACTACCCAAAGGCAACACTTGCAAGACACTGAAGCTAAGCGATGTGCGGCCGGATTATCAAAGTGAAGGGGAGCCATCTTTCATTTTCCAACATATAAAAAAATTGTAATAATAAAAAAATAAAAATAAAAAAATGCTTATATTCCCTTCGCTTAACCCCTAGTGCATCGTGAAAAGCAAAAAATTTTCTTGTCAACCGCGATCCAAGACTATCCTCCCCACACTAGGGCAGACAATATTTGAGAACTCTAAGAATGGTATCCACCCCCACTGTGTTAGGGCAACATTGAAAGCTCTATAGATCAAGCAATCTAGTTCAAAGTGAAGAGAGGCCTTCATTTTATTTCCCATACTGTCAAAAGGAACCCATTGCCAAACTTGTTGAGCCATCTATCTTTTCTCAATAAAACCCCAACCTAGGGATCACCGCCTATATTGGGTAGATTGAACTGCCAAGGAAAAGGTCTAAGGAAAAAGGGTCGAAGAATTATTCATTTCATAAAAGAAAAGAAAGGACAAAGTGGAGGAAAAGAGTTGCCAAGGGGCAAGAAGCAAAAAAAAAAATCCAAGGAAGGCCTGGAGAAAACCATGATTGAGTCATCTTCAAGAGCATATAAAAAGATCGAAAGAGAAGGGAGTCATGTTTCTCTCAAAAAGCGTATGAAAAGGGTGAAAGAAAAGAGTCATTTTCATTCTGAGAACTATATAGTCAAAAACAAGAAGGAAATTTAAAGGTGATCATAGGTTACAAAGAAACCCAGTAAAAACAATAGGTTCGGGCCTTTACCCTTTCTTGCAAAACCTTGAAACCATAGCCTACATTACAACCCTACTAAAGTCCGCTCTGATTAAAAACAGATTGCTTGATCTAAATGAGCTAGATACATTACCGAAGCTAAGAAGAGATGCTAGCCCTACTAAAATTAGTCAAGGATGGCATGGATCTAAAGCCTACTGAAAAAGATATCAAATTTGAGCCTGCTTATCCCGTTGTTTCTGAAACCCTATAACCTAGCCTACATTACGGTCCCAAACAAAGTCTCCTCGGATTGAAAGGACTAGCCGCTTATCACTCTGCTAAAGGTCGGGTAAGCTGTTGCTAAAACCCCGAGAGTCCAGAGTATCAGCCCAATAATCATATACACTAACCCCAAGGCAGAGAGTCGGAGGCGATCAAAAGGTTGAGAAAGGTACGAAGTGCTATCATCCAATCAAGGTAAAGTCGAGCTAGAGGATAGGCCAGACCCCCGAGAGCGAAGGAGATACCATTCCAAAGATACCAATTTCGACAGTTCCCCTTGTCATTCTGTTAGTCAACATATTTCTAATATGTGCATACATATTCAAAAAAAAAAAAAAAAAAAAAAAAAGAAGAGTCAGCATGAGCTTTGCATATATAGGATATAACTCCATGTAAAAATAGAAGTCACCTTATGTAATAAATACATAACATCATCATCCATCACGGGCATCTGATCATATGCCTAGCTGAAAAGATCATAAATGTATCTATCTATCTGTGCATCTAAATACCATAAATATCCATCTATGTACAAAACTTATCAAATAAAACTGTCTAACATAAATACATCTCAGGAATAGGGGCAAAAGAAGATCGAAGTCTCCACAAGGGGCATCTATCACAAGTCAAAGTCAATGTCATCTGGATCGAAATTCCCGAAACCCGGTATTAGAGGAAGCGGATAACTACTCGAAGCAGCGCCATCTTGCAGGGAAGATAGAGCCAAAATCAGCCGTATGAAATAAGAACTAAGCAACAGCAGAGTAAAAAGAAGGGGAGAAAAGATAACATACCCCGCCACCTCCCATCTGAGCTATCCGAGCTGTCAAGGAAGCTACCTCTGCTTGATACTAATCTTGCTATGTCTGGTATCAATCCCATTGATCCCTCACAGCAGTAAACTAAGCCTGGGGCACATATTCTCCGGCTCGGCACCACAGGTCAACCATCTCTTGGCCCACAGCGTACCCGCCGACTATTATCTCAAACCGGGTGAAGGCACCGACGGAATGAGCCCCAAAGTGCACAGCATAATCTGTATCTGGAGGAAGAAAGAACTCGGCTCCCGGTTGTCACTCCTGATAGGGGATATGCACTCCCGCCGCCAAGGCCCCAAACATATACTCTGGCGGAGCTCCTGCTGACCGGAACTCCTTATGCAACTGCCACCAGTGTCGCTCTCCGAGATAGGACTCCCAAGTATCATCATTGAGAAAAGCGGCCCTCGACAAGGAAAATGGGACCAAGTACCGTACAGTCTCGTAATGAACTAATCTAATGAAGGGCTATCAAGTCACATCTCTCGCCTCAATCAGCTCCAGGTTAGCCCGGAGCGTCACAAAATCAGTAATCTCCGATCGCTGGGCTACCCGGTCACGAGCCCACCTCAAAGCACGAGGATAGAGGTCATCCTCAACAATTGCGGGGCGATGGATAGGTAGGTACTCATAGCTCCACCAGGCAAGAAAAGGCCAGAAACTAGTCATGCTGCCCCAACGGGAAAAAGTCCAAACCTGCATCGATCGAAGGAAGTAGCTAAAGGAGAAGGATCCCCAGTCTAGCTCTGATAAAGCCCCAAGATTAGCCACTATGCTCACCAACCAAAAAGGCACAAGCGACTTGTTGTTGTTGCAGAAGCTGCTAAAGATGATACACAAAACAAGTCGCCATCTCATAATGTCTCGCCTAGCAGGCGATGGCTCAGCAGCAAAGGTACGGTGATCCTGACTGAGCCAAGAGACTAGGATGAGATTCCTAACTTTCACTAATGAAATCACAAGCTTTCCCTTGAATTCCTTCTTCCTTTCTCTTTTTCTCTTTTCTTTTCTCTCACTTTCTCTTTTGTCAAACTCACAAAATATTGACAAGCTTCTCTCTCTCTCTCTCTCTCTCTCTCTCCTTTGGCTTAAAGATAACTATAGATATCACTTGTATTTATAGCCACACATGTCACACACACACAAAATGCTAGCAACAAGAACACACCTCCCATTAGATGAAGCACACACCTTATGCACACACCTCACTTAGGTGAAGCACATACCTAGGTGGCACACACCTACAGCTCCTTACTTCACTAATCCACATGATTAATATAATTAATCACACTTACGATAATTAATCATCATTAAAATTAAACTAAGCATAGAAATTAATTAAGCTAATTAATAATGAATTAAGCCCACTAATCATGCTTAAAAATATGATAACACTCCCATGGCATGCTCTCATTAAAGTATGTTAATTAAAATCCTCAATTAGTGTAATCACACACTAGAATGTATGCAGTTAAGCTAAACATGACATTAAGCAAGTTAGGATTTTACAGTTTGAAAGTTCTGAACTCTATTGGATTGAGTTTTGCACACTTTTTTGAAATGAGACTATACCATCTTTCTTATTTTGAGCCACAGATTTTCTTGTTGATATCATTCTCTTGAAACCAATATTAAGCCTATACTTGATTGATCTTGTTTCTGTTACACCAATGTCAAAATATTCTCCTAATATGAAAACACAAGTATCTTCACTTGTTAATTAAAGGTTGATTTGAAAAGTAAAAAAAGGTGATATGTTTGCGATGTGATTATACAGAAGAGAATATCAAGAAGGCAGAAAGAAGGGAGGTGCAAGAAAAGAAAGTAAAGGGGTTGGATGTTTGAAAAGAAAAAGAGAAACATTGAATGAAATTGAGGAATTGGAAGTATGTACTTATTTATCAGTGAATGTCTTAATCACGCATATTTTGAGCCAATTATTCTTTTCTTTTCTGCCCTATACCTCTTGGCCATGTTATAACCTTGGAAGTTCTTATTGATCCAAAATGCGCATAACTGGTGTTTTAAATTATTGAGTTGAGTTCACATACTTTTAAAAGCATGATTGGTTTTTACATTGAATATTCCTTTATGAAGCTATGCTAAGATAGATGCACTTTCATTTTATCGGTTCTTGTAATCTGATTGCTCTCTTGCTTTCCCATGCATTTATTCTTGGTGATGAGCTTTCCGTTATGAGTACATTGTGTTTCTATTTTTTGTGAGTGTATGCCTAGTGAAGATTTAAATCAAAGCTTTAAGGTTATGATTACTTGACTTCCTTGGTTTGATTTACGATGGTTTGATGTTCATACACTTGTACTAAATCCCTTTTATGTTATTTAAGATTTGTTCTAAAGAGTTTAAAATGAGGTAGAGTTTAGCGATTCATTTTGATTCCTGCTCAGTATTAACTGTTCTAACTACTTTTGAGTGCAGGAAGGTTATAACGTTTGTAAGTGCCATCACTGGAAACCCTCACGAGACTATACTTGTCTACTCGGATAACCTAAGGGTTCAAAGGCTTGATGCATATGCTAAATTCATTCATGACTCCTACAAAATGGAGATTATCTTTTGATTTTGATAATTTTGCTAGGGTTTAGCAAAAGGCAAGTTGCGGGGGATATGATTGCACTGTAAAAGTGTAATCATAAGCCTTTAATTTATATTTTATTAGAGTTAGAATAGTTATTTGTATCTTATTTAAGTTATTTTATGTTTAATAAAGTTTTGTTTGAGTTTTGTAGGTTATGGAAGTTAAAAGAGACAAAAAGAAACAAGAAAGATCAAGGCGGAATTGAGTTAATCAAACCAAGGATGGGAATTTGACACTATCTTAAGAATCTAGCCATAACCTATTGCCCCGATATCCAATTAAGTTGTTTCTGGCAACATTGGGTATTTCATGAATATTTCGTGAATAAACTTCTGTTATGGTAAAATGGTGGGCTGCAATTCTTACTTTTCTCTTAGTTTTTTAAACCAATTTAAGAAGGATGGTAACTCTAATTAGAGGGATCTTTTTCCTAAACTTTTTTAGAGCTTGTTGAGAGTTTTCTTAGGGCGAATAGCTTAGTTTTTCTTCGTGCTTTCATTATATTGTAATCAAACGCATTTTTTATCAATTGAATTCAAGGTTCTTCAACTCTTCGAGTATAGCTAATCATCTGTTGGCATATCAATGCAAATATTGAAGGGTTTTGTATGGCTGATCAAGGTATTTCATGAATTTCAATGTTTTCATCTTCTATTTATGAATCTTTTTTGCAGTCTTGAGGATCTTGTTTAGAACTCTTGATAAGAATTCTTTAAAAAACAAGTTCTTACAAATCTAGAGAACCTATCAAGATTCCAATAAGTTTTTATTGATAAATCTTCCGATTCAATAACACTATCATCTTTGTTGATTGAGTTAAACCTATTTTGAACAACTGCACATATACCTAACAATTGGATTATTCCTAGCCAAAATTTCTCTTTATTACTATCATACAATAGTTTAATTCAATTTTCTCCAACAACCATCACAATCAAGATTCTATTTTTCTTTTTCTTTGATGAGTTTTCCTAATCCTTGAGTTTCGGCGAGAGTTTTATACACCAGTTCACAGTTCCTTATAGTTTGACCTTGGACTAACCGGTATTTACTACCTCGCATATCCTACACTTGATATTATCTCAAGCACATTTTGGAGCGAGTCACTGCACAGTATTGCCTTTTGGGTGCAAGTGAGGAAAACAAATGTTGAAATCATTGGAGGCAGAGTCACTAAAGAACACCTGAAATTCAGGGACTTGAGAATTGGGTCCTCCTTCAAATCTGAATTTTCTTCGGAGACAAAACTGTCCAGAAGAGATAAGAGGTCAACAAAAAAGAGCACTGTGCTTAATAAGGATATGACTTCGTTTAGGGGCTGTTTGGGTAATCTAGATAACGAACTAGATCAGACCCATGTCCAACAAGTTATCTATTTTTTATTTTTTTATTATTATTATTGACAACCAAATCTCTTATTTGGTTTAAGTTTAAAGTTGAACAGGTTTGGAGCACTTTGCTCAAGCAAAAGTGGATGGCCACAAGTGGAGCACTTTAGTCATGCTTCGACTGACTAACAGTAACTTCAAATTATATACATGATGTTATTCTAATCCAAAAAAAAAAAAGAAAATTCATGGTGAATTCATGTACAAAATAATACGGGTGAATAAGAGCTTTGCAAGCTACAGCCTCCAATTTCGCGATTAACTCCTTGTTGGCTCATAAGATTTCAACTTCTTGGCTCCTGAATTCATAAGACTATTCAACTTTTTTTTTAGAATCATCTGACCCTTCATCGATATTGTAAAAAATGCATAGAGGCCCTGCTGGGCATGTATAGTCATTAATTACATAAAACTGCAAAACTCGAAATGCTTTAACAACAATGGAATTGTTGTGTCATAGAGAATTCCAAGTGAGAAAATCGTAGAGCACAAGGTCCCATCTCCTATTTATTTTACAAGTACACATACACAACTAGTTATTAGTACTTTTTCTTGTAAAATATTGTATATATGTAGACACAATCAGTTGCAACTAGGTGCTTATTACATTCATATACTCTCACATCTTTTAATCTGCATTATATGCAAATCATAATTATAATTCATCCCAAAATCCAGATATTCGTTTCACAAAAGGAGATATATATATATATATATATATATATGCTTATTATATGTCGTACCAATCGTTTTGGTTGTGTGACATGGTTTTCTTCTAGCCATTTACTTAATTTGCATGCGCTTGAGAAAGATGAATACCACACTCAAATGTTGGACATCTGGGCTCAAGGAATTGGCTGCAAGCTCTGCAACTTTCTTGGGGTACCATTCAAACAGCTTGCTCGAAATTTTGCTCTCAAAATGTTTATCAATGATGTCTTCGTAAACGGCTCTCATCTTCAAGCTTAATTTTTGGAGGTCAGAGATCGTCACATCCTTCCGTGGATTCCTAAATGTTTCCATTCTCTCAATGCTAAAACATCCATTTCTCTTTATCACTGCCTCCAGTTCCCTTGGGGTTGGATAATACACAGGCAAGTTGAAAGAGTCCACCTTTTCCTCGCTGACTAATCCCTGTAACATGAACAACATCATAGAATTATATAGATAATAGGTAGATAGCCTTAACCCACTTTTTATGGAGAGACTGGTTCCGTGACTTGAATCTGGGCCACAACCCTGGGGCAGATAGCAATTGCTATTGCGCCAAGTCACGAAAGAGATATATATATATATAGTTTTCATTATATTATTCTCTTGCAATCACTAGTCCTCTGTTACTGCTTACCTGAGGCTGGTCTACCTTCAACGACCGTAGAATCACTACAAAAATAATCACCAAGCTCCCTAATCAATCTCATAGTACGGACAGACTTTCGTTACATGTCTATCAACTTTGAAGTATGAAGTTGCATCCAAACCCGAATTGAATTGAAATCTAACCGTTTTAGTAACTCAAAATTGTTTCTAGGAAAACATATTATGTGCACCAATCGAATCGAAAATAACTTAAAACAGAATAACGCTCTTTACCATTTTGGCCATGTCCAGGAGGCATCTTCCTATGACTTCATATCCAAATGCAGACGTAGTCTGAGAAAAGGGGATCATATTTGGGACACAGGGTATAATTAGGGACATAAGTCCCCCACCCACAAGCTCCTGTGCTCTTGCATTCAGGAATGAGTTCAAGTCCTTAGCAAATTTAGCTGAATAAGCTTCTGAAGCTTCCTTTTGGGTGCCCCTATAGTAAATCCTCCCCTTATTCCATGCAGGTGAGTTCTTGTCGAGAACCTCTTTCGGTACTTCTGAGAGCCAGTTGAGTGCTGATGATGAGTAAGCAAAATGAAGAGAACCCTTTGGGAATAGGAGGTCATAGAAAGATCCAGGTACTCCAGCTGCATAGTATTGCCTTTTTGGTGGAAGCGATGTGAAAAGAATGTTGAAATCATTGGCAGCAACGTCACTGAAGAACACCTGAAATTCAGGGACTTGAGAATTGAGTCCTTCAGATCTGAATTTGAGCTCTACAGCTTCCAGTATGATCTGCACTGCTGCAAATGTATTGGGTCCCGTAGAGCAGCCAAAGTCTGCAATACGGAATGAATTCGGAGAATGGGACAGAAACTGGTTGATGTCAAGATTCTTGACAATTTCTTTGCGCATGGTTTCCTTGGTAGCATCCAGAAATTCTCTCTACAAAAGGTAGAATGTCAACTTTCACTGTTGTTTAAGATGCACTTCTGTTATTTCCATCATATCATTAGCATTATAGCTCGACAAATGGATGCGTGTAATGGAAGAAAATAACGCCAGAAAACATACCTGACTGGATGAGTTCTGCACATAGCTGTGAGGTCCATCTCCTCCATTCATGGCATATGATGCAGGCATTGTGTTTATCCTTCCATCTTCCATCTTCTCTCTCTTCTTGTTGCTATTTGCTGCCAACTTTAAGAACGGAAAAAAAAAATTCTAAACAATCTAAATTCCTGAATTAAAATTCCGATTCACAATTAACATTTTGACACGAGGGTGAGCTCACCCTCGGCACAATAATAAGATTACTCTACTATGATATGGGCCTTATGAGTTTGAAATACAAAAATAGTCCCTCAGCACACGGGGTAAAGCCAGGGATGGATGATGATTCTTGTTAAGTGAGAGAGAAACTTACATAGAATTGTATACAAAATTTTTTCTTTTATAATTAAAATGACAATTATATTAAAGACGACAAAAAAAGAAGCATTGCTTCTATATAAAGGCTGCGTGCGAAAAAATAATACCCCTTCACTAAAATTAAAATAACTTATAAAGTTAAAACATAGCTTCATAATTACCACACAATCTCATAATTTTAATATTGAAGGGTTGGGCCTGTGTTGTTTATTTTGGCCAAATAATAAAAGGTTAGTCAAATTCAGTTTGGATAAATAATGGAGGTGTTAGTAGATTGAGTGGGGGCAAATGTAAGTGTTAAAAATTCAGTGCCAGCGATACATTTTATTTGCAACCTAGGGTCATAAATACATATAAATAAATTTAAAAATGGTAATGCTATACAAATAGAAATTTCATACAAAGTTTATCAACAGAATGCTGAATAAGATTTATACACTTAAAATAAAATATCCATCATGATGACTCTTAATTAGAATAATGTCACTATCATATCATTCTGATGAGATTTTTTATACAAATTTTTTAGAAAAATAGAAGTTTTTATTTACAAAATAATAAAAGTTGCCAAGGTCAGTGAGGGCAACTGTGTTATGACCCAAGAGTCATATGGTACAGTTTTAAAATGTGTTATACTAGGGATATACAAGTGCCTATATAAATATAACATTTCGCCCTCTCCTTCTCCAAGTGATTTGGGATCTCAGCACATAATTTGGAAGCCAACTTGCCACTATTGTAGCTTGCCAGGATAACCTTGAAGACAGTCTGCAACTGCCGTAGCCTGTCGGGATCTCATTTCCGCCTACGTGCAGTCGCCCGGTCTCACAAGCTGCCCCACTGATCCCTTGCTATATCCACCCATGGGTAAGACTATCTACGTTTAACTCTTTTTAGACCCCCAATGACTTAGTCTTGTGCATTTGGCAGCTTTGTTTTGTTTTGTTTTTTAATTAGCATTTTGATATAACATCCCAGAAGAAACAGAACAAATAGCCACGATAGGATTGATTTTAGTGACTATGTAAGGCAGATCCATGATGCCAGACCCCAAAAGGTTAAATATTGCTGTGGGACGCTGCATGGTGCATTGAGAAAGGTAAGCTACAATTGGTTAGAGAGAGCCGCGGGTTATTTGTTCTGCAATATCTTGATTCATTTGTTGTACAAGTCTTGGTACCTCTACACTCTTGTGGGCTATTGTTGTACTCAGGTGCTCAGTCCTTAGATATTTTGAACAGAATCTTCTCAAGTGTACGTGTGTATGCACGTGTACTATCTATTTAATAAGAATACATAAGCAAAAGTCGGTAAAATTTTGAAACTCTTCACACAAACTTTTATATGGTACAGGTCTTGCTTTTTTTTTTTTTTTTTGCAAACTTCAAAGGGTAAACGTGGTGACCGGTTTAGTATACCTGCCAGTTGAGCTCCACGGAAAGTGGTGAATCATCGCTAAACTCAGTCTCACCGAAGGTGTAAGAGAGTGGCAACTCCCCATACAAAGCATGGTTCATAAGATTACCACTTCAAATAGATTCGACCCTGCGACCGTGTGTGAGAGACAAGGCGAAGGAAATTTCACCCAAAGAAGTTAGTTGATGCCATCTCAACTACCACGTCAGGTGGTATAGTACAGGCCTTGTGTGAGGAGAGAAAAACTCCTCGCACAAACCTTAACATAGATTGTCTCGTTGAGCAGTATTGGCTTTGAGAAGGCAATAAGTAGCCCAACGAATGGCTTGTCTTGTATTTTGCAGCTCACCTCCAACAACCCACCAAAATCAAATGGTGGTCGTGAAAGCCAACAAAATCCGTAATTTCTTGTGAAGACAGAACATAAAGTAAAAAAGCAAACGAGAAGAACACTGAAATGAAGAGGAAGAAAGATAAGTAGATACATAGACTTACCTCACCGATGATCTGAGAGGAGAATCGAAGAAATAACAAACAGAAAGATGAAGTGGAAGGAAAAACTGATGAATTGGGAGAGATGCTGCTGTTTTTGTATCTATTCTCCATTCAAAGTCAAATCTCTGACCTTGATTTTTTCATTTTTTAATCTTTTGTTTCGGTGATGTCACTGAAGCTTTGTGTTACGTACATGTCAAAGGTGATATCTTGAATCCCACGGCTAGCCTAGTAAATATAGGAGCGAAACTATAGATCCAAATTTTTTAATGTAAAAATTTGGCAACTCCTTTGAGTCAAGGTAAGAGAGATTTTTCTGAGTTTAGCTCTTCTCTAAATCTTAATATTTATAGTTTTTTAAATTTTTTATTTAATAGTATCACTTTAGATAAGATTAATTTAACAAGTTTTTTAATTTGTCAAATTGTTCAGAATACTAGCTCAATTAAAATAAATAACAATAGCCATAAATTAAATTTTAAAACAATCTTGATCTCAATTTTGCCAAATCTTTTACCAGTTCTTCATGGGAGAAAATCTCACCCAACTACAAAGACCGTATTACTTTTTTTTTTTTTTTCTTTTTTCTAGTATGATTGTTTCGAAGAGAGGGTTAAAACGATGATTCAAGACACTCGGTAAATGTTTTATGTGCGTTTCTTTCAATCGTTCTTTAAGTCTGAGTAACAAAAATGAGATAATAGAGGGAGGGTCTTTGTAGTTGGGAGATATTTTTTTCCATAGAAGGCTGATGAGAGATTTAGTAGGATTGAGATAAGATTTGTTAAACATATTAATTTATGGCTCTGTATTTTTATTTTAATTATAAATCTGTCATATTAATTTTATCTAAACGTGACACTATTAAATAAAGAATTTATAGGATTATAAAGACTAAGGTTTGAAACAAAGTCGAACATTAATTTATCTCTCATAAATTTTTAATCTTTACATAAATGACTTGTCTTTGAGTAGTATAAAAACAAAATTAAGCAGAGCTGTACGTAAACATCCATAACAGCATAAAAAAAATTAACAAAAAAAATCTCGTCTTTTCTCTCTTGATATGTATATCAGCCAAAACCCAGATTCAAGAGGCGTGTACTCTTCATGTTCGTGCACAACAATCAAAAAAAGGCAACGAAAAAACTGACGGCAAATGTCATGCCATTTGAATTTTCTTCGGAGACAAAACCATCCAATAGAGATAAATAAATAAATAAAAAGATGTCAGCGAAAAAGAGCGTTGGGCTTAAGGTAAGTACAAGGGTAAGGATATAACTTCCTTTAGGGCTGTGATGCAAGGTGATGGAAAATCACAAGAATTAACAACTTTCATAATCTGTTGAGTTTGACCACGAAAATATCAAAAAATAAATAACTAATACTTGTACTTCTTAATCAATAACACAAGAATAATAAAAATAAAAAAGAAATACTTTCCAAAATATTATTAATCAAAAAAATGAGTTGAGACAAAAGCCCTTTACATCGTATTTAAATAAAAAAGCAAACCCTAACCTTAATTATAAAAACAAGGTAAAAATAAAAAAAATAACAAAATTAACAAAATTAAAGTTAAGCTCAAATTTGAAAACTAAAAATATAAAGAGACTACTAGGAAAAAAACTTAGAGTAAACCGGATTCGTATAACTCAATATATTAAGTAATCAAATCTTTTCAAAAAAAAGTAAAATCCTCCTTTTCAAAGCCTAAACGATGAAATTTGCCAAAATTTTTCCGTCCATCATCGTGACTTTTGCGATGAGTTACTTCTAGAATTGCGTTTTTCATCAACTTGTTAAATTTCTGACAATTTTGAGATACCTCCATTGGTTGTCTAATTTGTCCTTAAATTAGTCCAAATGCTCCATGTAGTCCAATGCTACATAGGCAGCTGCATTAAGCTGTTTGGATAATCTAGAAAATGGACTAGATCTAGGTATATAAATTCAGCCCGAGGCTCATGAGTTGCTCGAGCCCGACTTAGACCAAGCTCAAGTACCCTATGGACGGCCCTGAGCCCCTCTTCTAGAAGTCTGAGTCGGCCCGCAAGCCCGAGCCCGACTGTGAGCCCATGAACTCCCCCCTCGCCCCCAACAGCTCTTTCCTTTTCAAATTCAATTTGATTTTTTTAAACACTCTCCACCGATACCCGTAACCTCGCTTTTTCAAATTTATTTTTCTTAAGCACATTTATTAATTTTATATATGTAATTGTATAAATAATTTATCTTAGTAATTCTCATTAATAATATATAATAATAAGTGTAAGTGTAAAGTTTTTTACATAAGTTCAAAAAAATTAAATATATATAAGCTTATAAATAAATTTCTAATTCATAGAATCATAGTATATAATTTATTATAACTAAATTTATTAGTTTTAAAAACATAATACTATAAAAAAAAAATGGGTCAAAATTCGAGGCCCGAGGCTTAAGCACGCGGCCCGACTCAAAGCCCATCCCTAGAGCCGTGGGTTGGGCCTGAGCCTTTCCCTTCACATTTTGGCTTGACCTGGCCCAGCTCAAAAAATAGCGGAACCCCGCAAAGCTTGGTCCGAATCCAATGGGCCACAGCCCGAGCTGGCCCGCCCCAATTAACATCCCTAACTAGATCAAACCCATATCCATTAATTTATCTTCTTTTTTTTTTTTATTGACAACCACCTCTTATTTGGTTTAAATTGAAAGTTTAAATAAATTTGGGACATTTTGCTCAAGCAAAAGTGGATCGCCATGTACTTTTAGAATGCATTCACCAAACATGCCTCTTGTTTGGTTCAACCAGTTGTGGTTAGAACCAGTTTCCGTTCTTCCCAAACATGCCTTTCTAATAGATTCCCAGAGCAATTGAATAAGGGGGTAAAATATTTTCACACCTTTCTCAATCACGTCTGTCACTAGCATTATTTACTATATACTAACATTGTTAAAGCACTAATTTTAGATGAATGGAATGATACATGGGATGGGAAGCCAGCCCTGACAACAAAACAATTGTATAGTTGTGCATGAATCTATAAGAGAGTATTGATTAATAGAGTTGATATATTTCTAGTTTACCATATATATAATGTTACAATTAACAATTTTGTTTACAAAATTATCATTACGAATAAATAAAAAGAAGTAAATCTTATATATATTAAATAATATAAACTCCATTACTTTGTATTTATTCATAATAAAAATCCGATAAAAAAATACTGACTCTAACATGTCTCTCTCGCGCGCGTATCTACTATTATAAAAGCCCCACTCCACGGTTTTTTCTCCGGTACATTGTCAGTTCTAAAACTGCCCTTCATCAATATTTCATATAAGTTCATAACCTGCCCGCCAAATTGAGGATCAGACAGCAACACCGTTTTTTCCCCTATAAAACCGACTTAAATTACACGTGACATCAAGTGTTAGGTCGGTTTCTTTTTGGAGGTGAGAGCCACGTATATTACAACCATTTTTCTTAATTCAACGCATCACTTAACGCTATAGCCATAAAGATTATTATTAATTTTAAGAGAGATTGATTACGTAACCCGGTGTATCACGTTTCTCGGTATTTTAATTGGAATAATAGTAGGTAAAAGTTGCCCATTTCAGTTTTCACCACGTGTCCAATGGCAATATCCTCTACAGTGCTGGGCTCTACATTTTGCTTTAGACTTGAAAAAAAAACATAGATAATTGTTGAGAATAACTAAATTAACTTTCCTACGTTGTTAGTTTTCTTTTTTAATCAGTTTGTGTAACTATCTAAAACAAAATATTCAACAATTAGTTATAAAAAGAAACTACTTAACAAATAAAAAAAGAATTATATTTTTTAATTTTACAATACAAGATTGATAACAACAAAGGACACAAGAGCTCAAGCTCAATTGATAGGCGATAATCTTTCTAGAAAAAGAGTGCGATTTTTTTGGTAGTGGTTTACCTATAAAGTATGAATGAATGGCTACAAAGGGGATGATTTTGGTGATAGAATGGCCGGAGACAATTTGATCTTTATGGTGGTCTTAAATCAAATAGGCAACTAGGTGGTGGGAATTGGTATAGTGGTGTGGGTAGTGACGGCAGTGGTAAAGTGGATATTATTGTAATGCCAATGATTATTTGGCAGTGATAGTAGCGGATTTGCAATCCAAGTATCAAAGTTTCATTTTGAGAGGTGGTTTTGGTTGGTTCAAAAAGAGAAATGTTTTAAAAGCATTTTGGATTATTTCAAGATTTTTTAAAAATATTTCAAAAATAATAAGTATTAAAAAAGTAAAATATAATTTTTGTATTTTTCTTAACAAAAATTGTATAACATTTAGAAAAAAAAGTTTTAAGTTCTAGTTAACACAACTTATTGTTTTAGTATATAACGTTGTGTTTTAGTGCAAAATTCTCTATGTTCCATTGTGTTTTAATGAAAATAAAAATGTTTTGTTATTCCACTAGTGTTTTATTTTAATCTCTTTAAAAACAAAATATTTCAATTATTTTAAAATAAATAAATAAAAATTTTGTTCCTTGTTTACAATGCAATGATAGTATCAGCGTTTGAGTTTGGTTAATCGATAAGGGGGGAAAGTGAACGATGATATGGACTATGGGACACATGAATTCTATACATTTTTATTGATTCGATTAATGACAAAACGTGGACTAAGTTTTTTCTAAGGTTTTTTTTAGGTGATAGTGCTGGATTTGCAATGTCGTTATCGTTATTGAGTCTGGTCAATAAATAGGGAGAGAGGGAGGAGCGGTGAAAGTTGCTGTGGCTTGTAGGACACAAGGTCTTTTGTAAAGGCTATTTTTTTTAATTAATTTTATTGGTCTTAAAAAATGGACTACTCTTAGCAAGAGTGTTATTGGAAGTTAGTTTATGATAAGGGAAATTCTATTATATAAATTTTAAGAAAAGGGAGGTCACAATAACTTTTGATATCACAAAAGTGAAAAATGTATTATAAACAAGCTTTAGAAGTGGTTACTATAATTTACTTTTTAACTTTGGGTACTAATAATATTTAATATTTGTTTATAAGTGATAATATGCATAATAAAAGTGTAGCAATGACAATAAAAAAGGAAAAACGAGGGATCAAAGTCCCAGTGAAATGCACTACATAGTAATCTCATCATATGCATCCTCTTTTTTAATAAAGAAAATTGAAAACAAAAATAACAGTAATTTCATATCAAAAAAGACTTGTACATATGTTTGTTTATACATACACGATTATGTACTACTACGAGTGGGTGCACATGCGATGCATGTGTAATATTTACACAACAGTTACATAATAAAAATCGTTGTGATTATAAAATTTAAATGTGAGAAGAATTTATATTGAAGTAATTTTGTCATTTAGTGGTGTTTCTCCCTTTATAATATAGATAACATAAGTTTAATGTATGGTATAACACAATATATACTATAGTATAGGGCATGATATAATGCTTAATTTTTATTGGTCCACATTATGCATAAAATGATGATATAAGAAATATAAAATTTTAAATATTGATTCAATTCTTTTTTTTTTTTTGGTGGTTGACAATATAAATGTTTTTACTTATCATATTTCTTTTGTATCAATGTGTTGAATAAAGTGGTTAGCACGTGCGAGCACATGCCGAACTACCAGTATATATACTAGCATGTGCCAACCATATTTTCTCAATAAATACAAACAAAAGAAGAGTATAATGGGAAAATGTTTATATAACCAATGCACAAAATATTACAAATAAAAGGCAATAATAATACATAATGTGAACAAATAAAAACTAAGGATTACATCATATCTGAACTAAAAAGTATACGTTGAGTGTGTTATACTTTCTGTTTTTTTCCCCTTAACAAGAGCTTCATCGTTTCTTTTCACCATAGTTGCTATACCGGCTACTTTAAATCATTGAGAAATCTTTACCAAAACATTATTCTATGCTTGTTATAGTATGTTCACTATATCATGGTCAATTAATAGAACCTGACCCTCCTGTGACCTTTGCCTCCACTAATTCCATCTGGTAAGTATAAGAGTGTAATTTAACATTGTTACCGTTACTGCCATCAACATTGAAATAACCACAAGCTTAACACACCACATATATATATATATATATACTAGCAATGAATCTATGTCATGCACGGCTACATAATTAAAAATTTAAGATACATTTACAATATTTTATATCTATTGATAACTTAAATAAAGATAATAATCAATAAGCATAAATCATCCATAGTTTGTTAGTAAATTAAAAATGACTTAAAGTACTTGAACTAAGTAAAGATTCAATAAAACACAACAATCTATCAAAATTACAACGAATAACTATCTCATTAAACCCAACGGAACAAAAAAAAATGATGCGCCCATGCTACAGGTTCGAGAAAACGTCTTCTTTTGTTCAACAATTCGTAAATATTTGTCAATTAAAAAATCTAGTAAAAAGAGATAAATTTGTAATTAAATTTAATTACTGTAATATTTTAAACTAAAAATGTTTTTAGCATACTCACCACGTAACTTATAAAGGTTCGGAATTTCATCAAAAAGATGCAAGCCTTCAGACCCATCAACTTTAACAACATATGAAACAACCGGAGGATATGTTATTTCATATTAATTGACCGGTGTGGGGATAACAAATGTGAAAGCTTGTATAGTTCTGTAAAACATTCCTTCTACCATCCTATAAAACGATGAAAGTAATAATGCATATAGATTAATATATCTATGAGAAGAAAAAAGCATAAGAATTATAACTTCATGACTAATCCTTTTAAATGTATAGCTGGACGCTTCATTACAAATTTTGGCCTATTTGTTCAAAAGTTCAAGTTCTTTGCAACCGCTCAAATTTTTTACTATAATTTGCATCCGATAACTGCATAAATAAAAAACTTAATGTACAACATTTTTTTAAGAATAATGTCAGATTTTTAACTATTTAAAAATAATATAAAATAAATATAATATAGATTCTTTCAACTTGTAAGTTGCATCAGATACATAATAAGCGTCCAGTGTACAAATGAATACTTTTACCACAAATGTTGAAAATCGAGCTAGACCACGTAGTCACAGCCCAACTTTGCAATCACCATCAGCCCCTTCCAATTACCTGCCATCATCATCCATCTTCCAGCAACAGTAAGCCATTTGTGATCGAAATATTTTGTCCCATTGAGTTGTCAAGATCATCACGGAAAACAGCTAGTTAGTCATTATTTAATTGTCAAAATTCCCTCCAAATACTAACTAATTAATGAAATTGTAATAACAGTTCTAGAATAACTAATTTTATTATATATTATTTTTTATTATTTTACCTGTTTTATTTTTAATTAGTTTAATAATAGAGAAAACCTTCCAGCATATCAACATTTTAAAAATTAATTATAAACACCTATAAACTATGACTCAGTATTATTATACTTTCTTAAACTTTAAAACGTAACAAGTTAACCTCCTAAACTATCAATTTATATCAATCAATCCCTCCATTTAGCAATCCGTTGAAAAAATTAATAAAAATTTGTTATTTAACTTCTACATGTTAATAAAAGTATAATTTTATACCTATATTGATATTCTCTTGTTATAATAATTAGCAAATGATTGAAATGTCATTTAAAATAACATGTAAATATAAGAGCAAAATAAGAAATATTTAGTCATTAGATGATTATTACAAAAAGAGAACTTAGTTTAGGTATAAAATAAATTTTTGTAAACATGTACAAGTTATATGATAATTTTTTATATATTCTTCTAACTGATTGTTAAGATATCGCTAACAGAAGAGATTGATTGCCACAAATTCGTAGTTCAGGATGTTAATTTGTTACATTTTAGAGTTTAGAAAATATAGTGATACTGAGTTATAGTTCAGGATATGTATTTATAATTAATCTGAATTTTAATAAGGTTAATTATTTAAAAGGGTAATTACAATAATACCTCCTAAACTATGATTCAATATCACTAAGTTACTATAAACTTTAAAAGTAACACATAAACATATTGAATTACTAATTTTTATTAATGATTGATTTATCTATTCAAAGCAAATCGGGTTATTCTATTCCACCTCTTACAAAGAAAAGAACTTAAATCAAAATACTTAATAGCATGGTAATAGCATGGTAATACGTTTATTCAAAACTTCTAACCCGAGCAGTAGTGACATAGCAGATCTCCTAATCGCCTACTTATCATCGTAATGAATATTCCACTTAAAAAAAACTACTTGCCAGTCGGTTACCTTTGTTTTTTCTTGTCTTTTCGGCAAAGTAAATTGACCTAAGGTTAAGATAAATAAGGCTTTGACCCCTAAAAGAATCGTTGGGATTCTAAAGTCAAAGAAATCATTTTATCTGCTAATAGTGGCCAAATTGGTGTATTACCAAATCACTCCCTATTGCCACAACTGTGAGGCCGAAGGGGTAGTTTCAGGTTCTACCTTGCTGGCAATAGGAGCTTTAATTGCTGTAGCTTCTTAGTGCTTAGGGAATTCCTAAACAGCCTGCTCTCTTCACGCTTTTGGTTTCTTCTTCCCCGCCTCTTAGGCTTAGGCTAACAAATAGAGCATGAGGGAGGACACCACTGTCTGTATACAAACTAGAGAAATTATACTTTTGTGAACTTATACAAATTTCATAACAATTTTTTTAACTATTTTTATAATAAATTATTAATAGAAACTATTGATTGATACAAATTTATAATTTTGAAAGTCGATATACTACGTTTTAAAATTTAGGACAGTTTAATGATATTAAGTTATAGTTTATGAGAGAATGTTGTAACTATCCCTCATTTAAACCCCTTAAACTTTACTCAAGTTTACAATTTCATTAGTTTAATTTTTATTTTTAGTAATGAGTTATCATGTTCCAATTCATTCCAATTTAGTACTATTTAGTTAACTTGAATTTAGATTCTCTGTATTTTATAAAATGAAATAGAGATCTTTATTCTATCTACTGTAAAGTTAACACCTCATTAATGAAACAATGGATGTACCGGATGAAACCACCTCAGTTTAAGTTTCTGTAACTGATTATACAATTTCGTTTTGCAATAGAAAAAGTTAAAATCCTTCAATAATTTTTTTATCAAACGTAACGGAGATGGAGATTGCCGTTAATTAGTATCTATGAGGGTTTGCGCTGGAGAGCACATTTCAGCGCCTTCATCCAGGCATCCCCTCTCCGGCTATTCATCTTTTCTGGTTTCAAAAATCAAAAGCACAGGAACTCTGTAAAGGGTGCGGTATCCACTTAAACTGGGTTCTAGCTCTGTATATATATATCAAGAGAGAGAGAGAGAGAGAGAGAGAGAGAGAGAGCTCTCATGGCGTTGGTGCTGTAGCAGAACTTCAAATCCTAGCTCTTTTTGCGAAGAAATCCAACATTAACTTCAATAATCGAGTTCTGCCATTTCAAGAACTAATTCTGAATCAACGAGGAGAGTTTATAGTGAAGTTTGGAACAACAATCATTATCAAATCATTCTCTCTTTCTTTTCTTTTTTTCTTTTTTTCTTTTCTGAATTTGAATTTCTGCAAACTCAGAAAACAGTGATTTTAAAATCATTCTAAATAAGCCTGAGAGTTGTAAATTTTTGTAACCGGTCTTGTTCTAACCATGATGGCTTTAGCTTTGTTCAGAAAAATTACATCTAGTGATTGCAAGGCAACGACAGATGGAGGGTGTTGTGCGTATACTGTGCAAGAAAACAAAAAAGCTACTTTTGTCTGTGGTGTTAACTTGTTGGTCATGTTATTGGAAACAGAAAATAAAAAATCAATATGATTTGCATAATTGTTGTCTTTCTTCTTGATTGGCATATTTGATCAGTGCATGATCATCTTTCTGAACAATTTTTTGAGATAGAATCGCGCCAAAGAAATCCTGAGCAAGACGACGGAAAATGAAGGCGTGAGATTAAAAATATTTAATGATTTTACTGATTTTGTTAAAAATATCAGTGAGATGGTTTCATCTAGTATATTTATTTTTTTTATTAATGATGTGTCAACTTCACAAAAAGATTTTTATTCCATCAATAGAATGGAAAAAATTCAAATTCATATTTTTTACATCATGAATTGAAATTAGTGTCCATGTGAAATTGTCAATTCTTTCATTTGGTCTCTTCATTTTTGTTCCACTTAATTGGGTTATTATTTTCTTATTTTGAACCTTAACTTAGCTCAAATATGATGTAATATGATTATTTTTTACCTTCATTAATGGAATTGAGTCTATTTCAAATGTTGGAGGGCTCAAATAATAAATAATAGCAAAAAGTAGAAGTTAGAGAATGGCCTTGAAACTCTGGAGAGAATTGAAGAAAAATTCAAAGGAACAAATTATAGTTTATCCCGTTTATTAATTAACTGTCATTACCTTCATCAACTTTTATTACCATCAAATTGTCTCTTTCTGTAACTATAAGCAACATTGTCTACAATTGATACCCTGGACAATTCGTATTTTTTTGACTTTCTCTCCCTAGATATGTATATATTCTTATTAAAAACATCTGGTGGAAAGGCATACGAAAAGCTCCATCGCGTTAAATCGTTAGTCAAATGGCGATATTAACCACAGCCAAATTTGACCTGAACATTAGTAGTATTGAATTTTATTCAACAAACTCAATTTCTTGGGATTAACCATGAATTTGGTTCATACAGTTTAGCTCTAATAAAGTCGTATACATTAATTTACTTATATCTTTGAACCATAAAAACCATGTCACCGATTCAGAGATAACTATCACTGCTAATTTACTTAGGCTATGTTTGGTAAAAATGAATGAAAAAAAATAAAATGAGAATGGGAGTGGAATGAGAATGAGAATGAGAATGAGAATGAGAATGAAATAGAATAATCATTCTCATTTTCTTATTTAGTAAGACCAATGAACAATGCTAGAATAAAATAGATTAAAATTTGTGTATGATATGAAAATTTAACATTATGTCTATACAAAATATTAGTAATATATATTATTTAATTATTAAATATTATTAAGCATTTGTAATGGTGGTGGTCGCGGGAGCAGCGGTGGTTTAATTATTAAATATTTTTATTAATTTTCAATCTTTTAAATTTTTTAAAATTTTAAAATTTAAATTTTTAAAATTTTTTTAAAATTTTAAAATAAAAAAAAATAATTATCAAACATGTTTTATATTTTTTAAAAGAAATTTGACAACAAAAATCTTACTAAATTTTATTTTATATTGGTTCATAAGGGAATGAAATGACCATTCACACTCTTAAAATAAGGAATGGTTATTCCAATAAAATATGATAATAATCATTCTATTCCACCTTTAAATAGTGGTACTAAACAAGGGAATAAGAATGAAAATAAAAATGGTCATTCCATTCCCTTTCATTCTTTTGTTCCAAACATATCATTATATCTTTCAACCATAAAACCATGTCACCAATTCAGAGATAACTATCATTGCTAATTTACTTATATCTTTGAACCATAAAACCATGTCACCGATTAGAGATAACTATCATTGTCCGTTCATTATAATTTACAAAATACATTGATACTGTCATATAAAGGTAGAATAGCATTATTTGGTATTTTCAATTTTTGAAAGTGTTTCTAATTTTTCATTTCTAAATATTGTTTATCAAAAATTCTATCATATTTATATTCTCACTTAACGGTATAAAAATAACTTATCAAAATAAATTGAACTTTTTGCAGGTCTTAAATTGTGATAGAAACAACTAATGAAAAAACATGCATCCCGAATTGCTCTCGAATTCATCTTTTAGGTAATGTCTTGATTGCTAATTTTGTTTTTTCCTTAAACGAAGTACGTCCCTCATGAAGAGCTTTATGAAACCAATGATTAATGATGGGCTAACCTATTTATCTTCGACAAATTCATATAAAGCATGTACAAATGCAATAATCTGGTAAAGTACGAATTTTACAATTTTATCTAAAAGTTTTTGGGCCACTACGTTGCATAGTTGTGGGTCCCATAATAGTAGAAGACTATTGACTCATATTTATGCAAGTGATCATACACTTAATATTCAACCTCAAACAAGCAGGCATATCAATATGTTCATAATTAAATATTTACCCCAATGATTGTGCACGTGTAAGACAAACACTATCAAAAGTCTTTTTGATCTTTTTTCAAAGTTTTAATCATCCAAGGCTTGTCAATATGCGTTAATCTTCCTTTTAAAGCTATAGCTACTTGCCGCTTTGTCATAACGTCCTTTGGGGGTCACTTTTTGGATTTCAATAAGTTTATGTGATTGATCCTTATCTCCCACTCTTCTGTATTTTTTCTCTCTCTGTACTTTCTATTTCTTTCTTTTCTCTTTTCAGAGTCAGAGATTATTTCTACTAAAAATGGTGCTCATGCTATCTCATACTCTAACTCGGGGTAAAACATTTTAGAGAGAAATTCTTGAAGGAAAACATTACTCATAGAAAGCATTGAGGCAAATGATGAGAACTTTTAACCTTTTCATTTAGATGATATTATTTTCATGTACAAATTTGAGTTAAAAGTTGAAAGATAAATTTGAAAGAAATTTCCCTTTTTGACACAAGCTTCTCAGACACCATTTACTGCATGCCTCATATGATTGTGCAAGAATTGCTTTAGGAGCTTGAGCAGAAGGTGGAATGGAAACATGGTGACAAAGCCTTGGCTAAAATATGAAATTTTGTGCACGGATAGTCCATCTTTTCTTGCGAAACATGTCTCCTAAATGGGCTCGTCCTTGCATGAGTTTGAATTGGATGGGGCGCTAGGAAGTCTCATAGTTTTGGTTGTGCTCTATAGCTTGGAAAAGAAAAGTGAAAAACAAAATGCAATTAGCATGTGGAGTTAAAGGTTTTATGCAACGCATGTCCTATGTAGATCCCTTTTTTGAGGAAATCTAGGTATGGTGCTCAACCTATTTTGGAGGTAGAATTTTGTCCATATTATGCAATACAATACTTATTCGGCATGGGCCAGTTGATGATTCTTTGTTTGGGCAATCCCGCCTCCATAGACGGAGGGAGATTTGAGCTGCTCTTGAGACATAGTTCTATGCATGTCATAAATCCTTAGGGTTGAAAAACCCTTAAGAGTTTTGGTTGGTTCGATTAACATAAGATTAGATTACTCATTTCTTTTTACGGTAAATTAAATGCATGATAATGTAATGACTTAAGTTTCTTAGAACTCTTGTTTTGAATTAGATATGGATGCATGAGCATAATAAAAGTAAATATGTGAGTAGCATACAGTAAATAAATGATTTAGAAAAGCCCCTTCTTGTATTGCTTCTGTCTTTGATTTTCTTGATACTTGGAGGTGAAGAGGGAGGATGGAAGACATGAAATATAAGATAAGTTAGCATCTTGATTTAAAAATTTTGGTGCAATGTATGTCCTAAGAGTATCCCTACTTGATAAGAAAATTAAATATTATGCATTTAACTCACTTTTTAAAGATAAAAAATTTACTCCTATATGTAAATACTTTATCTATGTTTAAAATTATTTATATATTCATACATTCAACTATAGAAACAAAGAAAAGGTCGGAACCAATTCGTAGCTACGGGCAACCATAATAAATTCATACATTCATATGCATAACATATTTCATAGCTGCGGGCAACTATAGCAAATTGTCTATAGTAGATAGATAAATACATGTATAAAATATTAGTATCGTAAATAGATAGGCACAAAAAGACAACACCTTTTTTTATATTGTATAACACGTGTTACAGACTGATTACTTCTCTCAGCCGATTAAAGTGACTCGATTTCAGCCGTTCCAAAGTCTTAACTTTTCCACTAAAGAAATTTAGTAGCGACACGAAACGTCACCGTCATAAGTATGACGGGAGCGCTCTCGTAAATTGAAACATTTTTTACTTTCCCCAACATCACCATATTGGTCTATCTGACATCATTGGAGTTCCCGTTTGCAGAAATGTTAAAAGGAACGTTTATGTTAAAACACATATGGGTCAAATCTAGATTCTCTCATTGATGATTTTGGCCGCTGTCACGCTTACCATAGAGCCAACAAACCCAGATTCCGTTTCTATTTACAACTTTTAAAAGCATAAGTTTTGTAAAACAGTCATTATCAGTTAAAATATGCAACCATGGACTCGTTTGTGAATTTTTTTTTTTTTTTTTTTTTTGTTTACTCGGTAACATAACTTAAAAAAAATTACTTTTTTATTTGCTTTTTTAACTATAGGCTGTTTGGTAAATCTTTTAGCTTATTTGGTTTTTTTTTTTTTTTTACGAAGAAATGACAATATTAGAAAAAAGGCCTTTACGAGAAATCATCATCATCAAAATGTACTTTACTGTTATAAAATTAAAATAATATAAAGCAGATAAAATAACTCAAGACAAAGTATAGAGAATAGTTATTCAAAAATTGTCAAAAATTTATCATATTAGTTTTTCAAGAACATTTAGGAATTAATCTTCTAGACCATTCAAAACTTTATTGATAACACAAAACTAAATAAAATACAACAAGGCGTTTGAGGATTTACCTATACCTCTCTTCCTTCTATTTTCTCTCTGTCTCTTATTTTCTATTTTTCCTTTATTTGTGGTTGTACCTTGAACTAACCCTTGAGCTCCTATTTATAATGATTGGAGTCGGTCGAAATTGAACCGAAACAGAGGCGGTCGCCAAAAACATAAACGCAGAAGGTCATCCATTATAACCTCATGCATGACATCATGCATGATGTAAGACTCCCCCTTGAATGATCGCAGAGTAGCACAAGATATATATTTTGTTGAATATGTTAAAATTGCCTCATTAAAACCTTACTAGAAAAAACTCAATAGAAAAAAACTTAGCAAAAGAAGAAGAGTACAGTGCTTAACTCCCTCTGTTTAATAAAACATTGTTTGCTTCAAGAAAGATTTCTGAGACGATGCATACCAATACCATGCACGAGTTTTTCAAATGTTGCAGTTGATAGTGCTTTAATAAATAAGTCTATCAAATTATCACTTGAATATATTTGGTGGACATCAATATTACCATTCTTCTGGAGTTCATGTGTATGAAAGAATTTTAGAGAAATATGCTTCGTTTTGTCACATTTGATTTAGTCTCCCTTAATCTATGCAATACAAGTTGCATTATCCTCGTATAATATTGTTTAAGTATCTTTGACTGTAGATAATCTGCAACTTTCTTGTATATGTTGAATCATAGATATCGGCCAGATACACTCTCGGCTTGTTTCATGAATTGCAATTATCTAAGAATGATTTGAAGAAATTGCAACCAATGTTTGCTTCACAGATCGCCAGGATATAGCAGTATTACCATAAGTAAACACATATCCAATTTGAAACCGAGCTTTATGTAGATCAAAAAGATAGATAGCGTCTGCATAGCCAATTAGTTTAGGTTGTGACTCCTTTAAATGGAATAAGCCCATATCAGTTGTCCCTTGTAGATAACACAATATATGCTTAATTCCTTTCTAATGTCTTTGTGTTCGTGCAAAACTATATCTTGCCAATAAATTGACAGAGAATTCGATATCAGGTCTTGTACAATTTGCAAGATACATAAGAGCATTGATTGCGCTAAGATATGGTACTTTAGGATCAAGAAGTTTCTCACTATTTTCTCGAGGACGAAAATGATCTTTTTGTACATTTAGTAAATGGACAACCATTGGGGAACTTAATGGATGAGTTTTGTTCATGTAAAATTATTTTAAAACCTTTTCAACAAATGCCGATTGATGGACAAAAATTTCATTTGATAAGTGCTCAATCTGTAATCCAAGACAATACTTTGTTCTCCTAAGATCTTTCATTTCAAACTCGTCCTTTAAATAATTAATAGTTTTAGTAATCTCTTTAAGAGTTCCGATAAGATTTAAATCATCAACATAGACTGTAATGACGACAAACCCGAATTTTGATTTCTTAATGAAAATGCATGGGCAAATTGTATTGTTTATATATCCTGCTTTCAAGAGATATTCACTTAGACAATTGTATTACATGCGATTGGATTACTTTAACCCATATAAAGATCTTTGAAGCTTTATTGAACACAAATTTTTCGTGGTTTTGAATTATTTGCTTCAAGCATCTTAAATCCTTCAGGGATTCTCATATATATATATATATATATATAATTATCCAATTTCCCATATAAGTAAGTGATCACTACATTCATTAGACGCATATCTAGTCCTTTTGAGACTGTTAAATTAATCAAGAATCTGAATGTAATTGCATCAATTACAAGAGAGTAAGTCTCATCATAGTCAATACTAGGTCTCTGCGAAAAACTTTGTGATACGAGTTGGGCTTTATATAATATTACTATTTCATTTTTCTCATTTCGCTTTTTTACGAATACCCATCTATATCTAGCGAATTTTATGTCTTTAGTGTAAGTACCCCATTTTTGCCCGATCGGCAATCTCTGGCCCGACCGGGTTCAGTTTTCAAACACCACACTACGTGCAAGCTCAAGATGAGCCTTTCAATCTCCAATCTAGTCAACCGGTCGCTTCTTGGGCCCATAAGGGCCCGTTAGAGCCATAAGCACCATCATTCTAGACAACTTTCTAGAACGAGTGGTCTTAGAATATGGAATCCGCTTTTATGATCTATTTTAAATAGGTTAAATACTTGCGGATTGTCTCACACCTAGATTGACTTTTTGTCGATTCCCTCTCTCATCGCTTATGAAAAGGGCTACCAGTGAGTCTAAGTGTAGCTACTATTGTTATGTGACAAGAGGATAAGGTTACTTGCTCATGTGTGTGAAAGCCGCCATACTTTACATTTCTGCATTTCCATCATTGGAGAGATAGGGTTGGACTTCCACCAAAAAAAAAAAAAAGAGCATGGGATGAAACAGGTTTGACTTCTAAGTGTGTCAATCTGCAAGTTAATAGACATGGTACGCATCCTAGATCACACCTAGGGTTTATATTCTCATTAGTCTCTGTGAAGTTCACGCTTGCACCACTACATTGTCACTAATATGGTCTTAATCATCTCACGACCAATTGTTCTTGTTTCGTGTGGTTTCGTGCATATTTGATGTTGATCTTTTCAAGCTAAGGTGCATCTTGATATTCATAAATCTATATTTTCCCTACATTGATTGATCATGTCTTAATTTGAAAAGTTTAATGGTTCTACCAAAAAAAAAAAAAAAGAAAAAAACAATTTTGGGCTCTCATGCACTTTTAATAGCTTTCAATGTCTTCATGAACTAAGGACAGAAGCTACCTGTTGCTTTTCCAAAAGGGCGATATCGGCCATCACTCAAGAGCCCCACTTGGAGGAGTTTTCCTTTTCATCAGAAGAGTGGGGGAGAATGAGTCAATGAGTTAAATCTTTGAAAGTGATGCGAATGCTATCATATTCTGGCAAGAAAATGGCAGAACCTGAAAGGGAAATCCTAAGAGAAGGATAGAAGTTCAAAAGACCACCTAATCTTAAAATATAATGCACATAACTGAACATGAACCTAGGGGCAACCCCCAAGACATACATCAATTTCCATCTATATATGAATTCATCAAAAAACATGACATGCATTCAATTTCATTCCTATATAAATTCGTGCTTTTATCAAAAAGTATGACATGCATTTATCTTAACTCCTATATAAACTATACATGTTCATGCATTCATCAAAAAATACAATAGACATTAAATTCCATTCCATGTATTAAACATGTACATTCATTTTCATACTTGTATTAACTTGCATGACAAGCATTCGTTTCAATTCCTGTACAAACCATATTGTTCATGCATTCATCAAAAAGTATAATATGCATTCAAAATTCCATCTTTGTGCATTCGTCAAAAAATATGACATGCATTTAATTCCATTCTTATGTAATCCCGTGTATTCATCAAGTATGACATGCATTCAATACCATTCTTGTATGTGTATTTATCAAAAAGTACGATATGTAGTCAAGTTCATTCCTGCATAAGCCTGTGCATGCATAAAAAAGAATGACATGCATTCATTTCAATCCCTGTGTAAACCCGTACATTTATATCTATCCATGGGCATAACATATATCGTTCTAATTTCCTGTGAAAACTTTAGACATCTTAATCTACCTTTTTCACACAATAAACACTGGGCAACGTCCCACCCTCGACCTCCCAATCAACCTCGAAATAGCCTGATTAGACATGGATCAACGTTCCATCCCTCCAGTCAAACTTGAAACCTTCTCAAATCATAAAGACTAGGGTAATGTCCCATCCTTGACCTCTCGACCAACTTGGATTAACCTTTTTCAAACCATGAAAACTGAGACAATACCACACCCTACACCTCCCGTTCAATCTCAAACCAGTTGATCCATTAAAAAGGGAACCCACCAAAGATGTTTGACTCTCCAGATCCCTCAAACCTTTCAGAAAGATCTCACCCCCCTCCAGGAACAAACTCAAGATGCTTGACTTCAGAGAAACACAACCCTTCAGAAGATACGTTAACAAGAATCTTATTATGCCTAGCGAAAGCAAAACTCGACAATAAAGCAAACACCGAGTATTCTGATCTCAAGAAATCTCAATCCAAGAGGTAACAAATGTCTCCCCTTCAAGCTCCGAGATAGAAGAATTACAAGCACAAAGTAATCTTTGATGATTCCACAGGCTCAACCATCTACAAAGCTTCAAGGAAAAGCCCAGGTATAATTCTAACTGAATTGTCTCAAAATCAACTTTGAAAACAAAAGCCCTTGCTTTCTTTCAAATCCAAAATTCGATTTTCAAAAATTCAAAAACTTTCAAGGCTTCATCTACAAGAACTTTCAAATTTCAAAATCAGTTTCAAAAGCTTGCAAAACTATTTCTACAAAAAAAATTTCAAACTCAAGAGATCAAAACTCTTACTTTCTTTCGAAAGTCAAAATCAATTTTCATATAAAAAAAAATTTTCAAACCTTTTTCCACTAGGGTTTCAAATTTCAACTCAATTTCAAAGAGAAAAAAATCCTACTATCTTTCAAAAACACCATCAAGTTTAAAAGTTTCAAATGTTCAAGTTTCAAGTCAAGAAGAATTTCCTAAACATTTTGTCTTCAAAAAATTCAGGTTTCAAGTCAAAATGAACTTCCTATATGTTTTGCTTTCAAAAAAAATTCAAAGTGTCGAGTCAAAATGAATTTTCTATACAAGAGTTCCCAAGTTCCAAGTCAAAAAAAAAAAAAAAAAGTTTTCTATCCCTCATAAAAAAAATATAAAAAATAAAATATATAGTACTTTCTGAATTTCAAGTTCAAATGAATCCCCTTCAAATGGTTTCTAGCTTTCTAGGTTTTTAACTTTTGCCTTCAAAAAGGTTGGCTTCAAAAGTATCCTATAGGTTTTCTAACTTTTTCCTTTAAAATGTTTGACTTCAAATCATTTCTTGAGTTTTCCAAGAACTTTTTCCTTCTAAAAGTTTATTCTCAAGAACATTTATCGTGTTTCTTGAGCTTTTTTTTTTTTTCTTCAAAAGCTCTGTTTTTTAAAAGAAATTTCTAGCTTTCGCCTCAAAAAGCTTAACTTTAAATATTTTGGGTTTTCTAGCTTTCGCCTAAAAAAACTTAACTTTCAAAACTCTGGGTTTTCAGGCTTTTACCTCAAAAAGCCTAGCTTTCTAAAATTTTTGGGGTTCTCGAGCTTTCTCCTTCAAAAGCTCTATTTTCAAAATATTTATCGGGTTTATCGAGCTTTATCCTTCAAAAGTTTCATTTTTTAAAAGAAATTTAAGGTTTTCAAGCTTTTTTTTCTCAAAAAGCCTAACTTTTCAAAATTTTTGAGTTTCCCGAGCTTTCTCCTTCAAAAGCTCCATTTTTAAAGAATTTCTCTGGTTTCTCGAGCTTTTTCCTTCAAAAGCTCTTCTTTCAAAATTTCGGATTGTCAAGCTTTCACCTCAAAAAGCCTCACTTTTCAAAATTTTCAGGTTTCCTAGCTTTCTCCTTCAAAAGCTCCATTTTCAAAGAATTTCTCAGGCTTCTCGAGCTTTTTCCTTCAAAAGCTCTACTTTCAAAATTTAGTGGTTTCAAGCTTTCGCCTTAAATAGCGTACTTTCAAAAAAAAAAAAAAAAGGAGAAGCTTTCAAGTTTTCAAGACTTTATCCAAAAAAAGTTTAATTCCACAATCTAATTCTAGGTTTTCAAACCGTTTTCCTCAAAAGTCTCATTCCAAATTTTAAAGGTTTTCCAGACTCATCCAATTCAAATCCAAATCCATCTATTACAGAAGGCCATTTCAAATAATCAACTTCCATGTCAAAATCATTTAAAAAAATATCCTTTTCAAAATAAAAAAAACCCTAAATCTCCTTGAAGGGGTGTCGTTCCATTGGCTAGAGTGTCGGTTTAGGAAAAATTAATTTCTACATCATTTCAAAATCAAGTTTTGAAAATTCCAGAATTCAAACAATCCAGTTTTGAAAACTTAAAATTCCAAATTCCAACTATTACGGTCCCTCTGATTGCCTCACAGTCAACATGGAATCCTTATTTCATTATTTTTCAGCCTTCGACAAGTAAAGACAGAAAAAGATGGGTAGCTGTAAGCACCCTATTTTTGCCCGCTCGACAATCTCTGGCCCGACCAGGTTCAGTTTTCAAACACCACACCACGTGCAAGCTCAAGACGAGCCTTTTAATCTCCAATCCAGTCAACTAGTCGCTTCTTGGGCCCACAAGGGCCCCCTAGAGCCATAAGCACCATCATTCCAGGCAACTTTCCAGACCGGGCGGTCTCAAAAACCAACCCCATCCAGGTAGCTTCCTGAGATCTGGTGATCTCGGGGACCAACACCTCATCAAGATTCTAGACGGTTCACTTCTGGCGCCTTCTAGCCCGCCAATGTAGAATGTCCGTCATGTAGTAGCTCTCCGAGACCAAGTGTTCTTGGAGACCAACACCATCCTTACAGGTAGCTTTCTAGGACTAGGTATTATCAGAGACCAACACCACCCTCACAGGTAGTTTTCTAGGACTAGGCGTTCCCATAAACCAACACCACCCTACAAGTAGCTCTTTAAAGCCAGGCGTTCTTAGGAACCAACACTGCACAGGTAGTTTTTCGAAGCCGGATGGTCTCGGGAACCAACATCTAGGTCGACATCGGCGCCTGCTAGCCCGACTCGGTGAAAAATGACCGAACCTGCCCCTTGGGCCTCTAGGCACGTTTTGAGAAAGTTCAAAATCCCTCAAAATGGTAAGTCCACCCTTCCAAAGTGTTACTGAATTGTTAGGCGTACTCCACACGCCATCCGGTTCCATTTCGGTCTCGTTTTGGCTAACTTTGGTCAAAATGACCGTTTTGTCTCTAAATGCCTCAGCTCTGAACAAACCCCACCGAACGGTAAAAGAGTCTCCTGAAACCATCTCTGAATGACTCGGCACGCTTAACACAACACTCCGAACCATTCCTGACCGTTTTCAAACAAAACTGGCCTAACAGCCCAAACGCGCCCCAAAACAACACCGCTCCTAGGTTACTGAACGGCAGATCTTGTCATGAACTCTTGTTTAACCTAAGGAAGAAATCACGATGTTAAACACACACGACTCGATAAAATTTCCCTGGAGCGTCTCGCAGGCACTCCGCTAAAATTGTTTTTTCCCCCATTTCCCCGGTTATAACGCATCGTCAAATGACTCGAGAAATGTGTAAAACAGGGAATTCCCAGAACCTCGTCCATAGGTCTTTCCATCGATATGGCTCAATTGGATGGATCGCTTCCCGAAGCCCTTCATTGTATTGCGCAAAGACTGCAACTTTCGGCAACCCCTAGAGCATTTCGTAGACACTTCGCCAAGGTTCACTTTTTCTTCAATTCCCTGATTGAAATGCACCATCAAACGACTTGAGAAATGCGTAAATTAGGGAATTCCCGAAAGTATTTCGAGAATACTTTCCATCGGTACGGTCTGATCGAAAAGATCGCTTCCCGAATGCCTCGATCACATGACAAGAAAACAGCTACTTTCGAACACCCTCGGAGAGTATCACAAACGCTCCGCAAAGATGTCCTTTTATGCACTCTTCCCAAGACAATATCCTCCACTTCTGAACACAATTCAAACTTTTTAAAAACATGAAACTTCACGAGAAACCCTAGGAGAACATCGAGGGAGCAACCGATTTTTCCGAAACCTTCTCGGTTGGCTCAATTATCGAGATAAAGTTGAAACGAGCTGTTGAGTCAAGGTTTATCCTTGTTAACTCAAGGTTAATTCCCATGTTGATTTTGATGATAACTAAACATTGTGTTATGTTACTAATGAATCTACTTAGTGTGATTAACAAGTTCATAACTTAGACTTAAAGTTGAATCTTAAGTCTAATACATATCAAAGGAATGAACAACAAGTTCAAGTATGCATAGTTTCAATGAAGGTTGATTTGCACCAGACTAACGACTTCATCAGTTGAGGAAATGAAATGATCAGTTAAAGGTAAAGAATGGAGATGATGTTAATGCCTAAAGAAGATTTCATCAGAATACACAAAGATCAGTTGAAGTAGTGCAATGCTCAGTTGAAGAAGAATTAGTTGTTGAAGAATTTGGAAAATGCTCAAGAGATGATCTCATCTGGTATGGTTAAGACCAATTCAAGACAATGAGATTGAAGTTGCTGAGAAGATGGCTCACAATGAATATCTGATCTCTACATAGAATTCAAGTGAAGAATTCTTCTACAAGTGTAAAGAGTCAATGAAGACTAGATGTATGAAGAGATTTCATCAAGTCTGCAATGGACTCTGTGAAGTGTTTATTGAAGAATGAAGAATTGCTAGCAAAGAGAGGAAATCAGAAATGAAGCAGTGTGAAGCTCTACAGAAAGCTTGGCATTGAAGAAGAAGTTCTACATTGATTGAAGAAGCTTTGTAAATGAAGAAGAAAAGACTAGCCTTGATCTAGTGAAGCTTTGACTGTTTGAGATTCAAGAAGACGATCAATATCCAATGATTAATCCAATCCAAATTTAAATAGAAGTTAACTCTGATGAGTTAGGAAGATTTGATTAATCTTCATACCCCAAAGACATACTTCTTGAAGATCTTATACCAGTGCTTTGATAAGCTTGATCAATAGAAATCTGAAGGCTGAATTCTGGGCAATGAGGGGACTCATGATAATAAGGAGTCGCCTCCTGATCATAGACGCTAAAAGGCCTGAAGACATATTGAACAAAGAGGGGACTCATGGAATTGAGGTGTCGCCGTTTGCACACAGAGGCTAAATGGCTTGAAGACAAATTGGACAATGAGTGGACACATTGAAACAAAGTGTCGCCTCTTGAACACAGAAGCAAAAAGCCTGGAGACCAAGTAGGCAATGAGCGGACACATTGTAATGAAGTGTCGCCTCCTGGTGCCAGACGCAAAGGCTTGAAAATAATATGATTAATGAGCGGACACTTGAAGATGAAGTGTCGCCTCCTGGTAAGAGAAGCAAAATGCTTGAAGTTCAAATGATCAATGAGTGGACACCTGAAGCAGAAGTGTCGCCTCATGACAGCAAAAGCCTGATATGAAGAAGACAGATGAATAAGGAGTCGCCTCATCAACATGAAGAGGGGACTCATGAACTCAGTGAACATCATCTGGTAAATGCAGAAGCAGGAAGTGTCGACACCACAAGAAATGGAGCCGACTCCCTCTGTCGCAACGACTATTTTTCTTAATGTTATAACAGACTGGACGTGCATTTATGATACCCAACTACCTCCAACGGATGGAATCAATGCAAGGGTATATATACTAGCCTCCAACTGCATTTATACACAAGAATCAAGAGGAAGAAACAAGAAGAGATGAAAATCTACTGAATCACTGATATTCCTGAAACATTCTTCCTGTTTTATTCTTGTGAACTTTGATTGTAAATCTACTATAGTTAGAGAGTTTGTTTGTGAGTTGTATACTCTTATACACTTGTAACTGAGAGTTTGGAGAGTTCTCTTATATGAAGCAAAACTCTGGTAAAGTTTAAGTGGAGCTTGGACAAAACCACTTGGGAATTGAAGAACTCAGTGAGGGGTTCTTGTAGAGTGAGCTGAGCACTTCATCAATCAGCAGCCCATCTTGTAATAGGTAATTACATAGTGGAAGAAGGCTTCAAGGAGGTCTTGGGGTGAGGACGTAGACCATGGTTTGTGGTTGAACCTCGGTAAATCTGTGTCTCCCTCTTATTGCTCTGTTTTCTTTGTTTCCATTGATAACATTGCTTTGCACATAGATTAGCCATTGCTATTTTGTTTAAGATTAATTTTAATTAATCTTAACTTGTATTAATCTTTGAAAAACCCAATTCACCCCCCCTCTTGGGTTGCCTATTGGACCAACAGAAGCATATGCTACATGCGCTCAAATTTTGATCAAATCGACCAAAGTTGGATCAACCGTCAGGATTCAACCAGTACACAGGGTGCCACGTGTCATTCTAGCAATGGAACAGTACCTACGCATGTGCTACATGCGCTAGGGCAAATTTTGGCCAGGTGCATGTAGCACATGCACCAGGCCTGTTCCAGATTGCCTATAAATACTAGACCCCCCCTTTGCATATTCTAACTCCGAAATTGATGCGAAATTCTGCTGAAACTACTCCAGAACTTCGAATCTCTATACACATTTCACTCCTCCAACACTTAGGCTAGATTCCACCCCCCTCAAGGCCATACACTTCACTTACTTAGCCTTATACACCACTAACACTCACTAGCCTACTTTAAGATGGTATAGCCTAGGAGCCCCTTGTTTATGTGGTATAGCCTAAAAGTATTGTATGTGTTCATGACCTCTTGCATATTACTATTTTGATAATGTCTTGTGTGCTTGGCTTCATTTTCATGCTTATTACTATATTCTACAATGATTACATTACTCTTATTTCCATGCCATTTTCAAGCTCTATATTTCTTTCAAAAATGATTCCAAGAGTTAGCTCCTTGAAGTTTAGGAGGATACCTTAGAAAAGCATGCCTTAGATAATTCCTTACTAACCCCCTAACTCTCATCTTAGCATCATGGCATTTTAACTTGCATAAGGATTGTTTCCTAGCTCTCTAATTTTCAAGGTTTCCATTCTTTTAAGTTTAGTGGTTGGAATGGCCCCATGGAACTCTCTCTTGAGCGGTTTCCCTTTTATTTGGCCATAGAAACCCTCTCTTGATGGAATGGTCTCCTTAAAAAATGGCTTTCAAAATCCTTTTCCTAAAATGGTTTTCAAAAATTCATTCTCTCCATCTTTGCATTAAAAATGGTGCATCAAAAAGTTGTCATCGTCATGTTGATTTTTGAACCCCTTATACTCTTGTCAAGATAATGGTTATAATGGACATGAGGAGGAAACCTTCCTTGGAATGGTCTCCAAGCACCACCCATACAAACCGTACGCTTGGCTAGAGTTAAAATTTTCATGAAAATGATCTTCACAAAGGTTGCTTATCAAAGTCCACTACATAACATGTTTTTTTTTTCAAAAGTCTTTCCAAAAGAGCATCAAACAACATTTCAAAATCATCTTTCAATTCACCCTTAGGTTAACTTGACCCTAATTGTCCAACCCTAGGTTAACTTGACTCTAGTTGACCAACCCTAGGTTAACTTGACCCTAGTTGACCAACCCTAGGTTAACTTGACCCTAGTTACCCAACCCTAGGTTAACTTGACCCTAATTGTCTAACCCTAGGTTAACTTGACCCTAGTTCACTCACCTTAGGTTAACTTAACCCTAATTAGTTAACCCTAATGTCATCTTAACCTTAGGTTAACCTTACTCTAGTTAGCCAACCCTACTCCAACTTAACCTTAGGTCACCCCTAACCATAGGCTAACACAACATAGATTAGTATACTTCAAGGTTCCAACTCATGAACCCTTTTTAAACTATACTCATTACCCATATTTCCAAAACCTTCAACCCTCTGGAGATTTCAAAAACCAACTTCATAACTCTTTCAAATCCCTCACACTCCATCTTCAAGGTATTTCCAAAAATATTTTCAAATTTCACAAACCTAAGGTGTCCCTAGCCCTCTTATGGTTAGGAATTCCAAAGTCATACATCCAAGGTTCTCAAAACAAGACTTCAAAAACATTTTCAAACTCTCTTGAGTCATTCCAAAGCATTTTCCAAAACTCCCTTGGGTTGATCCGAAAATTTTTTAAAAGCACTCCACTATCCGATTTTCAAGTCAAAGCTTTCAAGACCTTAAAGTGTCTTCAACTTTTTCAAAGACGACAAGTGTCTTCCAACCTTTCCAAAGACCTCAAAGCGTCTTCAAACATTCCAAAGTCCCTAATGTGCCTATTTTCCATCGGGCTCTTGCCCGAACTACGAATGACCTGATTCTCGCCAAATGAGATACGTAGGCAATCTAAAATGCTGCGGTCATAACTTCTATTTCAACTCCAATCCCTTTTTCAAAAATTTCAATCAACTCAAAGTTTCTATTTCAAACTCCTTCAAAGACTTCCGTGTTTCAAATTTCTTCCAAAACTTGCACCATGCATCATTCATCTGAAAAGTGATGGCTCAACCCTATTTTTGAAACTCCAAAGTGGATACTAAGTGGACAATGGTAACCGATTATTCTAGTGAGTGAGCAAAGGGTGATTAGACATGTAGGTACCGAAAGAGCGGGGTAGGGTAATGATCATAGGATATCTTCCCTACACGTAACCAACCCTCGAACTATAGATTTCTGTTTTCGAAAGACCAAAATAGAGTTATTTTCAAAAAGGGGCTTAAATCTTTCCAAAGGTTGCCAAACAACCTATTTTATTAAAAACCCTCTCTTGGGGGAGTTTTAAAAACCTTTTTCAAAAACCCTAAGTTTGATATTCGGATTAACACTTAGATTTAAGTGACCTAACTCACCTTAATCAAGTTAGGTGGTGACTCTTATTTTTCTAAAAAGCCTTTAGTCAAACTTAATTTTCAAACCTAGTCGCACTTGTCCTTCTAGGAGGATAGGTTCTAATAACAGAATTCCGTGTTTTTGGTCTCTGAGCCGAAAGGACCGTGGATACCCAAAAACTGGACGCGACAGTTGGCGACTCCACTGGGGACCCTTAGAGGGTTAGGCCATTAACATGTCCCTTCATCCTTCACTCACCCAGAATCTCTGGTTACTTTGGCCAGTTTTATCCACTTTTCGAATCTTTCCAAGTTTCCAAATCAAATTTTACTCTCCAAAAGGATTTTCAAATAAGTGTCATTACTTGCATTCATTGCTTACAATCATACTCTTGCATTAACCATCCATTTTACCTTACATGGAGTTTTTCAAAAAGTTACCAACTCTTTGCATCTCCCTTTTGTAGGTGGACCTTTGTTCACATTTTATTTCATGTTTTATTTATTGTGATGTATGTGATGAAAGGACAGGATATGTTGGGTCCTTTCCTCCATTTTTAAAAATTTCACACACACTTGTTGCACTCACTTGCATTTGCATTTCGCATATATTACCTGGTTACTACCCTTCTAGATAGAAGGGGGAACAGTATATTGACCATGGACGGATGCTGTGTCAGTTTCTTAGCCTACGGTCTATTGATAGTTCCCCCGCTTGAACCACCAACCAAAGGTGGAGCTCACCCTTTCGGGGGTGGACGCCGGAGGTTTGAAGGTTTGGAGATTGAGCCTTTTAGGAAGCATTAGTAAACCCCCAACTTGTGCTCATGTAGCACCCCATGCATAGCTGAACCTTTGCTGAATTTAGGACACAAGCGTCAATTTCAAAACCAATGAGGAAAGGGCGACTGCTTTATTTTCCTTTATATGTTCTGATTAATTCATGCTATTATGCTATTTAATTCTTGTTGTTTTCATGTACATGCATCATAACTATTCATGCATTGGAATTCATGTCAAGACAAGAGTTCCCAAGGTAACTCAAGTCATTGCATCTTCACACATCTAATCAACCCCTAGAGAAAGGTCCAATGCCCTTCTCGCTCTAATCAAGCTAACCCAAAACTTCTAAAGGTACCACGAGACCCTAAGGGTTCATGGTATGCATCTAAATCAGTTCATAAAGAGGGGCCCTAATCCCTCTTCGCTCATGGAGATAGGGCTACCAAGAAGACGAAGGGGCAATTCAAATCGAGGTTTCCTACCAACTTCCATTCAAGAAGGCAAATCCAAAGACTCAAGAGTAGTTTAGGATCCATGATGTAAATATAGAATAGGCGAAAGTCCCAAGGAAAATTTTCCCCTTCCTCTTCAAATGTACTTTCAATTTCATGTACAAAAAAAAAAAAAAAAAAGAGAGAGAAAAGAAAAGAAGAATCAAATGCAATAAAACTATCCTTCCTACTTTTACCGAATGAGTGCATGAATGTATGAATGAATGAATGAATGAGCAGGTTCACACAGGTACAGTATTGCATACAGGGGCAACCCCCTATCTCTAAAAGTGATCTAATACATCATGCTTAGTCCCCTTTTCAAAGTAGGGCACCCCTAGGGCATGCATTGTATAAAAATTTCAAATCTAAAGGCACTACCTTCTCCTTTTTGTTTTTCTTTTTACATTCCCATTGTCTTCTCCCTTGCCCACAAAGGTTAAAGAAAACCAAAGGATAAAACGAGAACAAAAAGGGGGTCTTCTAAACTGCCTATTTATTGTCATTATGCTATTTATGTATTTACTATTAAGTTCATTCATTAATATCCATTTCAAGACAAGAGTTCTAAGAAACTCGAGTCATTGCATTCTCATGCATTCAATCGACTGTAGAGAGAAAGGAGCAAATCCAATCTCGTGCCAAAAAGAAGCCTACCTAAACCGCTAAGGGTTTCTCCAACCCTAAGGATTCATGGCATGCATAGAACCATATCTTAAGAAAGGCCCAAATCTCTCTCAGTCCATGGAGGCGGGATTGCCTAAACAAAGTAGCATCAACCGGCCTATGCTGAAGAGGTAATGTATAGCACACAGGGGCAAATCCCACCTCCAAAATAGACTCTGCATCATGCCTAGATCCCTTCAAAGAAGGGCGCCCATAGGACATTCATCGCATAAAACCTTCAACCCCATATGCTAACTATATTTTGTTTTTCTTTTTCCAGGTCCAAGAGCACAATTAAACTAATGGAATCCCTCCAGCACCCTGCCCAATTCATAATTTATGCAAAGCCTTAACCCCGATACCATGTTGTTACCCCACCAGACCTCAAACTCTCGAAGCCATCCTTGTGCAACCAGATAACACTCATGGAAAATGGAATGTGAAGGATGCCAATGTGATTCCAAAACCAGTCTGAGGGGTTTATTCCGAAGAAAGGGAGATTTCTTTCAAACCCATCTTTCAATTTTCAATTCGAATTTGAGCATGAAAATAACAACATCTAAATGAAAAGGATCCTAAGTTTTCATGTTTATATCATTTTCTCATGGCTTTTCATGAATGACGTTATTCTCCAAGAGTTTTTCTCCAAAATGTTTTACCCCAACTTGAAGGATGGGATATCATAAGCACCACCTTCAGCAGAAACAATCTTTGACTCTAAAAAGAGGGGAGAGAGAAATAGAAAATATAGAGAGAGGGGAAATACAAAAGGGTGAGAGATGAGAATCCATCACGTAGCTCATTGAAATTCAAGGAGTGACCCTCAAATGATGTCTTGACAAAGCAACAAGTAGCTACACCTTCAAAGGGAAGATTAACACACAATAGCAAGCCCAGGTTGATTGAATCTTTGAAAAAAATTAGAAAAATCAAAACAAAGAATTTTTATAGTGATTATCCTACACGTGCACAATCACTAGGGCAAATATTCAATTATAAACAGATTGATGTGCATGCTTGTTTGAGGTTGAATATTGTGTGCATGATCACTTGCATAAATATGAGTCAGTGGTTTTGATGATCTTTACCATATTAGTGATTCATGTCCAGCTTAACGCACACTTCATGAGACTTCTTAGAATATGAAATCCACTTTTATGATCTATTTTAAATAGGTTAAATACTTGCGGATTGTCTCACACCTAGATTGACCTTTTGTCGATTCCCTCTCTCATCACTTATGGAAAGGGCTACCAGTGAGTTTGAATGCAGCTACCATTGTTATGTGACAAGAGGAGAAGGCTATCTGCTCATATGTGTGAAAGCCGCCATACTTTACATTTCTGCATTTCCATCATTAGAGAGATAGGGTTGGACTTCCACCAAAAAAAAAAAAAAAAGAGCATGGGATGAAACAGGTTTGACTTTTAAGTGTGTCAATCTACAAGTTAATATACATGGTACGCCATCCTAGATCATGCCTAGGGTTTGTATTCTCATTAGTCTCTGTGATGTTCACGCTTACACCACTACATTGTCACTGATATAGTCTTAATCATCTCATGACCAATTGTTCTTGTTTTGTGTGGTTTCATGCATATTTGATGTTGATCTTTTCAAGCTAAGCTGCATCTTGATATTCATAAATCTATAATTGCCCTACATTGATTAATCATGTCTTAATTTGAAAAGTTTAATGGTTCTATAAAAAAAAAAAAAGAAAAAAATAATTTTGGGCTCTCTTACACTTTTAATAGCTTTCAAAGTCTTCCCGAACTAAGAAAAGAAGCTACCTGTTGCTTTTCCAAAAGGGCGATATCGGCCATCACTCAAGAGCCTCACTTAGAGGAGTTTTCCTTCTCATCAAAAGAGAGGGGGAGAATGAGTCAATAAGTTAAATCTTTGAAAGTGATGCGAATGCTATCATATCCTGACAAGAAAACGGCAGAATTTGAAAGGAAAATCCCAAGAGAAGGATAGAAGTTCAAAAGACCGCCTAATCTTAAAATATAATGCACATAACTGAACATGAACCCTGGGGCAACCCCCAAGACATACGTCAATTTCCATCTATATATGCTTTCATCAAAAAGCATGACATGAATTCAATTTCATTCCTGTATAAATTTGTGCATTTATTAAAAAGTATGACATGCATTCATCTCAACTCACATATAAACTATACATGCTCATCCATTCATCAAAAAGTATGATAGGCATTAAATTCCATTCCATGTATTAAACATGTGCATTCATTTCCATACTTGTATTAACTTGCATGACAAAGATTTGTTTCAATTCCTGTACAAACCATATCTGTTCATGCATTCATCAAAAAGTATGACATGCATTTAATTCCATTGTTGTGTAATCCCGTGCATTCATCAAGTATGACATGCATTCAATACCATTCTTGTATGTACATTTATCAAAAAGTACGATATGCAGTCAAGTTCATTCCTACATAAGCCTGTGCATTCATAAAAAAGAATGACATGCATTCATTTCAAAGAATGACATGCATTCATTTCAATCCCTGTGTAAACCCGTACATTTATATCTATCCATGGGCATACCATATATCATTCTAAATTCTTATGAAAACTTTTAACAGCTTAATCTACCTTTCTCACACAATAAAGACTGGGGCAACATCCCATTCTCGACCTCCCAATCAACCTCGAAATAGCTTGATCAGACATGGAGCAACGTTCCATCCCTCCAATCAAACTTGAAACCTTCTCAAATCATAAAGACTGGGGCAATGTCCCATCCTTGACCTCTCGACCAACTTGGATCAACCTTTTTCAAACCATGAAAACTGAGACAATACCCCACCCTACACCTCCCGTTCAATCTCAAACCAGTCGATCCAATAAAAAAGAAACCCACCAAAGATGTTCAACCCTCTAAAAATGTTCAACCCTCCAAATCCCTCAAACCTTTCAAAAAGACCTCACCCCCCTCCAAAAACAAACTCAAGACGCTTGACTTTAGAGAAACACAACCCCTCAGAAGATTCGTCAACAAGAATCTTATTATGGCTAGCGAAAGCAAAACTCAACAATAAAGCAAACACCGAGTTTTCCGATCTTAAGAAATCTCAATCCATGAGGCCACAAATGTCTCCCCTTCAAGCTCCGAGATAGAAGAATTACAAGCACGAAGCAAATCTTTGATGATTCCACCGGCTCAACCATCTACAAAGCTTCAAGGAAAAGCCCAGGTATAATTCTAACTGAATTGTCCCAAAATCAACTTTGAAAACAAAAGCCCTTGCTTTCTTTCAAATCCAAAATTCAGTTTTCAAAAATTCAAAAAATTTCAAGGCTTCATCTACAAAAACTTTCAAATTTCAAAGCCAGCTTCAAAAGCTTGCAAAACTATTTCTACAAAAAAAATTTCAAACTCAAGAGATCAAAACTCTTACTTTCTTTGGAAATTTAAAATCAATTTTCATATAAAAAAAATTTTCAAACCTTTTTCCACTAGGGTTTCAAATTTCATCTCAATTTCAAAGAGAAAAAATCCTACTATCTTCCAGAAACACCATCAAGTTTAAAAAGTTTCAAATGTTCAAGCTTCAAGTCAAGAAGAATTTCCTAAACATTTTGTCTTCAAAAAATTCAGGTTTCAAGTCAAAATGAACTTCTTATACGTTTTGCTTTCAAAAAAATCCAAAGTGTCGAGTCAAAATGAATTTTCTATACAAGAGTTCCCAAGTTCTGAGTCAAAAAAAAAAAAAAAAAAGTTTTCTAACCCTTATAAAAAAATATAAAAAATAAAATATATAGTACTTTCTGAATTTCGAGTTCAAATGAATCCCTTTCAAATGGTTTCTAGCTTTCTAGGTTTTTTAACTTTTTCCTTCAAAAGGTTGGCTTCAAAAGTACCCTATAGGTTTTCTAACTTTTTCCTTTAAAAAGTTTGACTTCCAATCATTTCTCGGGTTTTCCAAGAACTTTTTTCTTCAAAAAGTATATTCTCAAGAACATTTATCGTGTTTCTTGAGCTTTTTTTTTTTCCTTCAAAAACTCTGTTTTCCAAAAGAAATTTCTAGCTTTCGCCTCAAAAGGCTTAACTTTAAAGATTCCGGGTTTTCTAGCTTTCGCCTCAAAAAGTTTAACTTTTAAAACTCTGAATTTTCAGACTTTTACCTCAAAAAGCCTAGCTTTCTAAAATTTTCGGGGATCTCGAGCTGTCTCCTTGAAAAGATCTGTTTTCAAAATATTTATCGGGTTTCTCGATCTTTTTCCTTCAAAAGTTCCGTTTTCTAAAAGAAATTTCAGGTTTTCAAGCTTTTTTCTCAAAAAGCCTAATTTTCAAAAATTCGGGTTTTCAAGTTTTTGCCTTAAAAAGCCTAACTTTTCAACATTTTCAGGCTTCCCGAGTTTTTTCCTTCAAAAACTTTGTTTTCAAAGAATTTCTCAGGTTTCTCGAGCTTTTTCCTTTAAAAGCTCCACTTTCAAAATTTTGGATTTTTAAGCTTTCGTCTCAAAAAGCCTAACTTTTCAAAATTTTCGGGTTTCCCGAGCTTTCTCCTTCAAAAGCTCCGTTTTCAAAGAATTTCTCAAGTTTCTCGAGCTTTTTCCTTCAAAAGCTCCACTTTCAAAATTTCAAATTTTCAAGCTTTTACCTCAAAAAGCCTAACTTTTCAAAATTTTCGGTTTTCCCTAGCTTTCTCCTTCAAAAGCTCCATTTTCAAAGCATTTCTCAAGTTTCTCGAGATTTTTCCTTCCAAAGCTCCACTTTCAAAATTTTGTATTTTCAAGCTTTCGCCTCAAATAGCGTACTTTCAAAAAAAAAAAAAAAAAAGGAGAAGCTTTCGGGTTTTCAAGACTTTCTCCAGAAAAGTTTAATTCCACAATCTAATTCTAGGTTTTCAAATATTTTTCCTCAAAAGTCTCATTACAAGTTTTGAAGGTTTTCCAAACCCATCCAATTCAAATCCAAATCCATCAATTACAGGAGGCCATTTCAAATAATCAACTTCCATGTCAAAATCATTTAAAAAAATCCTTTTTAAAATTAAAAAAAACCCTAAATCTCCTTGAAGGGGTGTCGTTCCATTGGTCGGAGTATCAGTTCAGGAAAAATTAATTTCTGCATCATTTCAAAATCAAGTTTTCAAAATTCCAGAATTTAAACAATCCAGTTTTGAAAACTTAAAATTCCTAATTCCAACAACTACGGTCCCTCCGATTACCTCGCAGTCAACATGGGATTCTTACTTCATTATTTTTCTGCCTTTGACAAGTAAAGACAGAAAAAGATGGGTAGCTGTAAGCACTCCATTTTTGCCCGCTCAACAATCTCTGGCCCAACCGGGTTCAGTTTTCAAACACCACACCACGTGTAAGCTCAAAATGAGCCTTTCAATCTCCAATCCAGTCAACTGGTCGCTTTTTGGGCCCACAAGGGCTTGCTAGAGCCATGAGCACCATCATTCCAGGCAGCTTTCCAGACCGGGCGGTTTCAAAAACCAACGCCATCCAGGTAGCGTCCCGAGATCGGGCGATCTCGGGGACTAATACCTCATCAGGATTCCAGACAGTTCACTTCTGGTGCCTGCTAGCCCCCCAATATAAAATGTCCGTCGTTCGGTAACTCTCCGAGACCAGGCATTCTTAGAGACCAACATTACCCCTACAGGTAGCTTTTTGGGACCAGGCATTCTCGGAGACCAACACCACCCCCGCAGGTAGTTAGGATCAGGCGTTCCCAGAAACCAACACCAATCTACAAGTAGCTCTCTAAGACCAAGCGTTCTTAGGGACCAACACCGCACAGGTAGTTTTCGAAGGCCGGGCGGTCTCGGGAACCAGCACGTAGGTCGAAACCGGTGCCTGCTAGCCCGACTCGCTGAAAAATGATCAAAACTTGCCCCTTGGGCCTCCAGCACGTTTTGAGAAAGTTCAAAATCCCTCAAAACGGTAAGTCCACCCTTCCAAAGTGTTACTAAACTGTTAAGCGTACTCCACACGCCATCCGGTTCCATTCCGGTCCCATTCCGGCTAACTCCGGTCAAAATAACCGTTTTGCCCCTAAACGTCCCCGCTCTGAACAAACCCCACCGAACAGTAAAAGAGTCTCTCAAAACCATCCCTGAACGACCTGGCATGCTTAACACAACACTTCGAACCATTCCTAACCATTTTCAAACAAAACTGGCCAAAATGATCATTTTGCCCTAACAGCCCAAACGCACCCCAAAACAACGCCGCTCCTAGGTTACTGAACGGCGGATCTTGTCATGAACTCCTATTTAACCTAAGGAAGACATCACGATGTTAAACACACATGACTCGATAAAAGTTCCCTGGAGCGTCTGCAAGACGCTCCACCAAAATTGTTTTTTTCCCCATTTCCCTAGTTATAACGCATCATCAAATGACCCGAGAAATGCGTAAACCAGGGAATTCCCGGAATCTCGTCCATAGGTCTTTCCATCGATACAACTCGATTGAATAGATTGCTTCCCAAAGCCCTTCATCGTACGACGCAAAGACTACAACTTTTGGCAACACCTAGAGCGCCTCGCAGACGCTCTACCAAGGTTGACTTTTTCTCCAATTCCCTGATTGAAGCTCACCGTCAGATGACTTGAGAAATGCGTAAATTAGGGAATTCCCAAAAATATTTTCAGAATATTTTCCATCGGTACGGTCCAATCGAAAAGATCGCTTCCCGAATGCCTCGATCACACGACATGAAAACAGCTACTTTCGAACACCCTCGGAGCGTATCACAAACGCTCTGCAAAGATGTCCATTTATGCACACTTCCCGAGATGATATCCCACACTTCTAAACACAATTCAAACTTTTTGAAAACATGAAAGTTCATGAGAAACCCTAGGAGAACATCGAGGGTGCAACCAATTTCTCTGAAACCTTCTCAGTTGGCTCCATTATCGAGACAAAGTTGAAACGAACCCTCCTGGTGATGGGGCATATGCTACATGTGCTCAAATTTTAATTAGATTGACCAAAGTTCGATCAACCTCAGGATTCAACCAGTACATAGAGTGTCACGTGTCATTTTGGCAATGGAACAGTACCTGCGCATGTGCTAGGGCAAATCTTGGCCAGGCACATGTAGCATAAGCGCCAGGCCTGTTCTAGATTGCCTATAAATACCAGACCCCCCCTTTGCATATTCCAACTTCGATTGATGTGAAACTCTGCTGAAACTGCTCCAGTACTTCGAATCTCTATACATATTCCACTCCTTCTACACTTAGGCTAGATTTCACCCCCCTGAAGGCCATACACTTCACTTACTTAGCCTCGTACACCACTAACACTCCCTTCCAGCCCTTCAAGCCTTCTTGAAGTCATTCAAGCTCCAATCAAGACATACATTGAAGACTACAAGTGTGTTAAAGGCAAAATGTGGTATCCCTTTTACATCCCCCACTCTTCTCTTCTCCCTCCTAGCCTATTTAGGCTATTCTTTATTTTAATCCCCATCTTCAACTCCCCCTTTCTTGCATGCTTGAGCCAAGAAGGCTCTTAGTTCATGCCTAGAGGAAAACAAGTGAGAGCCACCGTGTAGGGGATCTCTCACTAGCCTACTTTAAGATGGTATAGCCTAGGAGCCCCTTATTTATATGGTGTAGCCTAAAAGCCTTGTATGTGTTCATGACCTCTTGCATATTACTATTTTGATCATGTCTTGTGTGCTTGACTTCATTTTCATTCTTATCATCATATTCTACAATGATTACATTACTCTTATTTCCATGCCATTTTCAAGCTCTATATTTCTTTCAAAAATGATTCCAAGAGTTAGCTCCTTGAAGTTTAGGAGGATACCTTAGAAAAGCATGCCTTAGATAATTCCCTTCTAACCCACTGACTCTCATCTTAGCATCATGGCATTTTAACTTGCATAAGGATTGTTTCATAGTTCTCTAATTTCCAAGATTTCCAATCTTTTAAGCTTAGTAGTTGGAATGGCCCCACGGAACCCTCTCTTGAGTGGCCTCCCTTTTATTTGGTCATAGGAACTCTCTCTTGATGGAATGGTCTCCTTCAAAAATGGTTTCAAAATCCTTTTCTTGAAATGGTTTTCAAAAATTCATTCTCTCCATCTTTGCATTAAAAATAATGTATCAAAAAGCTGTCATCGTCATGTTAATTTTTGAACCCCTTATACTCTTGTCAAGATAATGATTATAATGGACATGAGGAGGAAACCTTCTTTGGAATGGTCTCCATGCACCACCCATAAAACCATACTCTTGGCTAGAGTTAAAATTTTCATGGAAATGATCTTCACAAAGGTTGCCTATCAAAGTCCATTGCATGACATGTTTTGGTTTTCAAAAATCTTTCCAAAAGGGCATCAAACAACATTTCAAAATCATTTTTCAATTCACCCCAAGGTTAACTTGACCCTAGTTGACCAACCCTAGGTTAACTTGACCTTAGTTCACTCACCTTAGGTTAACTTAACCCTAATTAGTTAACCCTAATGGCATCTTAACCTTAGGTTAACCCTACTCTAGTTAGTCAACCCTATTCCAACTTAACCTTAGGTCACCCCTAACCATAGGCTAACACAACATAGGTTAGTATGCTTTAAGGTTCCAACTCGTGAACCCTTTTTAAACTATACTCATTACCCATATTTCCAAAACCTTCGACCCTCTTAAGATTTCAAAAACCAACTCCATAACTCTTTCAAATCCCTCACACTCTATTTTCAAGGTATTTTCAAAAGTTCACAAACCTAAGGTGTCCCTAGCCTTCTTTTGGTTAAGAATTCTAAAGGAACATGATATATCGAGAGCAACCTCCAAGGTTGTCCATATTAGGATTCCAAACCCTTAGCCCTTTTCAAAAACCACTTTCAAAAACTAATTTATAAAAACATTCCAAAGTCATACCTCTAAGGTTCTCAAAACAAGACTTCAAAAACTCTTTCAAACTCTCTTGAGTCATTCCAAAGCATTTTTCAAAATTCCCTTGGGTTGATCCAAAAATATTTTAAAAGCACTCCACTATCCGATTTTCAAGTCAAAGCTTTCAAGACCTCAAAGTGTCTTCAAATTTTTCAAAGACGACAAGTGTCTTCCAACCTTTCTAAAGACCTTAAAGCGTCTTCAAATATTCCAAAGGCCCTAATGCACCTATTTTCCATCGAGCTCTTGCCCAAACTATGAATGACTTGATTCTCGCCAAATGAGATACGTAGGTAACCTGAAATGGTGCGGTCATAACTTCTATTTCAACTCCAATCCCCTTTTCAAAAAATTCAATCAACTCGAAATTTCTATTTCAAACTCCTTCAAAGACTTTCGTGTTTCAAATTTCTTCCAAAACTTGCACCATGCATCATTCATTCGAAAAGTGATGACTAGACCCTATTTTCGAAACTCCAAAGTGGACATTAAGTGGACAATGGTAACCGGTTATTTTAGTGAGTGAGCAAAGGGTGATTAGACATGTAGGTACCAAAAAGGTGGGGTAGGGTGATGATCTTAGGATATCTTCCCTACACGTAACCAACCCCTGAACCATAGATTTCTGTTTTTGAAAAACCAAAATGAAGTTATTTTCAAAAAGGAGCTTAAATCTTTTCAAAGGTTTCCAAACAACCTATTTTATTAAAAACCCTCTCTTGGGGGAGTTTTCAAAATCTTTTTCAAAAACCCTAAGTTTGATCTTCAGATTAACACTTAGATTTGGGTGACCTAACTCACCTTAATCAAGTTAGGTGGTAACTCCTATTTTTCTAAAAAGCCCTTAGTCAAACCCAATTTTCAAACCTAGTCGCACTTATTCTTTTAGGAGGATAGGTTCTAGTAACAGATTTTCGTGCTTTTGGTCTCCGAGCCGAAAAGACCTTAGACACTAAAAAATCGGGGCGCAACATTTAGGTGTGTGGACTACAGGTCCAAATAATTTACGTTGTGCTAATGAGTGTAATTCTGCCTCAATAGCTTCTTTCCAGTTTGGCCAATCAATTCTACGTCGACTGTCTGTGGTTCAGCCTCTTCATTACTTCTGGTAATACCAAGAGCTACTTTAAATGAAATATATTGTCGACAACTATATTATTTCTATTCTAGTTTTCTCCTGTGTGCATATAACTTATTGAGATCTCATTATTTTCAGATACCATTTCATTTATAGGGGATATCTTTTTAGGAGATTTATCTTCTGGGAACTCTTTTTTAGGAATCCTTTCTTCAGGATGTTTAGATATTGCATTTTTTTCAGGAGTACCAACTTGCTTATACATTCTTTCTTGTGTCATCCTTTTTTTCGAAACAATGTCTTTTGCATTGGCAGGCCTCCCACACTTCAAGCGTGATTTAGATTCATTTGATGCTATACTAATAGATTGTCCTACAAGGACATCAATATGTGCTGGAGTATTAGCAGCTGGTATATGTAATTTTGTCACTTTCTTTGTGTCGGTGAACGCATCAGGCAATTAATTTGCAATTGCCTGTAAATGAATGATTCTGTGAATTTCTAATTCACATTGACTCGTTTGAGGATCAATATGAGATAGCGTTGAGACATTCTAACTAATCTCTCGTTGTTTTTCTAATTGCGCATTTTCTCCCCCGAATTGTGGAAAGATTGGCTCATCAAAATGACAATCCGCAAAACGTGCTTTGACCACATCATCTGTTAAGGGTTCTAAATATCTAATAATAGATGGAGAATCAAAACCAACATAAATTTCAAGTCTATGTTGGGGACCCATTTTAGTACGCTGTAGAGGTGAAATAGAAACATATACAGTACAACCAAAAACTCGAAAGTGAGAAATATTTAGTTGTTGACCAATGACAAGTTGTAATGGTGAGTACTGATGATATGCAGTTGGTCGGACTCTAACTAATGATGCAGCATGCAATATAGCATGTCCCCAAACAAAAGTGGACAATTTTATTTTCATAAGTAAAAGTCGAGCAATTAACTGGAGTCGTTTTATAAAAGATTCAGCAAGCCCATTTGTGTATGTGTGTGAGCAATTAGGTGTTTAACATCAATTCCTATTGATATGCAATAATCATTAAAAGCTTGAGATGTAAATTCTCTAGCATTATCTAGTTGTATTGACTTAATCGGGTAATTTGAAAATTGTGTCCATAATCGAATAATTTGGAAAAGAAGTCTAGCAAAAGCAATATTGCGGGTAGAAAGTAAATAGACATATGACCACCGTGTGGATGCATCTATTAAAATCATGAAATAATGATATGGTCTATATAGAGGATGCATAGGCCCACATATATCTCCAAGAATTTTTTATAAGAATGATGGGGATTCAAAAACTACCTTTGAAGGAGTTAGTCAGACAATTAATTTTCCTTGTGAACAGGCAGCACATATATAATCATTTGACAAAAGAATCTTCTAGTTCTTTAGTGAATGTCTATATGAGTTTTCAATAATTCGATGCATCATTATTGATCCTGGATGACCCAAACGATCATGCCATAGTATAAAAATTTTTGGGTCAAAGCACTTCTAGTGCATCACTATTGGTGATTCTTCAACTTTTATAAAAATATAATATAATCCAGAAGACAACGCAGCAAGTTGTTCCAATATATATTTCTTTCTTGAAATATAAGAAATAATGTACAGCTGTTCAATATTATCTTTATTCGTCGTCTCAATATGATATCCATTACAACATATATCTTTAAAACTGATTAGATTACTTGTAAATTTAGTATAGTACAATGCATCATTAATGCATAATTTTGTTCCTCTTGGCAATATTATATTGGCCATTCTGGAACTTTCAATCAATCTTGTTGTGCCAGAGATTGTATTGAAATTAGCTTCAAGTAGTGTCAAGTGTGAGAAATATTTTTTCTCTCGAAGAATTGTGTGCGTTGTTCCATTGTCTACTAAACATGTGCTTTCCTTATTCATTTTACAAATAATCAACACGTTGGTACGATCTATGCATCTATATACAAAATATTAAAATTACTTATGTAAAACAAGAGATTTTATTGAAAGGAAAAGAACATAAAAGAAACATTACAAGAGATGAAAATAAATTAAAGAAGTAAGAAAATAACATTAATTAGTGTGGACATCTCGATCACTAATTAAATGGTCTATTATTCCATTAGCATCTTCAAAGAAATCTGAGACATCTAGATGAGTAATATCAACTGGGCCATCAAAATTCGTAAAATGCATTTCTGCATTTTTTTTCTTTATCTTTAAGTGAGACTTGGTAAAGGTCTCTTAAATGTTTGGTCGTACGACAGGTACGTGACCAATGCCCTTTCATTACACACCTGTAATAAGTATCTTCATAATTATTGAAAAGTTTATTCTGTAAATATTTTCCCTTTTCAGAGTTATTCCATTGCTAGTGGTATGGTGTGGTATTTTTAAACCTCATATGATAAGTGTTACCTCTATGATAATTCCCACGAGTTCGAAAACTATTACAGTTATGGCCACGGCCATGTCTACGGCCACGTCCGCGTCCTCGACCATCAAATGAGATTGCATTCACTTTAGGGAATGGTGCAAAACTAGTAGGTCGGGACTGATGATTTTCATTAGTAACTCATTATTTTTCTCAGCCATAAGAAGACATGATATTAATTTAGAATATTTATCAAATCTATGCTCTCGATATTGCTACTGCAAGAGCACGTTCGAGGCATGAAATGTGGAGCATGTTTTGTCTAACATGTCTTCGTTAGTAATAATTTCTCCACATAACTTTAATCCTGAGCTGATTTTAAATAATGTGGAGTTATACTCACTGACAGTTTTAAAATCTTCCAACCTCAGGTGCATCCAGTCATCTGGCTTTGGGAGGATTATGGTCATCTGGTGCTCGTATTTCTCCTTTAAAATTTTTCACAATATCAATGGATCTTTTACCGTGAGGTACTCAGATTTCAATTCTTCATGAAGATGATGACAAATGAAAATCATTGCTTTATCGCGATTCTGCCGGGATGCGTCATTTTCCTCTGCTATTGTTTGCTTAAGTGTCTTTGTAGCCAAATGGATATCAGCATTAAGGATCCACAATAAGTAATAAGATTAAATCATGACAAAATTATTAAGACTGCATATATATTCAAGCCACATAAAATAATAAAAGGAACAATAATTGAAATACAAAAACATGCACCAAAATAAATATCATTATCTCCTAAAAATTTTACACTTTGTAGAAGTCATCAAGCATTAAAAGCTATGAGACGTATACGTATGTGTATATTAAGAGAGTTTCGTGCTGATAACGTGTTATAAAACTAAAAGAATATAAAGTAGATAAAATAACTTAGGACAAAGTATAAATAATAGTTCTTCAAGAACTATAAAAAATTTACCATATTAGTTCTTCAGGAACATTTAGGGATTGATCTTCTGGACTACCCAAAACTTTATTGATAGTACAAAACTAAATAAAATACAATAAGGCGTTTGAGGATTTACCTATACCTCTCTTCCTTTTATTTTCTCTCTGTCTCTTCTTTTCTATTTTTCCTCTATTTTTGGTTGTACATTAAACTAACCCCTAAGCCCCTACTTATAGTGATTAGAGTCTGTTGAAATCGAACTGAAGCAGAGGTGGTTGCTGAAAACATAAACACACAAGGTCATCCATTATAACCTTATGCATGACATCATACATGATTTCATGCATGACGTAACATTTACCAATTAGTTCTCTTTGGCCCCAAGCTCTCTCTAATGCCTACATCCAAGTGGGTTGCCTCCAATTCGCCACCAAAGCTTTTGATTTCATCGCTGTCAATAACCCCCATTCATGGAACACCATAGCCTATGGATTCTTCAAGAATAAAAATTTCTCTTGTTTGAACTTGGCATTTGTAATCAAAGCTAGTATTGGATTTGTCTATTTTGCAAGATTCTTTGATAATCAAATCGCACTGAAGAGGCCCATATGTTATCCCTCCACCTATAGCCCTATGCATGTGTACACGAAGTTGGGAAAAAAATCTAGTGGTTAAATAACAGGTTAATTACATCAAGACCCTTTGAATTTTGTCTGGTTTTCATTTTACTCCTTTCATTTACAAAATGCAACACCGACATCCCTTAATTTTGTGTTTAATATCAATTTTATCCTTCCGTCTGCATTCTGTTACAAAAAAATGGATGAAATATAATGATGTGACTTGCACATGAGTATCCTAATAGTGAGCACCCCATTTTTGCCCGCTCAGCAATCTCCAGTCCTACCGGATCCAGTTTTGAACATCACAACACATACAAGCCTAGGCCAACTCTTTCAAACTCCAATCCAGTCAACTGGTCACTTTTTAAGCCCGTAGGCCCCAATTGAAGCTGAAAAGACCATATTGTCCTTAGCCACTCTAGGTAACTTTCTGAGACCGCGTAATCTCGAGAACCAACACCATCTAGGAAGCTTTCTGAGATTGGACAGTCTCGGGAATCAACGCCTTTCGAGACTAGACAGTCTCGGGAACCAATGCCATCCACGTAGCTTTCCGAGACTAGACAGTCTCGGGAACCAACACCATCCAGGTAGCTTCCCAAGATCGGGTGATCTCGGGGACCAACACCTTATTAAATTCCAGACGGTTCACTTTTGGCGCTTGCTAGCCCACCAATGTAGAATATCCTTTATCCGGTAGTTCTTCGAGACCAAGCGATCTCCGGGACTAACACCACTCTACAAGTAGCTTTCTAAGATCGGGCGATCTTAAGAACCAACACCACTTTAGAAGTAGCTCTCTGAGATTGGGCAATCTCCGGGACCAATAACGTACAACTAGCTTTTCGAGACCATCCCCTGGAGTGTTTCGCAGGCGCTTTGTTAGGTTTGTCTTTTCTCCTGATTCTTTAATTATAACGCACCGTCAAATGACTCTAGAAATGCGTAAATTAGAGAATTGCAAGAAGCATGTCCATAGATCTTTCCGTCGATGCGAATCGATTGAATAGATCGCTTCCCAAAGCCCCCGATCGTGTGGCTCAAAAATTACCACTTTCAAAAACCCTTGGAGCACCTCATAGACGCTTCGCTAAGATTGTCTTTTCCTCCTATTCTCTAATTATAACGCACCTTCAAACGACTTTAGAAATGTATAAATTAATAAATTCCCCAAAGTATTTCTAAAACACTTTTCATCTGTATGGTCCGATCGGAGAGATCATCCCCTGAAGGCCTTGATCACGTGGCCCAAAAACCACTACTTTTGAACATTCACGGTGTATATCACAGGTGCTCTGCAAAAGTATATTTTCATACACACTTCTCAAGGTGATATCTCACTTTTCCGAACACCTTGTAAGCTCTCTCAAAGTTTTCGATTCTTGAGACACAATCAGAGAACATCGTCAACATGACTGATTTTTTCTAGTCCTTCCCATATTGCACAATTATTGAGGCAAAGTTAACACGAAAGTTTCTGGTAGCGGAGCGTATGCTATATACGTCCAGATTGAGATCAGATCGATTAAAACTTTGTTTGCTCCCTAAGTTGAGTCAGTACAGAGTGTGCCACGAGGCATTCAAACAATGAAACACTATTGGCGCATGTAGTACATGCGTCAGGGCAAAAATTGCCTAGACACATGTAGTATATGTGCCAGCTCCCAGTAGATTGCTTATAAATACAAGCCTCTCCCTCTACATATTCCAGGATCAAAAACCGTAGCGAAGCTCTGCAGAGATAGCCTCAGAACTCTGAAATTCTCTATACACCTCGGCTTCCAAGCACCTAAGTTAGATTCAACCTCTCTCTAGCCTATACACTCCATCTAAAAAGCTTTCAATGCCATAGAAGAGCCATTTCAAGCCCCTTTAAGCCTCTCTAAGACCATTCAAGTTCAAGAGAAATCATCCATGGAAGCTTGAAAGTGGTTTGAAGATAAAGGTGGTATTCCCTTTTGATTTATATCTCTTCCACTTCTTTCTTCTCCCTCCTAGTCCACTTGGACCACTTTTCTCTTTTAATCCTCATCTTCTACCCTACTTTCTTGCATGTTTGAAACAAGTGAGCTCTTAATTCATGCCTAGAAGAAAGCTTGTGAGAGCTATCATGAAAGGGGGATCTCTCACTAGCCTATTTTAAGATGGTATGGCCTTGGAGCACCTTACACTTTGGTGTGGCCTATGATTTCATGATCCCTCTTTTCCATATGGTTACTATGTTCATGTTTTGCATGCTTGACTCCATTTTCATGTTTATCATCAATTTTCAAAAACCTTCACTACCTCTATTTCTATGTCATTCTTAAATTCCATAGTCAAGTGTTTTCCTAAAAATGGATCTAATAGTTGGTTCCTTGAAGCCTAGGTCAAACTCTTAATTTCAACATCCTAAAGAACCCTACTTAAGTCCCTTGACCTTATTTTGCATCATTGTATTTTACTACTTTCAAGTTACATTAAAATGGTTTTCAAACCTTCTATTTCACTTTGATTTCTAAAGTTTTGCTTTCTTGAGTTTGGTGGTTGAAATAGTCCTCATGGAACTCTCTCTTAAGTGGTCTCCTCATTTATTGACCATAGGAACCTAGCTCATTAGAGTGGTTTTCTACACTCTAAAATTGATTTTCAAAACAACCCCCTTCAATAAGGGTTCTCAAAAGTTCATTATCTTTAATTTGCATAAAAATAATTTTTTAAAACTGCCATTTTTATCTTAATTTTTAGAAGTTTTACTCTCTTGAATATTGTGGTTGGAATGATTCCATAGAATCCTCTTTGGAGTGATTTCCCTCAAATCAACCATATGAAACCTTATTCTTTGGAGTGGTTTTCGGCGTCTTAAAAGTAGTCTTGCAAAACCTCTTTTCCAAAAATAATTTTCAAAGGTTCATTCTCTTTAGTTTTAAATCGAAGATGTTTTCAAAACTATCTTGTATATATTGATTTTCAAAAGTTTCACTCTCTTGAGTTAGTTGTTATGATGGTTCCAAGGCAATTCTCTCTTTAGTGGTTTCCAAATACCAGCCACATGAATCCAACACTCACTTGAATGGTTTTCATAAAATTATTTTCAAAATACCCTTTCAAGTTTCATGCATAAAACCACTTTTTAAAACTACTAGGTCCAAACCCTAGTTCAAAACCATTAGGCTCAAACCCTAGTTCAAAACCACCTTCAAACCCTTGGTTAAGTTGACCCTAGTTTTCCAACCTTAGGTTAACCTAACCCAAGTTAGCTATCCTAGGTCACCTCAACCCTATGTTAACCTAACACATGTTAGTTAACCCTAGATCACCTTAACCCTTGGTTAACCAAGTTAGTTAATCCAACCCAAGTTAGTTAACCCTATGTCACCTTAACCCTAGGTTAACCTAACTCTAGTTAGTTAACCCTAGGTCAATCCAACCCTAGTCTAACCTAACCTTAGTTGTCCAACCCTAGGTTAACCTAACCTGAGATAGTTAACCTTAGGTCAATCTAACCAAGGTTAGTAAGCTTTAAGGTTTCAATTCAAAGACACATTTTCAAATGATCTTTCAACACAAAACCATTGTCATAACATACTTTCAAAAACATCTTAATCTCTTGAGATTTCAAAAATCAACTCCAAAACCTTTTCAAATACCCCCATAATCTATCTTCAAAAATGCATCCTAAAAGTTCTCTTAAACTTGTCTTGACAAAAGTGGCTAAACAATGACCATTCCCACAAGGTATTTTCAAAATTGATTTCACAACTCATAACTCTAAGGTGATCATAACCCTCTCATGGTTAAGGTTTCCTTAAAAGAAGTGACACATCACTTGTGACCTCCTAAGGTCCATATAGGGTGTTGAACCCTAAATGCTTTTCAAAAACATGTTTCAAAGGTCTTTTTCAAGCATCATACTCTTGAAGCAACCCTAATCCTTCCTTGGTTAGGATTGTTAAAACATAAGTGAAATATTCAAAAAGGGTTCTACAATCTAAAAGTTTTAAAAACCAATGAGAAGTCTCTAGCCCCTTTTTTCAAACATGTTCTCAAATCTTATAGCCCTAAAGGGGTTTAGTTCTTTAATGACTAACCTTTTAAAGTGATGAAACATTAAATATACATTTCATAAGGTATTCAAACACTACTTCCAAAGCTTTTCGAAAACAAGTTCACAAGAGCATTTTCAATTCAAACTCTACCTCTAAAGTTTTCAAAACAAGACTTCAAAAATATACTTCAAAACATTTCCAAAACTCCCTTGAGTTAGTTTAAAAATTTTCAAAATTCCCTTGAGTTGTTTCAAAGCACTTCCAAAACTCCCTTGAATTGTTTCAAAAACATTTCAAAACTCCCTTAAGTTAATTTCAAAAACGTTTACAATCATCTTCAAACCCGATTTCAAAAACACTCCAAACATTCAAAGTCCTATTTCAAAAGTATTTTCCTAAATTCTCAAGTTATCTTTTTTCAAAGACCTCAATGTGTCTTCAAACCAATCCAAAGGCTTCAATGTGCCTCTTTTCTATCGGGCCCTTGCCCGAATTACAAATGACTTGATTTTCATCAAATGAGATACGTAGGCAACCTAAAATGGTGTGGTCATAACCTTTATTTCAACCCAAGTTCCCTTTTCAAAAGTTTCTATCAATTCAAGATTTCTATCTCAAATCTTTTCAAAACTTTCATATTTTCAAACATCTTTTTCAAAACATACATCATGTATCATTCATGCTAAAAGTGATGACTAAATCCATTTTTTAAAATTCTAAAGTGGATATTAGTTATCGGTTATTCAAGTCAGTGAATTAAGGGTGATTAGATATGTAGGTACCAAAAGGATGGGGTAGGGTGATGATCTTGGAATGTTTTCCCTACACGTAACCAATCTCCGGACCATAGATTTCTAGTTTCAAAGACCAACTTGGAGTAATGTTTTCAAAATGGCTTTAAAACATTTTAGAAGGTTGCTAAAAACCTCTTTTCTAAAAAACCTTCTTAAGAAGGACACTTTGAAAGTGATTTCGAAAAACCTAAGTTTAGTCTTCGGATTATACTTAGTTTTAGGTGAGCTAACACATCTTTAACTATGCTAGGTGGCGACTCCAAACTTTTTTCAAAATCCCTTATTTAAATCAATTTCAAGGTTAAACCTAGTCACACTTGCCCTTCTAAGAGGATGAGTTCTAACGAGTGAGTACCGTGCTTTTTCCCGAGCCAAGAGGACTTGGTTAAAAACCGGAGCACGATAGCTGGCGACTCCAATGGGGATACTTAGAGGGTTTAGCCATTATCATTTCTCTTCATGCTTTACTCACTCAGGATCTCTAAATACCTCGTCCAGTTTTATCCACTTTTCAAAAATTTTCTAAGTTTCTAAAAAGGTTTTCAAAATCCTAAGTCTGTAAAAACAAACATTATTTTTAATTTTTTTTTTTTTACCAAACAAGCGTCATCACTTGCATTCATTACTTACATTCATGCTCTTGTATCGACAGCCATTTGCATGGTTTTGTATTGCTTTCCATATTTATGCTCTTGCATTGATCATCCATTTTATTTTGTATTGAGTTTTTTGAAAAGTTACTAACTCCTTGCATTTTTTTTTGTAGGTAGACCTTTGTTCACACTTTATTTTATGTCATATTAACTGCCATGCATGTGATGAATGAATAGAATTAGATGTGTTTTGTTAGGTCCTTTCCATCATTTTTTCAAAAATTTCACACACACTTAGTGTGCTCAGTTGCATTTGCATACGTGCATAATTACCTAGTTACTACCCTTCTGGTTAGAAAGGGGAACAGTATATTGACTGTGGGTAGATGCTGTGTCAGTTTCTCAGCCTACGGTCTCTTGATAGTTTTTCCGCTCGAACCACCAGCCAAAGATGGAGTTTACCCTTTCGGGAGTAGATGTCAGAGGTTTGAAGGTTCAAGAACGAAGCTTTTTAAGAAGCATTAGTAAACCCCCAAATTCATGCTCATGTAACACCCCATGCATAGCCGAACCTCTGCCGAATTTTAGACACGCACGTTAATTTCAAAACCAAGGAGGAAAGGGCGACTGCTTTAATTTTTTTTTTATCTCATATCCGTTTAAACTGCTAATTTCCTACTGTTTTGTTATTCATGCACTTACTATTCATGTTCATGCATCCATTATCCATTTCAAGATAAGAGTTCCCAAGTAACTCAATGCACTACATTCCATACGTATGATCAACCCGAAGAGCGTGGTCCAAAACCACTCTCATTCAAATCAAGCCGACCAAAACTCTTAATGGTTCCAAGCAACCTTAAAGGCTCATAGCATGTATCAAATCTCATCCCGTGAGAGGGGATCCAATCCCTCTCTACTCATGGAGATAGGATTGCCAAGACGACAAGGGGCAGTAGCGAAGCAAGGTCTCACACCGATCTCCAACAAAGAAGGCGAATCCAAAAAATCAATAGTAGTTTAGGATTTCAAATGTAAAAATAGAATAGGTGAAAGTCCCAAGAAAAATATTCCCCTTCCCCTTCAAATGTACTTTCAATTCCATGTACAAAAAAAAAAAAAAAAGAAGAATCAAATGCAATAAAATTGTCCTTCCTACTTTCATCGAACGATTGTATGAATGTGTGAATGAATGAATGAATATGCTCGTATAAGTACAGTATTACATACAAGGGTAACCCGCTATCTTCAAAAGTGAACCAACACATCATGCTTAGTCCCCCTCTCAAAGTAGGGGCACCCATAGAGCATGCATTGCATAAACATTTTCAATCGAAAGGCACTAACTTCTCCTTTTTGTTTTTATTTTTACATTCTCATTGTCTTCTCCCTTGCCTACAAAGGTCAAGAAAACCAAAGGACAAAGCAAGAACAAAAAGGGAGTCTTCTAAACTGCCTATTCAATGCCATTATGTTGCCCATGTATTTATCATTCTGCTCATGCGTCATATCCATTCCATGACAAGAGTGCCAAGAAAATCAAGTCATTGCATTCTCATGCATTCAATTAACTGTAGAGAGAAAGGAGCAATTCAATCTCGTGTTAAAAAAAACCTACTTAAACTCCAAAGGGTTTACGTAACCCTAAGGATTCATGGCATACATAGAACCATATCTCAAAAGAGGTCCAAATCTCTCTTAGTCCATGGAGGCGGGATTACCTAAACAAAAAAGCATCAATCGGCCCATGCCGAAGAGGTATTGTATTGCACACAAGGGCAAAACCCCACATCTAAAATGGACTCAACGTCATGCTAAGATTCCATCAAAGGAGGGACCTCCATAGGATATGCATTGCATAAAATCTTCAATTCCACATGGTAACTTCATTTTATTTTTCTTTTTCTAGGTCTAAGAGCACAGCCAAACTGATAGAACCCTTCCAGCATCACGCCCAATTCACAATTCATGCAAAGTCATGACCTCGACACCATGTTGCCACTCCACCAGACCTCAAACTCCTAAAGCTATCCCTGTGCAATCAAATGATCCACACAGCAAATGGAGTGTGAAGGATGCTAACGTGATTCCAAAACCAGTATAAGGGGTTTATTCCGGAAAAGGGAAATTTCTTTCAAACCCATCTTTCAACTTTCAATTCGAATTTGAGCATGAAAATAACATCATCTAAATGAAAAGGATCCAAAGTTTTTATGTTTATATCATTGTCTCATGACACTCCGTGAATGATGTTCTTCTCCAGGAATTTTCTCCCAAAATATTTTACCCCTACTTGGAAGATAGGATAGCACAAGCACCACCTTTGACAAAAACAATCTCTGACTCTAAAAAGAGGGGAGAGAGAAACAAGAAGAGAAAAGATAAATATAAAGAGGTGAGAGATCATTATCAATCACGTAGCTCATTGAAGTCGAACGAGTGACCCCCAAAAGGTGTCTTAGAAAAGTAGCAAGTAGTTGCACCTTCAAAAGGAAGATTAGCACACATTGGCAAGCTCGGGTTGATTAAATCTTTGAAAACAATTAGAAAAATCAAAAAGATTTTTGATAATGTTTGTCCTACACGTGAACAATCACTGGGGCAAATATTCAATTATGAACAAATTGATGTGCATGCTTGTTTGAGATTGAATCTTGTGTGCATAATCACTTGTATAAATATGAGTTTTGATAATCTTTACCATATTTGTAATTCATGTTCAACTTAACCCACGCTTCTTGAAACTTCTTAGAATCTGAAATCTGCCTTTATGATCTATTTTAGTTGGTTCTACCATTGTTAAAAATTTACAGATTATCACACACCTAGATTGACCTTTGTCAATTTTCTCTTCCATCACTTATGGAAAGGGCTACCAGTGAGTGTGAGTGCAGCTACTAGTGTTATGTGATTAAAGGGGAAGGTTACCTACTCATGTGTGTGAAAGCCGCCATGTCTTTATGTTTCAGTGTTTCCATCATTTGAGAGATAGGGTTGGAATTGCATAAAATAAAATAAAAAAAAAACAACAAAAACAACAAAAAGAAAGGGACAGGAAAAGAAGAATCATGGGATGAGACGGATTTGACTTCTAAGTGTGTCAATCTGCAAGCTATTAGACATGGTACGCCATCCTAGATCACGCTCAGGGTCTATATTCTTATTAATCTATGTGAAGTTCACGCTTACACCACTACATTGTCATTGATATAGTATTGATCATCTCTTGACCAATTGTGCTTATTTTGTGTAATTTTGTGCATATTTGATGTTGATCTTTTTAAGCTAAGCTGCATCTTGATATTCATGAATCTATATTTGCCTTACATTTATTGATCATGTCTTTATAGGGCTCCCATAATTTGAAAAGTTTAACGGTTCTACAAAAACAATTTAGACTTTCATGCACTTTTAAATAGCTTTCAAAGTCTTCTCGGATTAAAGACGGAAACTACCTGTTACTTTGCCAAAAGGCAATGTTGGCCGTCACCAAATCCCAAAAGAAATTCCTAGAAAAGGCTGAGAGGTCCACCCAATAGATTTTTCACAAGATAAAAAATAAAAAAAAACCGAGAGAGTCAATAGGTTAAATATCTGAAAATGATGCAAGTGTTATCACATCCTAGTAAGAAAAAGGCATAACTAGAAAGGAGAACCCCAAGAGAAAAATAGAAGTTCAAAGACTACCTGATCCTGAGATGTAACACTCATAACTGAACAAGAACCCTAGGACAACCTCCGAGACATACATCCATTTTTATCTATATATCAAGCATATGCATTCATCAAAAAGTATGACATGCAATCAATTCCATTCTCGTATAAACCTGTGCATTCATAAAAAAGTATGATATACATTCATTTCAATTCTCCTATAAACCATACTTATTCATGCATTCATCAAAAAGTATGACATGCATTACATTTCATTCTATGTATAAAACCTGTGTATTCATTTCCATACCTATATCAACCTACATGACATGCACTCATTTGAATTTCTGTACAAATCATATATGTTAATGCATTTATCAAAAAGTATGACATGTATCCAAAATTCCATTTTTATGCATTCATAAAAAAGTATGACATGTATTCATTTCAATCCCTATATAAATCCACACATTCATTTATTCATATTCCTGTCTAATCTGTGTATCCATCCATAGGTATAACATATATAGTTCTAATTTCCTGTGAAAAATTTAAACAGCTTAATCCGACCTCTTTCAAATAATGAATACTGGGACAATGTCCCACCATCGACCTCTCCAATCAACTTTGGAAAGCCTGATTCTACCTTCTCAAATCATTAAAACTGGGGCAATGACCCATCTTACACCTCCCGTTTAATTTCAAACTAGTCGATCCATTCAAAAAAAGAACCCACCAAAGATGTTCGACCTTCCAGTTCTCTCAACTTTTCAAAAGAAACCTCACCTCCTCCAAAAACAAACTCAAGACGTCTAAGTTCAGAGAAGCACAAGCCCTCAGAAGATATGTTAGCAAGAATCCTATTATACCTAGTAAAAGTAGAACTCGACAATCAAACAAACACCGAGTATTCTGATCTCACGAAATCTCAATCCAAGAGGCCACAAATGTCTCCCCTTCAAGCTTTGAGACAGAAGAATTACAAGCACGGAGCAGTCTTTGATGATTCTCTAGGCTCAACCATCTCCAAAGCTTCAAGGTAAAGCTAAGGTATAATTCTAATCGAACTGTCTCAAAATCAACTTTAAAAACAAAAGCTCTTACTTTCTTTCAAATAAAAAATTCAGCTTTCAAAATTCCAAAAACTTTCGAGGCTTCGTCTACAAAAACTTGCAAATTTCAAAGTTAATTTTAAAAACTTTTTCTACAAAAGGTTTCAAATTCAAAAGATCAAAGCTCTTACTTTCTTTCAAATTCAAAATCAATTTTTAAAAGTCAAATAAGTTTTTCTAAAATTTTCTTTCAGAAAGTTTTAAGTTTCAATTCAAAATGAATTTTCTATATATTTTGTGTTCGACAGTTCAAGTCTCAAGTCAAAATAAATTTTCTATATATTTTGTGTTTGACAGTTTAAGTTTCGAGTCAAAATGAATTTTCTAAACATTTTGTCTTCAAGAATTCAAATTTCGAGTCAAATTACATTCTCCAAACATTTTGCCTTGAACAGAAAAGTTTCAAGCCAAATCAATTTTGAGATTTTCTAATCTTTTTCCTTAAAAAAAAGTTTCAATTCTAGTCGAATTCTAGGTTTTTCAAACTTTTTCCTTCAAAACGTTTTAACTCAAAATCGATATCTAGGATTACTAAACTTTTTCCTTCAACAAGTTTTCATTCTAATCATTTCACCGGTTTTCCAAAGCTTTTTCCTTCAAAAAGTTTGATCTCAAAAATATTTTTCGGGTTTCTTTAGCTTTTTCCTTCAAAACCCTTGTTTAAAAAAATTTTGGATTTTGAAGCTTTTAGCTCAAAAAGCCTTGTTTTAAAAAAAAATTGGGTTTTCAATCTTTTGCCTAAAAAAGCCTAACTTTCAAAATTTTGAGTTTTCTAACTTTCGCTTTAAAAAGCCAGCTTTTCAAAAATTTTGGGTTTTCGAGCTTCTTCTGAAAAAGCAAATTAGGTTTCCAAGCTTCCTTCAAAAAAGCATATTAGGTTTCTGAGCTTCCTCTGACAAAGCAGATTAGGTTTTCGAGCTTCTCTCAGAAAAGCAGATTAGGTTTCCTACTAACTCAAGGTTGATCTCCATGTTGATTTTGATGATAACTAAATCTTGTGTTATTTCACTAATGCATTTGCGTAGTGTGCGGATTAATAAATATCATAATTTAGACTTAAAAGTTTAACTTTAAGTCTAATACATGTCAAAGTGAATACACAGCAAGCTAAGATGAAGCAATACACTCTAAGAGTTATGTAATGTACCAAAACAAAACATTAACCCCTAATCTAACTTCAAACAAATGATTTGCATTCGAGAAGATTGAAGGTGTTCAAATGAAGAATTCATCAAGTATGCATAGACTCAATGAAGTTGACTTGCACTCAAAAAGATTGAAGGTGTTCAAATAAAGACTTCATCAAAGTGTGCAATGGTCAATTGAAGATGATTTGATTGAAGAAGAGATTGAAAATATTCGAGAAGAGAATTTATCGAAATTGCATAATCTCTACAAAGAATCTAAGTGAAGATTTTATCTAGGATATAAAGACTCAATGAAGATGATATGTACTCAAAGGAAATGAAGGTGTTTAAGATAGACTTCATCAGGCTTATAGAAGTTTCATTGAAGTGATCTCAATGAAAGAAAGAGCTCGGAAATGAAAGCAATAGCTCGGTAATGAAAGAGAAAGATCGGCAACAAAGAAAAAAAGTTCAGCATTGATAGAGTGAAGCTTTGACAGTGTTGAAATCAAGAAAAGATGATTATCAAATGAAGAATTCAATCCAAATTGAATAGAGAACAATCTTGATGTATTGAAGACTTTGATCGATCATCAAACCCTAAAGAGAAGACTCCTTGAAGATCTTATAGTTGTGCTGAAGCTGAACTTGATCATGAGAAGATAGAAGCAAGATTTCTGGGCAATGTGTCGACACATGAAAATGAAGAGTCAACGTATAAAAATGAAGAGTCGACACATGAAGACAAAATCCAAGAATCCGAAGACAGAATGATCAAGTGTCAACACATGGGGTTGATGTGTCGACACATGGAGACAGTGGACAACATCTGAAAAATGCGAACGAGATGTGTCGACACACAGAACCAAGTGTCGACACCTGGGAGATAACGGCTAGTTTTTTAAACATTATAATGGATTGGATTTGCATTAAATGAGCCCCAACAACCTCCAACGGACGAAATTAATACAGGGGTTTATATACAAGCTTCCAACTACATTTATATGCAAGAGACACAAGAAAAACAAGCACCACTGACTGATCAAATTGAAAAATCTGAATATCCTTCTTGTCTTCATAGTGTAAGCTTTTATTGTCCTATCCACTCTTGATACAGATTTTGTAATTCATCTGTATATCTTTATACACCTTGTCGCGCCCCTGATTTTGGGTGTCCAAAGTCCTTTCGGCTCGAAGACCCTAAAGCACGGAACTCTGTCATCAGAACTCGTCCCCCTAGAAAGACAAGTGCGACTAGGTTTGAAAATTGATTTGACTAAGGGCTTTTTAGAAAAATAGGAGTCACCACCTAACTTGATAAAGGTGAGTTAGGGCACCTAAAACTAAGCGTTAATCCGAAGATTAAACTTAGAGTTTTTGAAAAAGGTTTTTTGAAAACTCCCTCAAGAGAGGGTTTTTAGGAAAATAGGTTATTTGGCAACATTTGGAAATGTTTAAGCCCTTTTTGAAATAACTCCATTTTGGTCTTTCGAAAACAGAAATCTAAGGTTCGGGGGTTAGTTATGTGTAGGGAAGATATCCTAAGATCATCACCCCACCCCGCCCTTTCGGTACCTACATGTCTAATCACCCTTTGTTCACTCACTAGAATAACCGGTTACCATTGTCCACTTAATATCCACTTTTAGAAAAACGGGGTTTAGTCATCACTTTTCGGATGGATGATGCAAGTTTTTGGAAAAAGTTTGAAAATAATGGAGGTTTTGAAAGAGTTTGGAATAGAAACTTTGAATTGATTGGAATTTTTGAAAAAGGGATTGAGGTTGAAATAAAAGTTATGACCGCACCATTTTAGGTTGCCTACGTATCTCATCTGGTGAGAATCAGGTCATTCGTAGTTCTGGCAAGAGCCCGATGGAAGATAGGCGCATTAGGGCCTTTGGAAGGTTTGAAGACATTATGGGTCTTTGAAAGAGTTTAAGACACTTTGAAGTCTTTGGAAAAGTTGAAGACACTTTGTAGTCTTGGAAGAGTTTAAGACACTTTGAGGTCTTGGAAGTTTTGACTTGAAACTAGATGGTGGAGTGTTTTGAAAATGTTTTTCGATCAACTTTAGGGGAGTTTTGGAAAAATGTTTTGGCATGACTTAAGAGAACTTGAAAGTGTTTTTGAAGTCTTGTTTTGAAAATGTTGGAGGCATAACTTTGGAGTGTTTTCATGAATTAGTATTTTGAAAGCGGCTTTTGAAAATGGCTAAGTATTTGAAATCCTAATATCGACGACCTTAGAGGTTGATCTTGATTTATCACTTTTCCTTGGAATCCCTAACCATGAGAGGGCTAGGAGTACGTTAGGTTTGTGACCTTTTGAAAAAATTTTTGGACATGTCTTGAAAATGGAGTGTAGGGACATTTGAAGAGTGTATGGAGTTGGGATTTTGAAATAAAGAGAATAGGAGGTTTTGGAAAATAAGCTATAAGAATAGTTTGAAAATTTGAATGATCATTAGAAAAGGCTCCAAGAGTTAGGACCTTGAAGTTCATTAACCTAGGTTGGGTTAGCCTAGGGTTAGGGGGAACCTAAGGTTAATCAACTTAGGTTAGGTTAACCTACGGTTAAGAAGACTAAGGGTTAACTAGCTAGAGTTAAGTGAACCTAAGGTGAGTGAACTAGGGTCAAGTTAACCTAGGGTTTGGCAACTAGGGTCAAGTTAACTGAGGGTTAGGTAACTAAGGTTAAGTTAACCTAAAGTTAGGTAACTAGGGTTAAGTTAACCTAGGGTGTGATAACTAGGGTCAAGTTAACCTAGGGTTAGATTGGAGAATGGTCTTGAAAGTTGTTTTGATGCATTCTTGGAAAAAGTTTTGAAAGCAAAACATGATATGCAATGGACTTTGGTTGGCAATCTTTATGAAGATCATTTCTATGAAAATTTTGACTCTAGCCAAAAGTATGGTTTATATGGTTGGTGATTGGAGACTATTCCAAGGAAGGCTTTCTTATGACCATTAGAACCAATATCTTGACAAGAGTATAAGGGGTCAAAATTCAACATAATGATGGTAATTTTTGGAAGATCATTTTTGATGCAAAGATGGAGAGAGTGCATTTTTGAAATCATTTTTGGAGAAGGATTTTGAAAACCATTTTTCAAGGGAACCATTCCATCAAGAGAGGGTTCGTATAGCCAACAAAAGGGAGACCATTCAAGAGAGGGTTCCATGGGCCCGTTTCAACCACTAAACTTGAGAGAATAGGAACCATAGAAATCAAAGATCTTGAACATCATTCTTAGGCGATCATAAAGAGAAAAGGGAATCATTCTAACAATTTAGGGCTCCTATGGCCAATATAAAGGGAGACTACTCAAGAGAGGGTTCCATGGGGCTATTTCAACCACTAAATTTGAGAGAATGGAAACCTTGAATATTAGAGAGTTTGAAAGCAACTTTCATGCAAGTTGAAATACAATGACGCAAAAGTATGAATTAGGGGGTTGTGAAGGATTTTCTAAGGCATGACTCCTAAGGTCTCATCCTAGACTTCAAGGGGCCAACTCTTGGAACAATTTTTGGAAGAAATATAAAGCTTGGAAATGGCCTAAAATTAAGAGCAATATAAGCATTGTGGAGCATGACAATAAACATAAAATGAAGCCAAGCACACAAGACATGGTCAAAATAGCAATTTGCAAGGGGTCATGATTTACATATAAGGCTTTTAGGCTACACCACATAAACAAAGGGCTCCTAGGCCATACCATCTTAAAGAAGGCTAGTGAGAAGTCCCCCTACACGGTGGCTCTCACTTGCTTTCCTCTAGGCATGATCTAAGAGCTATCTTGGCTCAAGCATGCAAGAAAGGGAGTTGAAGATGGGGGTTAAAATAGAGAATAGCCTAAGTAGGGTAGGAGGGAGAAGAGAAGAGTGGGGGAGAGCATAAATGTAGAAGGGATACCACCTTTTGCCTTCAACACATTTGTAGTCTTCAATGGATGTCTTGATTGGAGCTTGAGTGACTTCAAGAAGGCTTAAGAGGCTAGTGTGGAGTGTATAAGTGTGTATGAGGCCTTGTATGTGAAGTGTATAGGCTTAGGAGGGGTAGAATCTAGCCTAAGTGTTGGAGGGGGAGAATATATATGGAGATTCGAGGTTCTGGAGTGATTTCAACAGAGTTTCGTATCAATTTCGGACCTGCAATATGCAAGGGGGGAGGCCTCTATTTATAGGCAATCTGCAACAGACCTTGCGCATGTGCTACATGCATATGTCCAAATTTTGGCCTTGCGCATGTAGGATATGCTCAGGTACTGTTCCATTGCCAGAATAACACGTGGCACCCTATGTACTGGTTAAATCTCGATCGCTGATCGAAAGTCGGTCGATCTGATCACAATTTGAGCGCATGTAGCAAACGCTCCATCACCGGGAAGGTTCGTCCAAACTTTGCCTCAATAATTGTGTCAATCGGGAAGGCTTCGGGGAAATCGGTCGCACTGGGGATGTTCTCCTAGTGCTTCCGATGAACTTTCATGTTTTCGAAAAGTTTGAATTATTTTTGGAGGTGAGTGATATCGTCTTGGGAAGCATGCCAAAAGGACACTTTCGCGAAGCGTCTGTGATACGCTCTGTGGGTGTTTGAAAGTGGTTGTTTTCATTTTGTGTGATCGAGGCTTCGAGAAGCGATCTATTCAATTGGACCGTTCCGATGGAAAGTACTCTGGAAATACTTTCCAGAATTCCCAAATTTACGCATTTCTCAAGTTGTTTGACGGTGCGTTTTGATTAGGGAATTGGGGAAAAAGTCAACCTTGGTGGAGCGTCTGTGAGACGCTCCAGGGGTTACTGAAAGTTATAGTTTTCGGACCGTACGATGGAGGGCTTCGGGAGGCGATCTATTTGATCGAACCGTATCGATGGAAAGATCTATGGACGAGCTTTTGAGAATTCCCTGATTTTCGCATTTCTCAAGTCGGTTGACGGTGCGATATAATTAGGGAATCGGGAGAAAAGACAATTTAGGCGGAGCGTCTGTGAGACGCTCTAGGGAACTTTTATCGCGTCGTGCGAGCTTAGTGTTGTAGGGTGTTCCTTGGGTTAAAAAAGGGCGCATGGTGAAACCCTCGCTCGAAATCCCAAGGCCGGTGCTGTTTCAGGGCGTTTTGGGCTTCTAAGGGCGAAACGGTCATTTTAACCAGAGTTGGTTGAAAATGGTCAAGAATGGTCTAGTATATTGTGTTAGGCATATAGGGCTATTCAGGGATGGTTTTGAGAGAGTCTGTTGTCGTTCAGCGGGGTTTGTACCCTGCTGAGTCGCTCGGGGGTAAAATGGTTATTTTGACCGGAGTAGGCTAGAATAATACCGAATTTAGACCAAATGGTGTGCGGGGGATGCCTGATGGTTTGACAACATTGTGGAAGGATGGACTTATCGTTCTGAGGGATTTTGAACTTTCCCAAAACGTGCCTGGAGGCCCAAGGGGCAGGTTTGGTCATTTTTCACCGAGTCGAGCTAGCAGGCGCCGGTGTTGACCTAGGTGTTGGTTTTCGAGACTGCCCGGTCTTGGAAAACTACCTGTGCGGTGTTGGTCTCCAAGAACACCTGTTCTTAGAGAGCTACTTGTAGGGGTGGTGTTAGTTCCTGAGAACGCCTGGTCCTAGAAAGCTACCTGGAAGTGTGGTGTTGGTCTCCGGGAACGCCCAGTCTCGGAGAACTACCAAATGATGGACATTCTACGTTGGCGGGCTAGCAGGCGCCAGAAGTGAACCGTCTGAAATTTGATGAGGTGTTGGTCCCCGAGATCGCCCGATCTCGGGAAGCTACCTAAATGGCGTTGGTTTCCGGGACCACCCGGTCCAAAAAACTGCCTGGAATAATGGTGTTTAAAGCTCCAGCGGATCCTTGTGGACCTGAGAAGTGACCATTTGGTTGGATTGGAGATTGAAAGGCTCATCTTGAGCTGGCATGTGTTGTGATGTTGGAAACCGAATCCGGTCGGGTTGGAGATTGCCGAGCGGGCAAAAATGGGGTGCTTACACACCTGTAAGTGAGAGTTTGAGAGTTCTTTTATAAAAGAAAAACTCTTGTAAGTTTAAGTGGATCTTGGACAAAACCACTTGGTGGCTAGAAGAACTTGGAAAGAAATTCTTGTGTAAAAGTGAGCTGAGCACTTGGTCAATTAGCATCCATTTTGTAATTGGAGATTGCATAGTGGAGGAAGACTTCAAGGGGATCTTGGGGTGAGGACGTAGACTACGAATTGTAGTTGAACCTCGGTAATTCTTGCTGTGCTTTCTATTGCTCTGTTTTTCATTTATCTTCTGATTACATTGCATTATATATAGATTGATCACTGTTATATTGATTAGATTAATTTTAATTAATCTTAATTGCTATTAATCTTCAAAAAAACCCAATTCACTCCCCCCTCTTGGGTTGCTATTTGGGCTAACATTTTCGAGCTTCTTCGAAAAAGTAGATTGGGTTTTCGAGCTTCCTCCAAAAAAGCAGATTGGGTTTTCGAGCTTCCTTCGAAAAACCATATTAGGTTTCTGAACTTTTTCCTAAAAAGCAGATTGGGTTTTCGAATTTTCTCTGAAAAAGCATATTAGATTTCTGAGTTTCCTTTGAAAAAGCAAATTGAATTTTCTGAGTTTCCTCCAAAAAAGCAAATTAGGTTTCCAAGCTTCCTTCAAAAAAGAAGATTAGGTTTCCAAGCTTTTCCCTTCAAAAGCAAATTTGGTTTTAAGTCTTCTCATATGCCTAAAACACTTTTTGACCTTAAAACTTTAAAACTCGAACCCTAGATTTCAAAATACTTCAAATTCGGTAACTCCGATCACCTTGCGGTCAATATGGGATCCTTCCTTTTTCATTTTTCCATTTTCGACAAGCAAAAACAAAAAAAAAAAAGAGGGGTAGTTGTAAGCATCCCATTTTTGCCCTCTTAGCAATCTCCAGCTCGACTGGATCTAGTTTCAAACATCACAACACATACAAGCCCAAGCTGGCTTTTTCAAACTCTACTCTAATCAACTGGTCACTTCTCAGGATCGTAAGGCCCAATTGAAGCTGGAAAGACTATATTGCCCTTAGGTACTCCAGACAGTTTTCTGAGATTGGACAGTCTCAGGAACCAATGCCATCCAGGTAGCTTCCCGAGATTGCTCGGGGACCAACACCTTATCAAATCCCAAGTAGTTCACTTCTAGCGCCTGCTAGCCCGCCAATGTAGAATGTCCATTATCCAGTAGTTCTCTTAGACCAGGCGATCTCGGGAACCAATACCACCCTACAAGTAACTTTCTGAGATCGAGCAATCTCAAGAACCAACACCACCCTACAGGTAGCTCTCTGCGACCGGGCCGTCTCAGGGACCAACATTGCATAAGTAGCTTTTCGAGACCCAGCGGTCTTGGGAACCAACGCCTAGGTCAATACCAGCGCCTGCTAGCCCAACACGGTAAAAAATGACCAAACCTGCTTCTTAAGCCGCCAAGCACGTCTTTGAGAAAGTTCAAAATCCCTCAAGATGGTAAGTCCACTCTTCCAAAATGTTCCTAAACAGTTAAGCTTACTTAATATGCTATCCTGACTAATTCTGGTCCCATTTTGGTTAATTCTGGTCAAAAAGACCGTTTTTTCCCTAAGCACACCAACACAGCACCAATCCCTCCGAACGGTAAGTACACCTTCCAAGAATGTACCCAAACAATCCAGAATGCTTAATATGCCACTCCAATCCATTTTGACCCTTTTCGACCAATTTCAATCAAAATGAACATTTTACCCCTGGTGGCCCAAGCGCCTCGAAACCACACCGGCTCTAAGTACCAAACCGGTAGATTTTATTATACGCCCATGTTTAATCCAATGTGAGTCCCGTAACTCTGAACACTTCCAAGTCAACGAAAGTCCCCTGGAGTGTCTTGCAGACGCTCCGCTAAGGTTATCTTTTCTCCCGATTCTCTAATTATAAAGCACCGTCAAATGACTAGAGAAATGTGTAAATCGGAGAATTCCTAAAAGCCTGTCCATAGGTCTTTCCATTGATACAGCTCGATTGAATAGATAGCTTCCCGAAGCTCCCAATCGCATGGCTAGAAAATTGCCACTTTCAGAAACCCTTGGAGCGTCTTATAGACGCTCTGCTAGAATTGTTTTTTCCTTCGATTCCCTGATTATAACGCACCGTCAAATGACTTCAGAAATGTAAAAATTAGAAAACTCCTTAAAGTATTTTCAGAGCACTTTCCATCGGTACGGTCTGATCAGAGAGATCATCCCCCAAAGGCCCTGATCAGTAGCCGAAAAACTACTACTTTTGAACATTCGTGGAGCGTATCACAGATGCTCAGCAAAAGTGTGTTTCATACACACTTTTCGAGGTGATATCTCACTTTTTCGAACACCTTTAAGCTCCCCAAAAGTTTTTAATTTTTGAGAAACAATTGGAGAACATCGCGGACATGACCAATTTCTCTGAATTCTTTTCGGATTGTATAATTATCGAGGCAAAGTTAATACAAAAGTTCTTAGTAGCAGAGCATATGCTACATGCGCCCAAATTGTGATCAGGTCGATCAAAACTTTGCTTACTTCCTAAGTTGAGTCAATACAGAGTGTGTCATGTGGCATTCAAACAATGAAATACCGGCGCATGTGCTACATGCGCCTAGGCAATGCATGTAGTACAAGCGCTAGCTCCTAGCAAATTGCTTATAAATATAGGCCTCCGCTTCTACATATTCTAGGATCGAAAATAGTACCAAAGCTCTACAGAAATAGCCTCAGAACTCTAAAATACTTTATACACCTCACCCTCCAAGCACCTAAGTTAGATTCAACCTCTCTCTAGCCTATACACTCTATCTACAAAGCTTCCAATGCCATAGAACAGCCATTTCTAACCCCTTTAAGCCTCTCAAAGACCATTCAAGTTCAAGACAAATCATCTATAGAAGCTTGAAAGTGGTTTGAAGACAAAGGTAGTATTCCATTTTGATTTATGTCTCTCCCACTTCTCTATTCTCCCTCCTATTCCACTTGGATTACTCTTCTTTTTTAACGCCCATCTTCTACCCCCCCCCCCCCCCCCCCCCCCCTCTTCTTGCATGATTGAAACAAGTGAGCTCCTAGGTCATGCCTAGAGGAAAGCTTGTAAGAGCCACCGTTTAAAGGAATCTCTCACTAGCCTACTTTAAGATGGTATGGTCTTGGAGCACCTTGCAATTTAGTGTGGCCTCTAGCCTTGTATGATTTCATTACCCCACTTTTGCATATGGTTACCATGTTCATATTTTGCATGCTTGACTCCATTTTCATGTTCATCATCATTTTTCAAAAACCTTCACTACCTCTATTTCTATGTCATTCTTAAATTCCATAGTCAAGTTTCTTAAAGCCTAGGTCAAAATCTCAATTTTCACAAACTAAAGAACCCTCCCTAAGTCCCTTGACCTCATTTCGCATCATTGTATTTTACTACTTTCAAGTTATATTAAAATGGTTTTCAAACCTTCTCTTTCACTTTAATTTTCAAAGTTTTGCTCTCTTGAGCTTTATTGTTGAAATGGTTATCATGGAACCCTCTTTTGAGTGGTCTCCTTATTTATTGACCATAGGAACCTAGCTCATTAGAGTGGTTTGATTTTCGAAACAACCTCCTTCAAGAAGGGTTCTCAAAAGTTCATTCTCTTTAATTTGTAAAAAAATGATTTTTCAACACTACCATTTTCATTTTGATTTTTAGAAGTTTTGCTCTCTTGAATATTGTGGTTGGAATGGTCCCATGGACTCCTCTTTAGAGTGATTTCCCTCAAATCAATCATGTGAACCCTTATTCTTTGGAGTGGTTTTCGACGTCTTAAAAGTAGTTTTGCAAAACCTCTTTTCCAAAAAATAATTTTTAAAGATTCATTCTCTTTAATTTTCAATCAAAGAAGTTTTCAAAACTATCTTGTATATATTGATTTTCAAAAGTTTCACTCTCTTGAGTTAGTGGTTATAGTGGTTTCAAGACAACTCTCTCTTGAGTAGTTTCCAACTACCAACCATATGAACCCAACACTTACTTGAGTAGTTTTCATAAAAATGATTTTCAAAATATCCTTTCAATTTTTATGCGCAAAACCATTTTTTAAAACCACAAGGTACAAACTCTAGTTTAAAACCACCTCTCCAAAACCACTAGGCCCAAACCCTAGTTCAAAACCACCTTCCAAACTTAGGTTAACTTGACCCTAGTTTTCTAACCTTAAGTTAATCTAACCCAAGTTGGCTACCCTAGGTTAACCTAACCCAAGTTAGTTAATCCTAGGTCACCTTGACCCTAGGTTAACCTAACTCTAGTTAGTTAACCCTAGGTCAATCCAACTCTAGTCCAACTTAACCTTAGTTGTCCAACCCTAGGTTATAGGTTGAGCTCTTCGGGCTCCTACCAAAATTTGAGTTGGGCTGGGCCAGGCCAAAAATGAGAAAGAAAGGCTCAGGCCCAACCCATGGCCCTTTGGTGGAGCCTTGGGTCGGGGTTCGGGCTGGGCCTCGGGCTCGGTTGGGCGGGCTTTGGTTTGGGCCCATCGAGCCTTTTATTTTTTTATATCTAAATTTCTTTGTTTTAAGTTTATAACTTTGCATAAAATTAAATATATATATATATATAAGTATTTGTATTTAATTATTTATAAATTTATATATATTCATGCTTATACAAATATAATATTTTCAACTTACAAAGTTATTTGTAAATTACTATGGGTCAAATAAACACTAGCCTAGCCCACCAACTAATTGCTCCAAAAAGGGTGATACTTAACCGCAAGTGCATAGCGGTGATGCAGTAATAATTTCTCGTAAGTACGAGGTCGATCCCACAAGGAAGATGGTTTACGTAAATATGAAAACTTATTGTGGATAAAAATCTTAGGAAAAATACTCTAATAAACAAAAATAAGATTTTAGGTTGAAAAAAGATTTGTTATCTAATTTAAATTAAAAAATAAAAAGTCTCGGGATTAATCAATCCAACTAATTGCGTCTCTTGGAATTTCGAAAGAGATAATTTAAAAACTCAAATCGTTCGATAACATCGCGAATCTCAAATTTGGAAGATTCACCGAAAAAATGAAATGTTCTTTAAAACTTCTACTTCTAGAATAAATCAAGTTGTTAGAATCCAAAACGA